>OY726517.1:154975453-155508116 GCA_963383655.1 Bathymodiolus septemdierum
GACAAATATAGGTTAAATAGAACTTTCTTCCATATAAGTTGGGCATTAGAACAAAACTTAAACCTGAATCAGTCCATGTGGACAAATATAGGTTAAATAGAACTTTCTTCCATATAAGTTGGGCATTAGAACAAAACTTAAACCTGAATCTAGTCCATGTGGACAAATATAGGTTAAATAGAACTTTCTTCCATATAAGTTGGGCATTAGAACAAAACTTAAACCCGAATCTAGTCCATGTGGACAAATATAGGTTAAATAGAACTTTCTTCCATATAAGTTGGGCACTAGAACAAAACTTAAACCCGAATCTAGTCCATGTGGACAAATATAGGTTAAATAGAACTTTCTTCCATATAAGTTGGGCATTAGAACAAAACTTAAACCCGAATCTAGTCCATGTGGACAAATATAGGTTAAATAGAACTTTCTTCCATATAAGTTGGGCACTAGAACAAAACTTAAACCTGAATCTAGTCCATGTGGACAAATATAGGTTAAATAGAACTTTCTTCCATATAAGTTGGGCATTAGAACAAAACTTAAACCCGAATCTAGTCCATGTGGACAAATATAGGTTAAATAGAACTTTCTTCCATATAAGTTGGGCACTAGAACAAAACTTAAACCCGAATCTAGTCCATGGGGACAAATATAGGTTAAATAGAACTTTCTTCCATATAAGTTGGGCATTAGAACAAAACTTAAACCTGAATCTAGTCCATGGGGACAAATATAGGTTAAATAGAACTTTCTTCCATATAAGTTGGGCATTAGAACAAAACTTAAACCCGAATCTAGTCCATGTGGACAAATATAGGTTAAATAGAACTTTCTTCCATATAAGTTGGGCACTAGAACAAAACTTAAACCTGAATCTAGTCCATGTGGACAAATATAGGTTAAATAGAACTTTCTTCCATATAAGTTGGGCATTAGAACAAAACTTAAACCCGAATCTAGTCCATGTGGACAAATATAGGTTAAATAGAACTTTCTTCCATATAAGTTGGGCACTAGAACAAAACTTAAACCCGAATCTAGTCCATGGGGACAAATATAGGTTAAATAGAACTTTCTTCCATATAAGTTGGGCATTAGAACAAAACTTAAACCTGAATCTAGTCCATGGGGACAAATATAGGTTAAATAGAACTTTCTTCCATATAAGTTGGGCATTAGAACAAAACTTAAACCTGAATCTAGTCCATGTGGACAAATATAGGTTAAATAGAACTTTCTTCCATATAAGTTGGGCATTAGAACAAAACTTAAACCTGAATCTAGTCCATGGGGACAAATATAGGTTAAATAGAACTTTCTTCCATATAAGTTGGGCATTAGAACAAAACTTAAACCTGAATCTAGTCCATGGGCACAAATATAGGTTAAATAGAACTTTCTTCCATATAAGTTGGGCATTAGAACAAAACTTAAACCTGAATCTAGTCCATGGGGACAAATATAGGTTAAATAGAACTTTCTTCCATATAAGTTGGGCATTAGAACAAAACTTAAACCTGAATCTAGTCCATGGGGACAAATATAGGTTAAATAGAACTTTCTTCCATATAAGTTGGGCATTAGAACAAAACTTAAACCTGAATCTAGTCCATGGGGACAAATATAGGTTAAATAGAACTTTCTTCCATATAAGTTGGGCATTAGAACAAAACTTAAACCTGAATCTAGTCCATGGGGACAAATATAGGTTAAATAGAACTTTCTTCCATATAAGTTGGGCATTAGAACAAAACTTAAACCTGAATCTAGTCCATGGGGACAAATATAGGTTAAATAGAACTTTCTTCCATATAAGTTGGGCATTAGAACAAAACTTAAACCTGAATCTAGTCCATGTGGACAAATATAGGTTAAATAGAACTTTCTTCCATATAAGTTGGGCATTAGAACAAAACTTAAACCTGAATCTAGTCCATGTGGACAAATATAGGTTAAATAGAACTTTCTTCCATATAAGTTGGGCATTAGAACAAAACTTAAACCTGAATCTAGTCCATGTGGACAAATATAGGTTAAATAGAACTTTCTTCCATATAAGTTGGGCATTAGAACAAAACTTAAACCTGAATCTAGTCCATGGGGACAAATATAGGTTAAATAGAACTTTCTTCCATATAAGTTGGGCATTAGAACAAAACTTAAACCTGAATCTAGTCCATGGGGACAAATATAGGTTAAATAGAACTTTCTTCCATATAAGTTGGGCATTAGAACAAAACTTAAACCTGAATCTAGTCCATGTGGACAAATATAGGTTAAATAGAACTTTCTTCCATATAAGTTGGGCACTAGAACAAAACTTAAACCTGAATCTAGTCCATGTGGACAAATATAGGTTAAATATAACTTTCTTCCATATAAGTTGGGCATTAGAACAAAACTTAAACCTGAATCTAGTCCATGGGGACAAATATAGGTTAAATAGAACTTTCTTCCATATAAGTTGGGCATTAGAACAAAACTTAAACCTGAATCTAGTCCATGTGGACAAATATAGGTTAAATAGAACTTTCTTCCATATAAGTTGGGCATTAGAACAAAACTTAAACCTGAATCTAGTCCATGGGGACAAATATAGGTTAAATATAACTTTCTTCCATATAAGTTGGGCACTAGAACAAAACTTAAACCTGAATCTAGTCCATGTGGACAAATATAGGTTAAATAGAACTTTCTTCCATATAAGTTGGGCATTAGAACAAAACTTAAACCTGAATCTAGTCCATGGGGACAAATATAGGTTAAATAGAACTTTCTTCCATATAAGTTGGGCATTAGAACAAAACTTAAACCTGAATCTAGTCCATGTGGACAAATATAGGTTAAATAGAACTTTCTTCCATATAAGTTGGGCATTAGAACAAAACTTAAACCTGAATCTAGTCCATGGGGACAAATATAGGTTAAATATAACTTTCTTCCATATAAGTTGGGCACTAGAACAAAACTTAAACCTGAATCTAGTCCATGTGGACAAATATAGGTTAAATAGAACTTTCTTCCATATAAGTTGGGCATTAGAACAAAACTTAAACCTGAATCTAGTCCATGTGGACAAATATAGGTTAAATAGAACTTTCTTCCATATAAGTTGGGCATTAGAACAAAACTTAAACCTGAATCTAGTCCATGGGCACAAATATAGGTTAAATATAACTTTCTTCCATATAAGTTGGGCATTAGAACAAAACTTAAACCTGAATCTAGTCCATGTGGACAAATATAGGTTAAATAGAACTTTCTTCCATATAAGTTGGGCACTAGAACAAAACTTAAACCTGAATCTAGTCCATGGGGACAAATATAGGTTAAATAGAACTTTCTTCCATATAAGTTGGGCATTAGAACAAAACTTAAACCTGAATCTAGTCCATGGGGACAAATATAGGTTAAATAGAACTTTCTTCCATATAAGTTGGGCATTAGAACAAAACTTAAACCTGAATCTAGTCCATGTGGACAAATATAGGTTAAATAGAACTTTCTTCCATATAAGTTGGGCACTAGAACAAAACTTAAACCTGAATCTAGTCCATGTGGACAAATATAGGTTAAATAGAACTTTCTTCCATATAAGTTGGGCATTAGAACAAAACTTAAACCTGAATCTAGTCCATGGGGACAAATATAGGTTAAATAGAACTTTCTTCCATATAAGTTGGGCATTAGAACAAAACTTAAACCTGAATCTAGTCCATGTGGACAAATATAGGTTAAATAGAACTTTCTTCCATATAAGTTGGGCACTAGAACAAAACTTAAACCTGAATCTAGTCCATGGGGACAAATATAGGTTAAATAGAACTTTCTTCCATATAAGTTGGGCACTAGAACAAAACTTAAACCTGAATCTAGTCCATGGGGACAAATATAGGTTAAATAGAACTTTCTTCCATATAAGTTGGGCATTAGAACAAAACTTAAACCTGAATCTAGTCCATGGGCACAAATATAGGTTAAATAGAACTTTCTTCCATATAAGTTGGGCACTAGAACAAAACTTAAACCTGAATCTAGTCCATGTGGACAAATATAGGTTAAATAGAACTTTCTTCCATATAAGTTGGGCACTAGAACAAAACTTAAACCTGAATCTAGTCCATGTGGACAAATATAGGTTAAATAGAACTTTCTTCCATATAAGTTGGGCATTAGAACAAAACTTAAACCTGAATCTAGTCCATGGGGACAAATATAGGTTAAATAGAACTTTCTTCCATATAAGTTGGGCACTAGAACAAAACTTAAACCTGAATCTAGTCCATGTGGACAAATATAGGTTAAATAGAACTTTCTTCCATATAAGTTGGGCATTAGAACAAAACTTAAACCTGAATCTAGTCCATGTGGACAAATATAGGTTAAATAGAACTTTCTTCCATATAAGTTGGGCATTAGAACAAAACTTAAACCTGAATCTAGTCCATGGGCACAAATATAGGTTAAATATAACTTTCTTCCATATAAGTTGGGCATTAGAACAAAACTTAAACCTGAATCTAGTCCATGTGGACAAATATAGGTTAAATAGAACTTTCTTCCATATAAGTTGGGCACTAGAACAAAACTTAAACCTGAATCTAGTCCATGTGGACAAATATAGGTTAAATAGAACTTTCTTCCATATAAGTTGGGCATTAGAACAAAACTTAAACCTGAATCTAGTCCATGGGGACAAATATAGGTTAAATAGAACTTTCTTCCATATAAGTTGGGCACTAGAACAAAACTTAAACCTGAATCTAGTCCATGGGGACAAATATAGGTTAAATAGAACTTTCTTCCATATAAGTTGGGCATTAGAACAAAACTTAAACCTGAATCTAGTCCATGTGGACAAATATAGGTTAAATAGAACTTTCTTCCATATAAGTTGGGCACTAGAACAAAACTTAAACCTGAATCTAGTCCATGGGCACAAATATAGGTTAAATAGAACTTTCTTCCATATAAGTTGGGCACTAGAACAAAACTTAAACCTGAATCTAGTCCATGGGGACAAATATAGGTTAAATAGAACTTTCTTCCATATAAGTTGGGCATTAGAACAAAACTTAAACCTGAATCTAGTCCATGTGGACAAATATAGGTTAAATAGAACTTTCTTCCATATAAGTTGGGCACTAGAACAAAACTTAAACCTGAATCTAGTCCATGGGGACAAATATAGGTTAAATAGAACTTTCTTCCATATAAGTTGGGCACTAGAACAAAACTTAAACCTGAATCTAGTCCATGGGCACAAATATAGGTTAAATAGAACTTTCTTCCATATAAGTTGGGCACTAGAACAAAACTTAAACCTGAATCTAGTCCATGGGGACAAATATAGGTTAAATAGAACTTTCTTCCATATAAGTTGGGCATTAGAACAAAACTTAAACCTGAATCTAGTCCATGGGGACAAATATAGGTTAAATAGAACTTTCTTCCATATAAGTTGGGCATTAGAACAAAACTTAAACCTGAATCTAGTCCATGGGCACAAATATAGGTTAAATAGAACTTTCTTCCATATAAGTTGGGCATTAGAACAAAACTTAAACCTGAATCTAGTCCATGTGGACAAATATAGGTTAAATATAACTTTCTTCCATATAAGTTGGGCACTAGAACAAAACTTAAACCTGAATCTAGTCCATGTGGACAAATATAGGTTAAATAGAACTTTCTTCCATATAAGTTGGGCATTAGAACAAAACTTAAACCTGAATCTAGTCCATGGGGACAAATATAGGTTAAATAGAACTTTCTTCCATATAAGTTGGGCATTAGAACAAAACTTAAACCTGAATCTAGTCCATGGGGACAAATATAGGTTAAATAGAACTTTCTTCCATATAAGTTGGGCATTAGAACAAAACTTAAACCTGAATCTAGTCCATGGGCACAAATATAGGTTAAATAGAACTTTCTTCCATATAAGTTGGGCATTAGAACAAAACTTAAACCTGAATCTAGTCCATGTGGACAAATATAGGTTAAATAGAACTTTCTTCCATATAAGTTGGGCACTAGAACAAAACTTAAACCTGAATCTAGTCCATGTGGACAAATATAGGTTAAATAGAACTTTCTTCCATATAAGTTGGGCATTAGAACAAAACTTAAACCTGAATCTAGTCCATGTGGACAAATATAGGTTAAATAGAACTTTCTTCCATATAAGTTGGGCATTAGAACAAAACTTAAACCTGAATCTAGTCCATGGGCACAAATATAGGTTAAATAGAACTTTCTTCCATATAAGTTGGGCATTAGAACAAAACTTAAACCTGAATCTAGTCCATGGGGACAAATATAGGTTAAATAGAACTTTCTTCCATATAAGTTGGGCATTAGAACAAAACTTAAACCTGAATCTAGTCCATGTGGACAAATATAGGTTAAATAGAACTTTCTTCCATATAAGTTGGGCACTAGAACAAAACTTAAACCCGAATCTAGTCCATGTGGACAAATATAGGTTAAATAGAACTTTCTTCCATCTTTAAATGCCATATCCTAATGCAAGACAAAAATATTTCAATCGACCTTAAGAAAGGGTCTAAAAATTGCAAAAAACTAAAATGCTGCAAAATATTGTTGATGCCTTTGGCACACAAACATCATAGAAATTGTGACGTCATGTGAAATTTTTCAGCATAGAACATAAACCCAGGATATTATTTCACAATATGTACACTTCCAATTTTGGATAAAATATAACAAGAAATTATTTCAATATGGTGGCCCATTCACACTAGAACCCTTAGTTACGACATGTCAACTGTAGAATTGATTACAAGCATTAGCCAATAAACTAACATGTAATAATTGCATTAGAATGTTTCTTTTATCCCCAACAACCTTCCATAATTTAACTTTATCTGAGATATGTTCCTTTTCTGTAACAAATATTTTCCTGATATTCCTCAAGATCTTTTCATAATCTCAAGTTTATCCCAAATAAAGACAGCCTCATTTTCATTAAGATCCATTATCATCACGGAGAGACTGAGAATGCTCTGCCGCCTATCTAAGACAATCATTTAAGCAGTTATTCTAGTCCATCAATTATATGATATTAATTGATCATTTATAAAGACAAGGAGAATATTTGATTAATTACAGAGTTCATGACCCCATTAATTTAATCATTCTATTAGGGTTATCTTCTTCACTTTATAAATGCATGCTTGGCTTTAATGAAGGGGAAAATTAAGGGGAGTGAATGAGTGATTGTTGTTTAATGCCAATTCAGCAATTTTTCAGCTATATTATACAACAGTCCACGGGTAGACATGTTGCTCCACTCATTATTCTGATACCAAGTCAACCAGTCTTTGCTCTTGTTCCTTAATGCTGCGTTCTTAGTAGAGAAGCAACAAATAACAATTCTTTGGTTTGAAGCTAACAATTACATCACTGATACGGTCCAAAATAAGGGGAAGGAATCCAGCTATGTCAAATCTCACACATTCAGCACGAGACTCACTCATTTAGTTCTATACAATGTGAAAAATTTGTTAAATTACCATTGAAGTTTGGTATCAAGACAGTACATTCTGTTAATCTCACTCATTTAATGGTAGATTCTAAAAACTTGACAAACAGTTCTGAGAATTATCTGTTGAAATTGCTATAGTGTGTGCTTTTTCATTGTGAGTTAGGGGTGTGGTGTTTAACACCAGCTTAAAAAATATTTCAGCTTTATCGTGGCGGTCAGTTTTATTAGTGGAAGAAATCGGGGTACCAGGAGAAAATCACTGACCTTCTGCAAGTCACATATTATTGTATCAAGTACACCTCGCCATGAGCGGGATTAGGCACTGATTGCATATGTAGTTTTAAATCCAACTACCATACGATCATGACCCCTTTTCATTGTGAATGGTGAGTGAAGTGACCTTATTTGTTGGCAATGATAAAGAAATGTTGTTAACGGTTTTTGTCCACTCCACTCTAGAAATGTGGTGCTTTTTACATAGCACAAATTACAGCAATACTCAAATCTGACTGTAGCAAATTTTAATTTTCAAGAAAGTTGTTCAATGGCAGGTTTGGAGGAGTCTCTTAAAATCATGCCATTAGCAAATTTAGCACATGAAAATTTCCTAGACATTATTAACGAAGGCTAGATGTGTTGGAAATCTGCACATTAACCAGATTGACAATACAAAGCAGTGCTTAGGACAAATAATGAACAAAAAAACGGTATTTGACAGGTAGAGTATCGTCTGAGGTGATTAACTGTCTTAACAGTGAACATGACAAGAGATCTGCAGAGAGGTTGGTTAAATAAAACTGACAACTGTCTTAAGTAGGCATTTAACAGTGAACATGACAAGAGATCTGCAGAGAGGTTGGTTAAATAAAACTGACAACTGTCTTAAGTAGGAATTTAACAGTGATCATGACAAGAGATCTGCAGAGAGGTTGGTTAAATAAAACTGACAACTGTATTAAGTAGGCATTTAACAGTGAACATGACAAGAGATCTGCAGAGAGGTTGGTTAAATAAAACTGACAACTGTCTTAAGTAGGCATTTAACAGTGAACATGACAAGAGATCTGCAGAGAGGTTGGTTAAATAAAACTGACAACTGTCTTAAGTAGGCATTTAACAGTGAACATGACAAGAGATCTGGAGAGAGGTTGGTTAAATAAAACTGACAACTGTCTTAAGTAGGCATTTAACAGTGAACATGACAAGAGATCTGGAGAGAGGTTGGTTAAATAAAACTGACAACTGTCTTAAGTAGGCATTTAACAGTGAACATGACAAGAGATCTGCAGAGAGGTTGGTTAAATAAAACTGACAACTGTCTTAAGTAGGAATTTAACAGTGAACATGACAAGAGATCTGCAGAGAGGTTGGTTAAATAAAACTGACAACTGTCTTAAGTAGGCATTTAACAGTGAACATGACAAGAGATCTGGAGAGAGGTTGGTTAAATAAAACTGACAACTGTCTTAAGTAGGAATTTAACAGTGAACATGACAAGAGATCTGCAGAGAGGTTGGTTAAATAAAACTGACAACTGTCTTAAGTAGGCATTTAACAGTGAACATGACAAGAGATCTGGAGAGAGGTTGGTTAAATAAAACTGACAACTGTCTTAAGTAGGAATTTAACAGTGAACATGACAAGAGATCTGGAGAGAGGTTGGTTAAATAAAACTGACAACTGTCTTAAGTAGGAATTTAACAGTGAACATGACAAGAGATCTGGAGAGAGGTTGGTTAAATAAAACTGACAACTGTCTTAAGTAGGAATTTAACAGTGAACATGACAAGAGATCTGGAGAGAGGTTGGTTAAATAAAACTGACAACTGTCTTAAGTAGGAATTTAACAGTGAACATGACAAGAGATCTGCAGAGAGGTTGGTTAAATAAAACTGACAACTGTCTTAAGTAGGAATTTAACAGTGATCATGACAAGAGATCTGCAGAGAGGTTGGTTAAATAAAACTGACAACTGTATTAAGTAGGCATTTAACAGTGAACATGACAAGAGATCTGCAGAGAGGTTGGTTAAATAAAACTGACAACTGTCTTAAGTAGGCATTTAACAGTGAACATGACAAGAGATCTGCAGAGAGGTTGGTTAAATAAAACTGACAACTGTCTTAAGTAGGCATTTAACAGTGAACATGACAAGAGATCTGGAGAGAGGTTGGTTAAATAAAACTGACAACTGTCTTAAGTAGGCATTTAACAGTGAACATGACAAGAGATCTGGAGAGAGGTTGGTTAAATAAAACTGACAACTGTCTTAAGTAGGCATTTAACAGTGAACATGACAAGAGATCTGCAGAGAGGTTGGTTAAATAAAACTGACAACTGTCTTAAGTAGGAATTTAACAGTGAACATGACAAGAGATCTGCAGAGAGGTTGGTTAAATAAAACTGACAACTGTCTTAAGTAGGCATTTAACAGTGAACATGACAAGAGATCTGGAGAGAGGTTGGTTAAATAAAACTGACAACTGTCTTAAGTAGGAATTTAACAGTGAACATGACAAGAGATCTGCAGAGAGGTTGGTTAAATAAAACTGACAACTGTCTTAAGTAGGCATTTAACAGTGAACATGACAAGAGATCTGGAGAGAGGTTGGTTAAATAAAACTGACAACTGTCTTAAGTAGGAATTTAACAGTGAACATGACAAGAGATCTGGAGAGAGGTTGGTTAAATAAAACTGACAACTGTCTTAAGTAGGAATTTAACAGTGAACATGACAAGAGATCTGGAGAGAGGTTGGTTAAATAAAACTGACAACTGTCTTAAGTAGGAATTTAACAGTGAACATGACAAGAGATCTGGAGAGAGGTTGGTTAAATAAAACTGACAACTGTCTTAAGTAGGAATTTAACAGTGAACATGACAAGAGATCTGCAGAGAGGTTGGTTAAATAAAACTGACAACTGTCTTAAGTAGGCATTTAACAGTGAACATGACAAGAGATCTGGAGAGAGGTTGGTTAAATAAAACTGACAATGTTTTTTTTTCCCTGAGGTAAATATAACTTATCTTTTTGCTTTGAGTTATTCTAAATAAAAAACCCAACATGAAGTACAAATGTAAAGAAATGTAAACATGGATGTCAGAAATGAAAGGCATAACAATTAAAGGGTCACTGTGGTTAACAGTGGTTAATGACTTCTGACCACAAGACTGAAACCACAGACATCAGTTCACACCCAGACCTTAAAGACAGGAGTTTTACAGGTCAGCACATTTCAACTGTCCAGAACTGAACAACATTTGTGGTGTTAGCCTTGAGTGCAGTCGATCGTGGGTTCCAGAGTGTTAGCCTTGAGTGCAGTCTATTGTGGGTTTCAGAGTGTTAGCCTTGAGTGCAGTCTATCGTGGGTTTCAGAGTGTTAGCCTTGAGTGCAGTCGATCGTGGGTTCCAGAGTGTTAGCATCGAGTGCAGTCGATCGTGGTTTTGAGCCCTGGTTGGGTCAAACCAGACAATAAAATTGGTATTTATTGATTCTCTGCTAAGCACGCAGCACTAAAGAGTAAGAACAAAGACTGGTTGGTCAGAATAATGTATCAGAGTGGAGAGAAATGTCTACCCACCAACTGTTGTTTCAGTAAGCTAGCGCTATAAAAATACAACTCGGCGTGTAGGTCTAGTACAGAGCGGACATCATAATCCTCACCATTATTACAATGTAATTTGTTCTCGCCATGGTATAGCTGAAATATTGCTCAATTTACATTAAACAATAATCACTCACTCAAGTTACAAGGGAAATAACTCTTACATCAGATATTACACAATTTCCTATTTTAAGAATATATGAGACATGACAGAAAATGGTAACTATAAATGTAATTCATTAGGAAATTCTTAAAAAAATCATTTTTTGCTGCCAATGTCTGAAATTTTGAAATTATGGTAAAATAAAAAGTTTTATTGCTATTCTGTTTATTTAAAAATTGACCTAATATTAATGTATACTTTTAATGTAAACTAGTAAACAAAAGAATAAACAAATATTACTTCTTAGTTCACATTATTATCATGACAAGACATAGACTACCAGATGAAAAACAGCAATAAAAATGCTACTCTTTTACTTATGAATTTTCCCAATATAAAATGGATTCTCATTTTTGTTCATGAAGTTATTATACAACAAATTTGAATTCTATAAATATAAAAGACTATGGTAGTTTAAAAATCTTTTTTATTTGAAATATTGAATTTTAAGAGAAGAATTGATTTCTTACCTTTTCAAATCGATTAAGAAGGCTTCGGAGGTTCGAACATACATCCAACATCTGAGGAGAAAATTCTAACGAAATTTTGTTCACTTCGGCCAGAATTATAATTAGTTGAACAATTAAATAGATAAAAACTCCCACTAGATATGAATATACTCTCTTCTTGACAAAAAGTAAATTGCACTGAATTCATTTCAATTAAATTTTGAAATCTTAAATTAGAAAAGTTGACATCAAATTACATTTAGTAGCAATTAAATAATAAAAAAATATTATAAATATTATATTTTTTTTCCATGATATTCAATTAAGGTTCCGTTGGAGTAAATTCATGTAAACACACAGAATACCTAAGGGGTGAATCCAATTAACTTTGTTTTGACAGTTGTAGAAAAAAACTGTAGATCATTTCATTGAGAAAATGTACATTACTATTTCTGTAGTAAAACTGGATGATACCAAGTCACTGGAATAGGGGTATACAGGACAAGGAAACTATAAAAAAATACTTTTATATCTAAGTGAAACTTAATTTGTTTGGAGTTTTATCAAACAAAAGTTCATTTACTCTTCCTTTGTTTTGAAGTAGAATATAAAAACAATTTATATATGAAGTTACATCAGGATTATCTCTTGTAAAAAAAGGGGGGATTAAAACAAAATTGTATTTAGCTCTTTTCGTATGACACAAACCCAACATACAACTGTGATAAAGAAAAATTAATACAATTTAAGAAATCTACAAAAATTGCAGATATTACCAGTTCTCACGATGAGCACCGTTCCTCCGGCCCTAGACCAGTAAAACTTTGTTCAGACCAGTAAATTTTTCAGTTTTTATTTAGAACTATATAAAAATAAATTCAAGAATTTGATTCAGACCAGTAAATTCTAATTTTCATTTTGAGGACTTTTCTTGAATTTTTTTTGTCATGTGATGTCATAATTAAGAAAAAAAGAAGTTTTAGAATGAATTAACAGGTTGGCATGTGAAATAAATATTTGATGACATGAGATGTATGACTTAAATACAGCTGACTAAATAATTATATAACTTTATCTACCTCTGTTAATTACACATCATTAATCTATAATTCTGTTTTAAACATGACATGTAAACATGGCATTCCATACAGAAATAGAAAAAAAGAAGAAGAAGAAATTCATACCATAAATATTTTCCTGATCAATAATATAATCAATGGAATTAACCTACATTTTGTGTCATAATTTTTTCTTAAATATCAATTTCTTGGATCCTTTCATTGTAGAATTAAGAAATAAATCATGGAAGCCAGAATGTGATGGGAGTTTTAACATGAATTGGCGGATATTAGTATTTTATCCTGAGCCAGAAGCGATGGATAAAATTCACTAATATCCGCCAATCCATGTTAACACTCAAAACACATTCTGGCTTCCATGATTTATTTCGATTCTGACATGTCTAAGAGTACAAATACGGTAGTATACTTTGATTGGAAGACGGTAATTTATATTTACGCTTGCGGAAAATGTCGCACACAAGTTATGCTGCCAATGGAAAAGTCAGTTACATTCACCGGCACATGTGCTAATGAGATTATAACGAATGGATAACTCGCTCGTTTGATAACAAAGCGAAAGGAGGTCTTGTTAGAATATTATTTTGAACAGTCATTCATGGGTCTCTTTCTTATTCAAAACCAAATGCAGAATTATTCAAGAAATCATTCAGGAAGAAATTTATGGAATAAACTACCAATTACAATATGCCCCAATGATAAAGGAAAACTTAAAATAATCGTGATAAGTTATCCTGCTTGATTTTTAATTTTTGTTTGTTTATTTTGATCAGTGCATTAACTACAGTAATCCTGCACTTGTTCTATTTGAGCAGTCAAATTGCACTGACTGGATATTTTATTGTTATATATGGTCACTGACCAAAATATATCTTTTCTGGTAGCTGATTCATGTAGCGTGATGGTAAGAAACGGTGTAAGGGTATAAGTGCTGACGTGATAGAGGACACCTATGAAAACAATTAGTATGACACTTGTTTCTGCTTTTTTCAGACAATTTGGCATTGACTTTGGACTTTTTGACTTTACAGGATTAACACAATATATGTACATTGCCTGTAAAAGTAAAATTTATTTGCACTCAAAACGAAACGGGTCAGAAAAGTTCATCAAAGTACATTTGATATTTTCCTGTACATAAATTGTATTGTACATGTATTATATGTCATCAGTATATACTGTATCATTAGTATTATAAGATTGTATTGTATTTGAGGGCCTCAGGGTACATCAGTTTGTACTGCATCACCCTCTGAAATTATTTTTTTATTACTTTTGTTTCTATTTTAATCTAAATCAGCCCAATTATTTGTCTATTCATGAAAATTTGCAGCAGAGAAAAATACAATATTTCAGCATTCCTCATGACCAGTAAAACTTTGTTCAGACCAGTAAATTTTTCAGTTTTTACTTAGAACTATATAAAAATAAATTTAAGAATTTGATTCGGACCAGTAAATTTAAATTTCATTTCGAGGACTGTTTCAGCTAGGAAAATAAATTAAAATGTATACAAATCTATCATCTATACCATTTAACACACATATAAATGAAAAGTTCATTTGTAACATTTAATTTACATAAGAATTTAAATTCATCATGAGTATTCTCCCCTGCTGTTTTTCCCACATTTAAATAAACAGTAGTCTAAATCAACAAATTACCAGTCCTCCTCATTTAACCTATAAGTACAATTAATTTAAGACCATTTAAGTCATTTAACATGTAATACCTTCAGATAATTAACTAACATATAATACATTGTATATCTGGTTATGTAACAATACCTGACCACTATAATTATAGACCCATTAATAGGTTAACATTTATTCTGCAGTTCCTTTTAATTGATTTAGAAGTAGATGTTCCTCTCATTCACCAGAACATTATTACATAAAAAGATATAATTCTAGAACAGCAAATGACCACTTGACCTAGGGTGATAAGAACAAACTGTCCACTAATGGCTTTTCTTTCAATGGCAGAATATTAATAGATCAACAACTGTCAATACTTCCTTCTATTCCTGTTATAGAACAAAAATCATATAATACCAACTACAAGCTGATAATTTGAAATATATCAGAAAACTAAAAATAAATCAGTTGATGACTGCTGTTCTTCTTTTTTAGGTTATCAGTAAACCATCAGCACTTGATGATTATTTACTGTTGTTTTTGTTTAAAGACAAATGATTGCTATATTAAAAGTTTAATTGATATATATTACATTCATTTTTGACTTTCATTCATAAAAATGTTAGAAAGCTAGTATAATAATTTAACTTCTTTATTTTTGAACAGCCCAATTCATTTTCAAAATAGGACAAATTTACCAGTTAATTAGATCTTGTATTATTTTACTTGAATTTACCTTACTCCAGTATATATATATGCTATACTAGCTTATTTGACATATTTGTTTATATTTGCTAAGGGGGAAATGATTCACTGTATGTACCGAAATTGCGATTATTTTGGGGACGGTTCAGTTTCACGATACGTGGAGGTCGCTTACGATACAAAAGATATGATGCTCATTTTTTGAAAAAAGTAGTGTTGAACCTCCGTTTTCTTCTTTTGGTGATCATTTAATTAATATTTTGAGAAAAGTGAATCGATTAATTTACGCTTATAAAATTAATTAATCAAATATCAAATATTTATAATATCCGCTAGTAGGTAAGCGACCTCATATAAAAAAACATGGCAGCGCCCATGTCGACCAGCATGGACTTCAAGGAATAGTTACAGTTTCCTGTAAAACGTATCGTGATACACATCGTAATACATATCAAATATTGCGATACGTATCGCTTGTGGAAAAAGTGTATCGTTACACCCCTGATATTTGCAATGCATCAAGTTTACTGCTGACATTACCGTAATTAGTAAGAAAGGATATGGATGTAAATGAACATGAAAGACTATCCAATATTACACTTAGACATAAATTAAAGTATAGGAACAGCTTGTAGTAAGATAAGATATGGATGTAAATGAACATGAAAGACTATCCAACATTACACATAGACACAAATTAGAGTAAAGGAACGGCTTGTAGTAAGAAAGGATATGGATGTAAATGCACATTATCACATATTTCATTGAAATAACGCCGAATTTGCATGTGTAATAAAAGCATAATTTGTGGTGTGTTATTTGCCTCCGGGGCAATAACATGTTATCTGCCCTCTTGTGCAAGTCAATAACATGTTATTTGCTCTGGCAAAATATGTGATAAATAGATTAATACATGGCCTTTTTCATATTGCCCTTGTCATCAGCCCTCGAGGCCGATATCAAGGGCAATTTGAAAACTAGTATTACTGTGAGCGCAGCTCACTAAGATATACCCCCCTTTCCCCACATCTGTTCAACCCATTTCCATAACCAAAACATTACTGATTGTTTCGACCAAAAATGAAAGGGACCCTTTCAAAACATTCCGAGAAACACTACTCAAGTTATCATACGACATAGGGTAAAAATCCTATTTTCCGTCATATCAAGTCCAATAACTCTGGAACGGCAAAAGTGAAAATCGTCAAAAAAGAAAGGGATCCTCCTCTCTTCACCAGTAAACAGTTGATAAAATTTTAAAAGATTCTAAGAAACACAACTCAAGTTATCGTACAACATAGGATTTGTCTACAGACGGACGGACATGGTGAAACCAGTATACCCCCCTACAACTTCGTTGCGGGGGGTATAATAAGGGCAATAATCTATAGCGAAATATTATCCAATATTACACTTATAGACATAAATTAAAGTAACAGAACAGCTGTTTTATAGCTGTTCTACATTAGTTAGTTCATTTTTGTAATGCATTAGTTTAACTGGCAATACATGAATATATTTAGCACTTCATGAGTTTACTTGACATTACATAAAGTTAAATGCATTGTACTAGTTTAACTCAGTTTACACCTTTGTTTATTTGACGTCGCTCCAGCTTATGTCTGAATGAATTTACCTCACATTACATAAACTGACATTACAAAAACTGATATTCCCAAAAATTGACATCATATAAATTGACATTATTTAAATTGAAATTACTTAAACTGACATTATTCAAAATGACATTACTAAAATAGACATGACTTGAATTGACATTAAACAAATCAACCTTACTGAAATTGACATTACAAAATTAAATATTACGTACGTTGACATTAAACTGACATTATTCAAATTGATATTACTGAAATTGACATTACTCCATTTATGAGTTAGTTCAATTATAATACTTATTACAAAGTAATGATTCTGTAATATCTTAACTATTACAACATTCAAATACAATAAATGCTGCACCTCTGTTGGTTATTACATTTATTTGACCTACATTTCATAGAAAAGCATTTCAATCATGCCTGTTATTTTTTGACAGATTACAAAATAAACACACTAAAGAGTAACAAAAACAAAACAAAAATCTCTAGTTTTAAGTTTAAACAGTTAAATCTGACATCTTACAAATGGAGAAGAAATTTGTCTTGGCAAGTTGATTGTTTTTATGTTTAACTAATTGGCTTTGCCAAAGCTCAAAACCGTTTCTTTATAACCCTGCGGAGTGCTTAACCTCATTAGATAGAATAAGTTTGCTTGATTGATCAGAATGAGGAGTCGACAGAACAACACCTTTAGTTTTAAGACTAGAAGTTGTGTCGCCGATCTAAACATTATGAACAATTACAAAATATTTCGTAGATCTTACAGCTGAATTTTTCCAAAAAATGGAAAACAGCCAGCAAGAATTTGATGATTTACACTAAAAATATCTGGAGTTTATTATTGAACACTGTAAAAAAGTTAGATTATGAAGCAATATATCTAACAAATCAAGGAAATTTAGGATTTTATTTTTACATCTGTTTGGCAAGGTATTTTAAGCTGCCAAATGTTAAAGAGTTTGAAATGAACCATTTTGTATCATATGTTTACTCCTGATACTTGATAGCTGGCCCGTTGCAGAGCAAAATATTCCAATCCTACCTATTACCTCCCATGCTACTTGCGGCAATAAAAATGGCCATCCTTAGGCCATTACAGTTCAAATACTGATTGCTTGATGTTAAACAACATTCAATCAATCTCGATAATAAAAATAAAATGGAAGAACATGTCCATAAGGCATGGATGCCCTCGCTTCCAGGTAAAGTAAACAATGGCATAATTCTAGAACAGAACAAATGGTAAAATCTGATATCGAACTTGACCTTCCTTTAAGTGTCCCTGACCTTGTGTATAAATTTCAAATGATTTGTGGTAATCATATGCTGAACAGACGAATGTGTAAAACTTAATGCCCAAGTGCATAAAAACATTACTGAAATCACACGCCCCCCCAGGCATGAAAACACAACTGAAATCACACACCCTCCCAGGCATGAAAACACCATTGAAATCACATCCTCACCCCAGGCATGAAATATCATTCTCAACACCTCAAGGACTAAATGTAAAGATATCACAAGTTAAAGCTTCCCAACAATTTGATCTATCTGTATTGTTTTACTAAATCAATTTCATCTGTCAATATCAGTTTATTATTTTGTCTTCCTGTGTTACAAAGGTATAACCAAAGACCAACTACCAAGATAGCACAATCGAGATGCAATAAATTACTTTAAATAAAACAAATCATTGATAGTAGGGAGAATTAGATAGATATTGACTTGATGGTGTGTGGCAAGGCAGTAATAAAATATTAAAGAGTTAGGTGTACTTCTAGAGTGAGTGATTGTTGTTTAATGCCAACTCAGCAATTTTTCAACTATATCATTACAAGAACAAGTTAATTGTCAATGAAATGATGATGAGGTCTGCTTTGTACTAGACTAACACACTTAGCTGGATTTTTATAGTGCTAGCTTATTTTAACAAAAGTCTACGAATAGACATGTCACCCTACTCGGAGACATTATCCTGATTCCGAGCCAACCAGTCTGTGCTTTCTTCTTAATGCTATGTGTTTAGAAGAGAAAAAACAAATACCAAGTTTATATTCCGATACCAAGATCTTGTCGAAAAATATTTTGTCTCTGCAGAGATGATAATAAACGATGGATTTTCATAAATTAAATATGGAAAATGTATAAAGATAAGGATTAAGTAATCGTGGTTTAGACATGACATCATTCAACATCTCATTTGAAATCAAATTGTGTAAGAAGATGACTGTTTAGTTAAATTGTTCTGCAGAGACGATACTAAACGATGGATTTTCATAAAGTACTGCATTGACTACTATTATACCTAATTTGTCCCAGTATTGTTAAAAATGCCGTTATAGTGACAATCAGAACCTTTTAACCGTAATGGAAGCAGGAGGTTTGGTGCCGTAAAATCTGATTCAACCCACCATTTCTTTGGAAATGCCTGTACAAAGTCAGGGCCATTGCGTTTTCCCAGTTTTCCCGTTGTTGACTGATTTTGTCTGTTTGTTGACTTTTGAGTTTTGCCTTTCCCTTTGGAAGATTGCTCGGTGTTCAGTAATTTTGTTATTACCCTTATTTACAAAACACTACACAGAAAACTAGAGATTGAGCAACACAAACCCCACATCTGAGATAAGTAGTGTTAGTTTATGGTGCTTAACTTCACTTTTAACAATATTTCAGTTATATCATGGCGGTCAGTTTTATTGGTGGAGGAAAACCAGAGAAAACCACAGACTTGTCGCAAGTCACTGACAAATGTCATCGCATAATGTTGTATCGAGTACACCTCGCCATGAACGGGGTTCGAGCTCAACATTTTTAGTGGTGATAGGCATTGATTGCACACCCCTCCCAAAAAATAAATCTACAATCATGCTTCTTATGTATCAAATATGATGAGCGTAAAGAATAAAGATGTGTGATATTGTTTCCCATTCAACACCTTATTGTATTTTAAAAAGGGGGAGAGGAGAAGAGATGAGGGATACTTTGTGTACCCTTGTTTACGTCATCAACTAATAATACCCATTGTACAGATCGTCATCATTATTGTATAATGCACATTCATCCAGGCATCTTTAATTGACATGGATCAGGAACATTCCATATTGGAACCAAAAAAGAGGCTCAAGGGTTAAAATAAGTAAAAGTTTATTTTTACCCGAGCGTTTGACAACAATTCTGAAATAGAAAGCTCTGGTTCAGTTGAATTGGATTATTGATATTGAGCTTCACTTTAAGTCATTTATTTGCAGCTCCATTGTGACTACAAACCTTGTTGGGGGAGGAGAAAAGACCAGAGAGGTATAACAAACAGACCTGTGAAATCTCTGCCCATGGGTAGATGTTTGGAAACTTTAAAACTTGAGGTGGGTATTGAGGCATGAACCCAAGTTAATCCAAATTCATATTTTTACTCAAGGTCATCATTTTGACCTTCCAATCAGACAAAAATATCTATAGTATTAGCTTCATAAGTAATAAAAAATATAACTTTTTTACCACTGTGAGTGTGAGCTCTGTGATGGAATAATATGACAATGATTCTTTTACACCACACTGATAAAAATGTTAAATTTGTTGTAAATTTGCTGGGATGATTTGCATGATTTATTGACCATCTAAAACACTTGGAGACAATGCTGCATATTAAATGATTTAATTATTTGTGGCAACGACAGAAATTGACGGATATCGGCCATCATTTAACAAATAGCAGTCAATTAAATATCAATAAGGAGCCGATAATCCTTTAAAAACCATCTGAAAAAAGCATTTATCTCATCTTTGACAAGACAACAAAGATCATTTATACAAGTTCTACAAGCCAGTAAAGTGACGAACATTAAATAAGGTCATTGTATCAATATTATCAATCATCGTCAATTTTCTGACGATTATTAAATTAAGTTGTATGGTTTGGATATGTCTGTACATATTAGACGGTAGATTTTGTAACGGTAATAATTATTGTCATTTCATTTATGATAAGACTTTTGATGGCACAGGGGACATGGTGGTTGTGTCTGTCTGGTAGTTGGATTTACAACTACCTGTGCAATCAGTGCCTATCACCACTAATGTTGTGAGTTCGAATCATGCTCACGTGAAGTGTACTTGATACAACATTATGTGATAAAGTTTGTCAGTGACTTGCGGAAGGTCAGTGGTTTTCTCCGGTTTCCTCCACCAATAAAAATGACCGCCACGATATATCTGAAATATTGTTGAAAGTGGCGTTAAATACCCTTGATGTCATAAAATAATAATCCAATCATGCCTCGACGTTTATCTGTTAAATTTGTTTACAGCAAGCATTTATCAGATTATTTCTTTAATACTTTTATAAACATTGAAAAAAAGAAAGAAAAAAAAAATCAATTCAGACTATTTCAGGCAATAGATTTTAGTCATACAATCATTAGTCATTTCCAAGTTTCCTAGTTCATGTCTAATGTCTTCTGAGCAAACATGATAATTACGATTCTTCTAAAAAAAGTACACAATCATTTATAAGATTTCCTTTATCATTGTTTTCTCAGACAAAACTGTTTTTCAATGATTTAGTTGTCTGTAACCATGTAATGTATCGTTGACATTGATGTACAGACTGCTTAGTCACACTGATGTTCAGACTGTCATGTCACACTGATGTTCAGACTGCTTAGTCACACTGATGTTCAGACTGCTTAGTCACACTGATGTTCAGACTGCTTAGTCACACTGATGTTTAGACTGCTTAGTCACATTGATGTTCAGACTGCTTAGTCACATTAATATCCAGACTGCTTAGTCACACTGATGTACAGACTGCTTAGTCACACTGATGTTCAGACTGCTTAGTCACACTGATGTCCAGACTGCTTAGTCACACTGATGTTCAGACTGCTTAGTCACACTGATGTCCAGACTGCTTAGTCATACTGATGTTCAAACTGCTTAGTCACACTGATGTTCAGACTGCTTAGTCACACTGATGTTCAGACTGCTTAGTCACACTAATGTTCAGACTACTTAGTCACACTGATGTTCAGACTGCTTAGTCACACTGATGTTCAGACTGCTTAGTCACACTGATGTTCAGACTACTTAGTCAAGCTGATGTTCAGACTGTCATGTCACATTTACAAAAAAAATAATATTGTATTGACATAAAGGATTATTGTGAAATCATTATTAATTGTGGGATTCCAATTTTCGTGGATTTCATGGTTCATGGACTCGAAACCCCCGATCTACCGCGGTCGAGGCAAGCATGCTAACTATTACACCACTGATGCAGTTGAGAAAAAAAAGGAATAAGGATAACATTACTGGTGTCTCACACAGCTACAGTACATGACCGATGTTGATTTCATTATTTTAGTGTTTGTTTCATTTTCAATTTGCCGATAATATGCAATATCCAATTTTAATATTCTGTGACAAGAACTGATCTCCGGATTCAAGTTGTAATCAATTATAAATCTACAGAGTATAATATATAATGAATTATCTTAATGTAGCACTATTTATTAAATTTTCAGTTTGGCATATTAACAGGAAACACTGCATTGAGATTGACGGAAATAATTTAGTCTTACAAATGGTGCCTGCACTTTCAAATCTTTCTCAATATCAAGTATTCATAATTGCTTTTATAGGAACAATCTTAATATTGTCATTATCAAATAAAGACACTGTCCTTTACTTGACCTTAAGATTTCAGTAAGAGGTGACAGTAGCCTTATTTTTTCAACATGAGGCCCACATAGGGTCTATTCTGATCTGTAAACTTTAGGTACAATTTTGACCAGACAGGGTTAAGAAATGATTGTACAAAATTTCTATATATTTTTTTCTTTTCTTGATACAGTTTAATTTTGAATGTGCACATGCACGTAAAATAGTATATGGGCATTTATAAAATGCTAATCAGTAAAAAAAATACAACATTGCCAATAAAATGCTTTAAAATGAAGATTAGGTATTTATTTAGGTCGCTATGGTAAAAATGTAATTATCTTAAGATTCAATGGGGCCAACATCTACTCCTTTTAGCTAAATTTAAGACCTTGAAATGACATAATAAACAGCCACTACGTGGACATGTGCATTTCCGTTCTAAATATACTGAATTAGCGTTTTTTCAGTTTTACAGTATTTTCTTATGTCAATTTTGCTTACCGTAATTTAATTTTTTAAGCTTACTCAAAAGTTGGTCTATATTTAGAAAACAGGCTAGGTAGGTTATGCTGGTGTAATGCCACTTTTAACAATATTTCAGATATCTCTTGGTAATCAGTTTTATTTGTAAAGGAAACTGCACTACCAGGAGAAAAACTAGCAACCTGTCACACTTTAGTTACTGACTTGATGATATAAAGTTAATTGTATGGAGTGTAACACCCCATCACTGGTGAACATTTCAGAGAACAGTAAAATGATCTTAACACAAAATCGTAAGTGTGTAATACATGTTAAAATTAACACAAAATCGTAAGTGTGTAATACATGTTAAAATTAACACAAAATCGTAAGTGTGTAATACATGTTAAAATTTGTACATGAAATTAACAGTGATAAACAAAATGATTACTATAATTCTTAGGTATAGTTAACATTGTCACTGATCAAAGTAATTCCTGGAATCAATCTGTGCATCATTTGTGGTTAATAGAACATCCTAGCTTTCCTTCAATACAACTCACATTATTGTAACAATGTTCTACAGAGCCATCCATTCTGATGTAATATTGGCTTAATTATAATAGCATGCAATGATTTGTGGTCATCAAAAGATTTACTGCAAATAATTCTTCTCTGCTTCATTACAGTAAATTTAAAGGATGTTTGGAGCTTTAGTTGTTCCAAACCTCTTTAATAAAAAAAAAACCTATTTTTAGAAAGTCTATTTATAATTAAACTTCCAGAGTCAACAACCTGAGATAATTGTGGTAATTACAGTCTCATTAATGTACAAAGAAGGTGAATGTACCTCAAATAAAGTGAATTATCTGTTAATTCAAAGTAAAATATGCCACTTCAATAAATGACATCAGGGCTTTAAGGTTGCAGCTTTTATAGGTTTATTGTCATTTGGCTAAACTAGAGGCTCCCAGGAGCCTGTAATCGCTCACCTGGTTTTCAATTTGACATCTAAAGTTGATAGAAAATGGGGGTGTTACACATAATTTTGAAAGTGGGCCACCCAAAGATCATTTCAACTCAAATTTCTGAGCAAAAGATTTAGATGTGATTTTTAACTCATAATATTCCTAAATGGATTAAACTGGCTGAAAAAATCTCACAGAAAACTACTCCTTGCCATGTAGCTGCAGTTAAAATTTGAGCTCATTTTGACTTATAATAAAGCAGCAATGGACAATTGAAGAAATTTCTATTTTTAGTAACAGCAGCCATTTTGAATGGAAGGTGGGGCTGTCGGACACAATATTGAAAGGGGACCACCCAAGGAAAATTTGCTTTAGCTTGGTTCAGCGGTTTCAGAGGAGAAGATTTTAAATGTGATCTTTTATCAGAATATGCCCAATTTGCATAATCGATATAAATCGGCTGAAAGAAAAATTTCACAGAAAAATCCGGAATATATGTTAAACTACTCCTTGCCATGTAGCTGCAGTTATATTTTGAGCTCATTCTGTACTAAAGCAGCAATGGACAATTGAAGAAATTTCTATTTTTAGTAACAGCAGCCATCTTGAATAAAGGGCAGGGCTGTCGGACACAATTTTGAAAGGGACCCACCCTGCCAGGTTTGGTTTAATTTGGTTCAAGGGTTTCAGTGGAAAAGATTTAAATGTGAAAGTTTACGACGAACGGACGGATGCCGACGGACGCCAAGTGATGGCAAAAGCTCATATGGCCTTTGACCAGGTGAGCTAAAAAAGGTGTTCTTTCTGAAGTTGAAACCTAATACAACAAAATGAAATACTTCACAAAAAATTCTTCCCAATTAGATAATAGAACAAAACCTTTTATGTACTGTATAAGTGGTTAACTTTGATATCTTTGCAAGTACAATAAATAAAAAATAAAAAAACCAAAATAACCTACGGAAATATTCCAATTTTAAATGTTAACTTTTTTTTCACGTGAACACAATCGCGAAATTAAAAACATGCACCATTCATATTAGCGAATTTTAAATCCCACAAATTTTACCACAAATATTGTATTTCTAAAATCAATTACAGTTTGCATCACAAAATTAAAATGTTACTTAAAAGTGATTATGGCTTAATTACTGTTGTTATGGTTTAATTGCTGTTGTTATAAACCAGGAAGTAAATTTCCTATATCCTAATGTACAACTCAAAAACATTAGTAAAAGATTCTAAGTGTATACAAGTCTTTGGGTGTGTTGTGACATGGTAACCTTGTACTAACAGAAAAAAAAGAAAAAAAAAAGTATCGGCCACACTGGCTTCATGTTTAAATCTAAGAGTTACACAAATTTGTTGTATAATTTTTAGCATCATTGAAAATATTTGATGGTAAAAACATGTCCATTATTGTAGCTTCTGTATCCTTTACAAAACAAAAATAGACATTTAAAAAAAGGTTCAATAATTACCTTGACTATAATTAGAACTATCATCGTAAAGAAATGACTTCTACAAACCTGAAAATAGACTCTGCGCTTAGGTTTATTAATCCTCGGTGACAAAGATCTTGGTGAACTTTTTGACGACATCAAACGACGAGAATATTGAGGTGACATACAAAACTGGCCATCACATGGGAATTTATCATCCATTTTCCATTAAGTAAAAACACATTCCATTATTGTATTAGATCTTAGTATGTAGAATTACACTTTCCCATTAAAAACCACAGACTCCCAACATATATCAGATTTGTAAATACTGGTATTCACCGATCGTTAGTTTTTGTATCTAATAAAAAAATTAACGAGGAAAAATTGTTTTGTATTTAACCTTCGATCAAAATCCAATAAGACAATAAAAAGACATTGCAATTATTGTTTTTTAGGTCAACTACTCGACTTCCTGTGGTAAATAAAATGATTTTTTTCTCCCGCCGTACTTGAACGAAATCCAATGTCCACGAGAGTAAAGTTAATTATTAACTGTAGTAATTATAACAATGTTGTCATGACTAGTTCTCCAAATCTCAACATTATTTCTGGATTAAGTTGTATTATTTTATTCCAACAAAGGAATCGGTGGCCATTACTTTCATTGATTTCTATGGAAATATTCATGTTCATTTCAAGAAATTATTTAATAAACAAGTTGAGCAGTTCTGTCTTCCATTTATTCCGCTGACGACTTGTGCGAGTAATGACTACATTTTCGGCTTTTTACAGAGATTTCTAGCAATTTTAATCCTAATTTACTGTTTTCTCTGCATACATATTTTGCCGCGAGTTAATCAATATTTCAATCTCTTTTCAATTATAAACACATCTAAACTATATTTATCTAACCTTATACAGAATCAAATACTTATAATTAATACTATAATTACTGTCACAACATTGGCTAATTTTAAATTATTTAATCAATGTTGTCAAAAGACTCTTTTCTGTTTTAATTTAAAAATTATTCCTTATTTAAGCTTTATAGGAATCACATACATGGTCGTGGAAAAACACAGTTCCACATAGACAATAATTTCATCTTCTAATGTCAGCGTCGCGTCTTTTGTTGTCCACAGACTAAAAGCATGCTTTTATGCCATACAACAAAAATATGCATGAAAAAATTTAGGATCATTTTCCAAACTAATAACAAAACTAAATGTCTTTCCTGACAAATGTTGACCCTAATAACCCCTTTATATTATCATAAACAAACCCTCAAATTTCTGGTAAAATTCAATAAAATGACTGACAATTGTGACATTAAGGATTATGAAGATGATATTATAGGATAAACCTATTCTTATGTCTTTATTATTTTATGATAAACCTATTCTTATGTCATTATTATCTTATGATAAACCTATTCTTATGTCATTGTTATTTTATGATAAACCTATTCTTATGTCATTGTTATTTTATGATAAACCTATTCTTATGTCATTATTATTTTATGATAAACCTATTCTTATGTCATTATTATTTTATGATAAACCTATTCTTATGTCATTATTATTTTATGATAAACCTATTCTTATGTCATTGTTATTTTATGATAAACCTATTCTTATGTCATTATTATTTTATGATAAACCTATTCTTATGTCATTATTATCTTATGATAAACCTATTCTTATGTCATTATTATTTTATGATAAACCTATTCTTATGTCATTATTATCTTATGATAAACCTATTCTTATGTCATTATTATCTTATGATAAACCTATTCTTATGTCATTATTATTTTATGATAAACCTATTCTTATGTCATTGTTATTTTATGATAAACCTATTCTTATGTCATTATTATCTTATGATAAACCTATTCTTATGTCATTATTATTTTATGATAAACCTATTCTTATGTCATTATTATTTTTATGATAAACCTATTCTTATGTCATTATTATTTTATGATAAACCTATTCTTATGTCATTATTATTTTATGATAAACCTATTCTTATGTCATTATTATCTTATGATAAACCTATTCTTATGTCATTATTATTTTATGATAAACCTATTCTTATGTCATTATTATTTTATGGGAAAAAATAATGGCTGGTGCAGTAATAATCTGATTATATATATTGAGGTTACCAAAACTAGGTTATACTGAGTTCTTGAGTAGTTTTGAAAAATATGCATTGGAAAATGTCAGTGTGACTCGTGAAAAAAATCATACTTTTCAATATCTTAAAATATGCTTAGCGTTCAATGCAATGGAACATACTACCTTGCGTAAATTCCAAAAGTAAGAAACAGTAATTAAGACATTTTGGTCTGGTAAGATATTGAGGCTATAAAAAGTATGTTATTATTGATTGGTTTGGTTTTATGGTGTTTAACGGCACTTTCAACAATATTTCAGCTATATCGTGGCAGTCAGTTTCATTGGTAGAAAAAAAACGGAGAAAACCTCTGACCTGCCGCAAGTCAATGAAAAACATTATTGCATAATGCTGTACACCTCGCCCTGAACAGGATTCGAACTCGCAACATTAATGGTGATAGGCACCGATTACATAGGTAGTTGTAAATCCAACTACCATACGATCACGACGACCCCTGTTATTATCACGGACTTGAGTAATTTAGAAAAAGTCAGCGTTACTCTAAAAAAAAAAAAAAAATCTTTCAATATTTAAAATATGCTTAGTGTTCAATGATGTAGAACCAATTTCCATCAAGTAGTAAAGGCATCAATAATTGTATCTAGACCTTTTGATAGGTTTAGGTTTATGGTGCCTACACCATATTCAATATGACCTTTTGACCTTTTGAAGATTAAACAAGACAAAACAAAATTGTCCTACCCAAAGTACAGTGTATAACAAACATTCATCTATCAGTTGTGTATAATACTCACTATATCTCTGCTCAGAAATAAATTTGATCAGGGCTGCCTGGTATTACGGTCATAAAACTTGAGTATGATTTTCTTTCTTGTTCTCCAAAAATCAACCAATCAGAGCACTGTATTTAATGGATACAATGTTTTGATTGGCTATTTTTCGAGTGCGAGTACAAAAACAGTAAGACCAAGGTGAATATTATACACAAAGAAAGCAGAAAGATTATCAACATCTAATTCTATTTGGCAGACAGGGTTCACTGTATCTTATCATATTAAGGGTTTGGCATAGACAGGGTTCACTGTATTTTATTATATTAAGGGTTTGGCATCGACAGAGTTCACTGTATTTTTATCATATTACGGGTTTGGCATAGACAGGGTTCACTTATCATATTAAGGGTTTGGCATAGACAGGGTTCACTGTATCTTATCATATTAAGGGTTTGGCATAGACAGGGTTCACTGTATCTTATCATATTAAGGGTTTGGCATAGACAGGGTTCACTATATTTTATCATATTAAAGGTATGGCATAGAGAGGGTTCACTGTATTTTATCATATTAAGGGTTTGGCATAGACAGGGTTCACTGTATCTTATCATATTAAGGGTTTGGCATAGACAGGGTTCACTGTATCTTATCATATTAAGGGTTTGGCATAGACAGGGTTCACTATATTTTATCATATTAAAGGTATGGCTTAGAGAGGGTTCACTGTATTTTATCATATTAAGGGTTTGGCATAGACAGGGTTCACTGTATTTGATCATAATAAAGGTTTAGCATAGACAGGGTTCACTATATTTGATCATATTAAGGGTTTGGCATAGACAGGGTTCACAATATTTGATCATATTATGGGTTTGGCATAGACAGAGTTCACTGTATTTGATCATATTAAGGGTTTGGCATAGACAGGGTTCACTATATTTTATCATATTAAGGGTTTGGCATATACAGGGTTCACTGTATCTTATCATATCAAGGGTTTGGCATAGACAGGGTTCACTATATTTTATCATATTAAGGGATTGGCATAGACAGGGTTCACTTTATTTGATCATATTAAGGGTTTGGCATAGACAGGGTTCACTATATTTTATCATATTAAGGGTTTGACATAGACAGGGTTCACTGTATCTTATCATATTAAGGGTTTGGCATAGACAGGGTTCACTGTATCTGATCATATTAAGGGTTTGGCATAGACAGGGTTCACTATATTTTATCATATTAAAGGATTGGCATAGACAGGGTTCACTGTATTTGATCATATTAAGGGTTTGGCATAGACAGGGTTCATTGTATTTTATCATAGACAATATGATTTTATTGGTAACTTTTGATATTTGTGCTTTGTCTGAATGTCTGGTCCGAAAATAGTGAAATACCAATAAAATCTTAAGATCATAAACTCTAAGGAAAATTAATAATATTATATCTATCAAATATAACTATGATTTTCTATATCCATATAATTTTACAGAAACTGCTAGGTGCAAGTATGGCAAGTGAGGATTATATGTTTCTATAAGTAGTAATTAGGGGATAATAACATCGTCACGTCTGGCAGTAGAGGACAAATTACCATTGGTTAGAGATTATAGATATTTATTGCGGCTGTCATTTTTATTGGTGCAAGAAATCAGAATACCTGGAGACACCGATCGGCTGCACATCACGGACAACTTTATTATGACAAGTTTTATTGAGTACATCTCTTACCACAAGTGGAAGTCAAGCTGACAACCATAGTAGTAATCGGCAATGATTGGATAGGTACCCTGTAGATGATATGATCACAGCCACCACAACGGCCCCAAACCTTAGTGATGATTGGATAGGTACCCTGTAGATGATATGATCACAGCCACCACAACAGCCCCAAACCTTAGTGATGATTGAATAGGTACCCTGTAGATGATATGATCACAGCCACCACAACGGCCCCAAACCTTAGTGATGATTGGATAGGTACCCTGTAGATGATATGATCACAGCCACCACAACGGCCCCAAACCTTAGTGATGATTGGATAGGTACCCTGTAGATGATATGATCACAGCCACCACAACAGCCCCAAACCTTAGTGATGATTGAATAGGTACCCTGTAGATGATATGATCACAGCCACCACAACGGCCCCAAACCTTAGTGATGATTGGATAGGTACCCTGTAGATGATATGATCACAGCCACCACAACGGCCCCAAACCTTAGTGATGATTGAATAGGTACCCTGTAGATGATATGATCACAGCCACCACAACGGCCCCAGACCTTAGTGATGATTGGATAGGTACCCTGTAGATGATATGATCACAGCCACCACAACGGCCCCAAACCTTAGTGATGATTGGATAGGTACCCTGTAGATGATATGATCACAGCCACCACAACGGCCCCAAACCTTAGTGATGATTGGATAGGTACCCTGTAGATGATATGATCACAGCCACCACAACGGCCCCAAACCTTAGTGATGATTGGATAGGTACCCTGTAGATGATATGATCACAGCCACCACAACGGCCCCAAACCTTAGTGATGATTGGATAGGTACCCTGTAGATGATATGATCACAGCCACCACAACGGCCCCAAACCTTAGTGATGATTGGATAGGTACCCTGTAGATGATATGATCACAGCCACCACAACGGCCCCAAACCTTAGTGATGATTGGATAGGTACCCTGTAGATGATATGATCACAGCCACCACAACGGCCCCAAACCTTAGTGATGATTGGATAGGTATCCTGTAGATGATATGATCACAGCCACCACAACAGCCCCAAACCTTAGTGATGATTGGATAGGTACCCTGTAGATGATATGATCACAGCCACCACAACGGCCCCAAACCTTAGTGATGATTGGATAGGTACCCTGTAGATGATATGATCACAGCCACCACAACGGCCCCAAACCTTAGTGATGATTGGATAGGTACCCTGTAGATGATATGATCACAGCCACCACAACGGCCCCAAACCTTAGTGATGATTGGATAGGTACCCTGTAGATGATATGATCACAGCCACCACAATGGCCCCAAACCTTAGTGATGATTGGATAGGTACCCTGTAGATGATATGATCACAGCCACCACAATGGCCCCAAACCTTAGTGATGATTGGATAGGTACCCTGTAGATGATATGATCACAGCCACCACAACGGCCGCAAACCTTAGTGATGATTGGATAGGTACCCTGTAGATGATATGATCACAGCCACCACAACAGCCCCAAACCTTAGTGATGATTGGATAGGTACCCTGTAGATGATATGATCACAGCCACCACAACGGCCCCAAACCTTAGTGATGATTGGATAGGTACCCTGTAGATGATATGATCACAGCCACCACAACAGCCCCAAACCTTAGTGATGATTGGATAGGTACCCTGTAGATGATATGATCACAGCCACCACAACAGCCCCAAACCTTAGTGATGATTGGATAGGTACCCTGTAGATGATATGATCACAGCCACCACAATGGCCCCAAACCTTAGTGATGATTGGATAGGTACCCTGTAGATGATATGATCACAGCCACCACAACGGCCCCAAACCTTAGTGATGATTGGATAGGTACCCTGTAGATGATATGATCACAGCCACCACAACGGCCCCAAACCTTAGTGATGATTGGATAGGTACCCTGTAGATGATATGATCACAGCCACCACAACAGCCCCAAACCTTAGTGATGATTGGATAGGTACCCTGTAGATGATATGATCACAGCCATCACAATGGCCCCAAACCTTAGTGATGATTGGATAGGTACCCTGTAGATGATATGATCACAGCCACCACAACGGCCCCAAACCTTAGTGATGATTGGATAGGTACCCTGTAGATGATATGATCACAGCCATCACAACGGCCCCAAACCTTAGTGATGATTGGATAGGTACCCTGTAGATGATATGATCACAGCCACCACAACGGCCCCAAACCTTAGTGATGATTGGATAGGTACCCTGTAGATGATATGATCACAGCCACCACAACGGCCCCAAACCTTAGTGATGATTGGATAGGTACCCTGTAGATGATATGATCACAGCCACCACAATGGCCCCAAACCTTAGTGATGATTGGATAGGTACCCTGTAGATGATATGATCACAGCCATCACAACGGCCCCAAACCTTAGTGATGATTGGATAGGTACCCTGTAGATGATATGATCACAGCCACCACAATGGCCCCAAACCTTAGTGATGATTGGATAGGTACCCTGTAGATGATATGATCACAGCCACCACAACGGCCCCAAACCTTAGTGATGATTGGATAGGTACCCTGTAGATGATATGATCACAGCCACCACAACGGCCCCAAACCTTAGTGATGATTGGATAGGTACCCTGTAGATGATATGATCACAGCCATCACAACGGCCCCAAACCTTAGTGATGATTGGATAGGTACCCTGTAGATGATATGATCACAGCCACCACAACAGCCCCAAACCTTAGTGATGATTGGATAGGTACCCTGTAGATGATATGATCACAGCCATCACAACGGCCCCAAACCTTAGTGATGATTGGATAGGTACCCTGTAGATGATATGATCACAGCCATCACAACGGCCCCAAACCTTAGTGATGATTGGATAGGTACCCTGTAGATGATATGATCACAGCCATCACAACGGCCCCAAACCTTAGTGATGATTGGATAGGTACCCTGTAGATGATATGATCACAGCCACCACAACGGCCCCAAACCTTAGTGATGATTGGATAGGTATCCTGTAGATGATATGATCACAGCCACCACAACGGCCCCAAACCTTAGTGATGATTGGATAGGTACCCTGTAGATGATATGATCACAGCCACCACAACGGCCCCAAACCTTAGTGATGATTGGATAGGTACCCTGTAGATGATATGATCACAGCCACCACAACAGCCCCAAACCTTAGTGATGATTGGATAGGTACCCTGTAGATGATATGATCACAGCCACCACAACGGCCCCAAACCTTAGTGATGATTGGATAGGTACCCTGTAGATGATATGATCACAGCCACCACAACGGCCCCAAACCTTAGTGATGATTGGATAGGTACCCTGTAGATGATATGATCACAGCCACCACAACGGCCCCAAACCTTAGTGATGATTGGATAGGTACCCTGTAGATGATATGATCACAGCCACCACAACAGCCCCAAACCTTAGTGATGATTGGATAGGTACCCTGTAGATGATATGATCACAGCCACCACAACGGCCCCAAACCTTAGTGATGATTGGATAGGTACCCTGTAGATGATATGATCACAGCCACCACAACGGCCCCAAACCTTAGTGATGATTGGATAGGTACCCTGTAGATGATATGATCACAGCCACCACAACAGCCCCAAACCTTAGTGATGATTGGATAGGTACCCTGTAGATGATATGATCACAGCCACCACAACGGCCCCAAACCTTAGTGATGATTGGATAGGTACCCTGTAGATGATATGATCACAGCCACCACAACGGCCCCAAACCTTAGTGATGATTGGATAGGTACCCTGTAGATGATATGATCACAGCCACCACAACGGCCCCAGACCTTAGTGATGATTGGATAGGTACCCTGTAGATGATATGATCACAGCCACCACAACGGCCCCAGACCTTAGTGATGATTGGATAGGTACCCTGTAGATGATATGATCACAGCCACCACAACGGCCCCAAACCTTAGTGATGATTGGATAGGTACCCTGTAGATGATATGATCACAGCCACCACAACGGCCCCAAACCTTAGTGATGATTGGATAGGTACCCTGTAGATGATATGATCACAGCCACCACAACGGCCCCAAACCTTAGTGATGATTGGATAGGTACCCTGTAGATGATATGATCACAGCCACCACAACGGCCCCAAACCTTAGTGATGATTGGATAGGTACCCTGTAGATGATATGATCATAGCCACCACAACGGCCCCAAACCTTAGTGATGATTGGATAGGTACCCTGTAGATGATATGATCACAGCCACCACAACGGCCCCAAACCTTAGTGATGATTGGATAGGTACCCTGTAGATGATATGATCACAGCCACCACAACAGCCCCAAACCTTAGTGATGATTGGATAGGTACCCTGTAGATGATATGATCACAGCCACCACAACAGCCCCAAACCTTAGTGATGATTGGATAGGTACCCTGTAGATGATATGATCACAGCCACCACAACAGCCCCAAACCTTAGTGATGATTGGATAGGTACCCTGTAGATGATATGATCACAGCCACCACAACAGCCCCAAACCTTAGTGATGATTGGATAGGTACCCTGTAGATGATATGATCACAGCCACCACAACGGCCCCAAACCTTAGTGATGATTGGCACCAATTGTAAAAGGAGGGGCTGTCGTGGTAATGATCGTATGGTAGTTGGATTTACAACTACCTATGCAATCCGTGCCTGTCACCACTAAAGTTGTGAGTTCAAAGCCCATTCATGGCGAGGTGTACTCGATACAACATTATGTGATAGTTTGTCATTGACTTGCGACAGGTCAGTGGTTTTCTCCATGTACTCCGATTTCCTCCACCAATAAAACTGACTGCCACGATATAACTGAAATATTATTGAAAGTGGCGTTAAACACCATAAACCAAACCATCTATTACAGAAATATATTGTAATTATAGTATAAATCACTTGTGACACGTCAGTAGTTTTCTCCAGGTATCCACTTGATTGTATAGGTACCCTGTAGATGTAATGCTAACTGATATAGGATTTAAAAATTTGTCAAATTTTAACAATTTAAATATACATTAATATGTGAAATTGAAAAACCAAACAAAACAAAAAAGATTATTAAGATTCATTATCAAAAACATGAAAGGAAACTAAAAGGTAAATAAAAATTAAGAAATCAACAAAAATAACATTTAATTTGACCAACTTAATGTATCTTTACTTACTGTCAAAGCAATATTTATAGTAAGATCCATAACAGACATTAGTAAAAATCATTTTAAAATATGCTGACAAATACCTCAACAAGTTTGACTTCCTCCCAGTATATCTCCTCCAGAATATTTAAATCCATATTACAACCTCAGCCATCATTCTATCGTACATCACATAGATATCATTTCCTCACATTCACCGAGGTTCTTTGTAATAACATTTTGTCACGCGGACCATTTTTCAAATGGAATTGTTAATAATATAGTTCACCTTATTTTCATTATAATTATGTAATTTGGCGCTATGTAAATATTACATCTAAAATCCAGCGACTTCAATAAAACACTAAACACACAATTTCAATTCATTCTATATTATTTAAATATTTCCGAGACGTAAATTCAGGATTCTGTATAACTTGTTAATTATTCTAAATGAGCACTTATTACTTTGTAATGTCAAAACCTTTCCGTTAAAAATATCAATTGAAAATTTGATTTACTTTTTTTTGTTTTTGATAAATAACATACTTTGAAATATGCGGAAACAAATATTGTTTGTGTCGTTTTTTTTATTAATAAATCACTACAAAATTGTTTCAAAAGCTAAACGTTTTCCACAACAGAAGTTGGCGTCTTTCTAGATAATTTTTTTTAATTATCACCTCCGCCATGCAAATTATCACATTGTGACTGTGATCATTAGTTGCTGTAAATGACAAATATACCATATTTTATCAAATCTCTCGCTTCACATTTCCTACCAGACATTATCAAATCTCCAATGGTTTCAAATTTCTTTGGAAAAAGACGGATAGATATTATGAATAAATCTATTATTACGCCATAATTGTAAGCAACAGGATATCAACCCACAAAACAAAAGCAGCAATTATTATTGTGTCCAAACCACTCCGAATAATGCATAATAATTGGTGCCAGATTAGTATCAAACCACGTACAAATATTACAATGATTTGCGACTCGTTACAACAGTTATTAGGTGACATCTGGTTTGCTATCACATCCCTGTATGTTTCTTCCGAAGCCCGTCAAGTGCTTCTTGAGAAAAGAACTAAATCATCATTTTTTTTTCTCTTGAAAAAGTCACGAGAATATTGTTTTAAGAAACAAATGTCATTCAAGATAAAAATCCATATTTAACAATAATTATATTATCATATAGGAAACATGTTTTATACAATATTTAACAACTAATTAAAACCATTAGTTCTGTCAAACACCTTGTTGAATGATATGTTTAAAACGTGATATAACCAGCTTGTTAAATGATATGATTAAACACCAGGAAAAATCTTGTTAATATTAGCTACTACAACCTTCTAGATTAAAATGTTTGGGTCTACCAAGGTTGAAACTCATCTCTACAAATATACCTTTTGTTTGAATACTGTGCATATTTGTTGTTGTTTCCACAATTAAAACACTGATCCGTTACAGCTCTCATTTATCATTGATTATCAGTTTAAAGTCATTACAGCTTGAGTTCACTAAACTTCAAATTACACCAAGGTATTAAATGGAAATTTTAAAATAAATCCTTTAAAAACAATACACCATAGATAATTTTGTTTTTGTTTATTAGTATTTAAATATAAATCCCCAGAGTCCAATAGAAACTGAATGAAATATTTGACACTACATTAAACAACAAATAATCAATCAATCAATCAATCAAAACAATACATATTTTGTTCATGACCATTGGGCTGTGACAATTCCTTGATATATGTGGAAAAGCCATCACAAAACTTTCTATTACACTCATATTATCATTATTATTTCATTCTAGAATGATCTGAGAGGTATTTGGGACCAGAAAATATAGGACCTTCCATAGATGCTTCCTACCAAATTTCAGATTGGCTTTGCGGTTCAGAGGAGAAGACTAAAATGTGAAAAGTTAACGGACGCCGGATGCCAAGTGATGGCAAAAGATCACGTTGCCTTTGGCAAGGCATACCTGTTAACCCAACCCCCCCCCCCCCCCCCCCTTTGCGCAGGAGTCTCCCGCGTAAGAGCCTTATCTCCCGCATGGACTGGGTCTCCTGCGCGGGAGACATTAATCTCCCGCACACACCTTTTCCTCCCGCACGATCTCCCCCCAACAAAAAAATCAAGTACAATAAAATCTTGACCTACATTTTGCGATCCATATTTCTGGAAATTCCCCATTTGGAACTCCCGCGCTGACAAAAACGCCGAGAGATACGAATGGTAAAGGTGTTTAATGATATCCGGTTATTGATCTGTTTGACACCTTTACAGGTAAATTTGGTCATGGAGATTATTTAAGGTGTTGATGATTATACAACAATTATCTACTGATTGACAGTTAATTGGGGATAAGGAAGTGGGTTTGTGGCACATGCTTAGATGAATAGAAGTGTGATAGCGGCAATTAAAAATAGTTATAAACCGTTGTGCAAACAGGAGTCGGACAACCTTTGATGCCGAGGAAAACTTCTTATTTCGATCAAACGTGCAATGAATTCATCTCGGATTGAGTTGTTATGGCTTGTTTGGGACCAAAGCCGATCAAAGTATTATTTAAGGACTAAGTTCCAAGATGGAATTGATAAACCACAAAAATGCCGAAACGTATGCCATCACCCAACGCACCAGCAGCAAAGTGACTTTTTAATTTTAGTGCTCTATGACTTTATTGTTCAGAGCATTCTGTCTTCATTGTTATTGCTTTGTTATAACCTTATGATTATGATTGATTAGGAATGATTATGAATAAATTATAAATAAAGTTTTTATCCTTCATTCATCATATGAAACACTACTAATAGGACAGAAATGTAAATAATATATATTGAAATGGGATGCAGTTGGTTCAATACTGAAACAAACAAAAGGAAAACATCAATTAACAATAAAAACATGCATCAAATACATCGATAAAAAATCTTCAATTGTAGCATAGCAACTCTATCACATGTATGCAACTACAAGGTACAATTTTGTGCGCTTAAAGGTGAGGCACAAAATCTCTCCCTTAGAAGAATTGGTAGGGGGGAGACCCCCCCCCCCCCCCCCCCCTAGCAGTTCCCAGAGGTTAACAGGTATGGCAAGGTGAGTTAAAAATCCTTAGTTTTGAACATGTTCTCCACTTCCTTTTTTTTATATAAATTTCACCTGCAGTAGTTTACCTCTGATAAAGCCAGGGCTTGGATGGCTCAACAAGTTAGGTAGTTGTATTATCTAACAACTCATACAAGCCTATCACCAATATGGCGTGGGTTCGCGTTCGGCTTTGTAAATTACAAAAAAGGGTGCACTCGACTAGCAGCCGCAAGTGATAAAGTTTACCAGTTGCTTGCCCATGGTCGGTGGTTCTCTCCGGGTACTCCGTCTTCTTCCACCACTAAAACTGGTTGCCATTATATAGCTGAAATATTGCTGAAAGTGGCCTTAAACACAATAAATTTAATCCAAAAATCAAAATCAATCAATCTTATTAGGCCACCCAGATTTCAGATGTACTGAGATAATAAAATACTATTAAATTGTTCCCTCAAGAGAGGCTACCTCTCATATAAGACCACATTGTCACTGCATGAGACCTTTAAGAGGGGACAGCTGTACCTAAATTGTAATAATCAAAATATGATCCATAGATCCCTTTATTCCTAAAACTGATCAAGTTCTGCAAAAAAATTAATTCAACAATCCCCCCTCCCCCCCCCCCCCCCCCCATTTTTTCTAAATTTTACAATTTTTCCTAAGTAATATTCTATAAATTCTGATTACTAATACTACACACACAAGATTTTGAATAATCTTTTTATACAAAAAATCACAAGACACAATAAACAGTTATTTAGTAATAAAATCCCAGTAACCGCATAACACTGTTAAATTATAAACAAAAATAACAAGATGCAATGATTATGAAAATCAAGACATGTAATTAAATTTACAAACTATTTTAGACCAAAATCGCAGATTTAACAATATAAAATAGACACAATCCCCCGAGCTCTAATATCATATTTGTGACTTTTATTCAATTGTTGAAAATGTCAACTCAAACATATTGAATTTTGACTGTCAATTGACAAACTGTCTTCTAACAGACATTGATTTTTACGTCTCCATGAATGCAACAATATCAATGCTAATTCTACATAAAAAATATATTGCTACAAATTCCAATGAAAATATTCAAGCGTTATCTAATGTTGATTATAACAACATTTATCTCTTAGATAATGGCACAAAAACAAATTTAAGGTCCTGTTAACATAACCTAACATAACTTTGTGATATTAAATAATTCAGGTCAATTTTCTTTGATCTTTATAAATCGATAATAATTTTGTATCACAAGCTTCGGACAAGTGAAAATTATGAAAGAATTTGCTTGAATAAATAAAACATTTTTCTAAATTGGGCTTTCGGTCAAGTAGATGAAAAAAACTGAAGGTAAAGACTGCAGACTTGACCCATTATGTACAGTATCACAGTTAATCTCTTGTTACCAATCAATTTATAAAACTGATCAAAAATATTTCAGTTTATAGCCTATAAAAATTGTTAACATTCTCAAATAAATAGCAATTATGGTGAGTAACCTTACAATATAGAAAATACTAAAAAAAACTGGAGGCTCCCAAGAGCCGGTAATCACTCACCTGGTTTTCAATTTGACATCTAAAGTTGATAGAAAATGGGGGTGTTACACATAATTTTGAAAGTGGGCCACCCAAAGATCATTTCAACTCAAATTTCTGAGCAAAAGATTTTGATGTGATTTTTATCTCATAATATTCCTAAATGGAATAAACTGGCTGAAAAATCTCACAGAAAAAAACAGAATATATGTTAAACTACTCATTGCCATGTAGCTGCAGTTAAAGAGTTCATTTTGATTTGTAACAAGGGCAACGCAAAGTGTGGTGTATCCCCTCGCCTAAAAATTTGACCCGGTGACCTTGACCTTTGACCTTGAAAATCAATACGGTTCCAGATTCTCTTAAGGACTAAGTATGTACCAAGTTTGGTCAAAATCCATTCAAGGATGTTGATTCTAGAGTGTTCACAAGGGTGTTACGGAAGGACGGACGGTAGCGTTACTATATCCCTTCGCAACTTCGTTGGCGAGGGGATAATAAAGCAGAAATTGACAAATGATGGCAAAAGCTCACATGGCCTTTGGCCAGGTGAGCTAAAAATTAAATAAAATTAAACTCAAACTATAATTTTAATTTTTTATCATTTAAATTTGAACAATTTTAATTGTTGATAAGATATAAGTTCTGGTCAAACCAAAGACTACACAATAGTTATTTGTTGCTTTCTCCACTAAGTACACAGCATTACTTAAGGAGAAAGAGCAAAGACTGGCTGGCTCAGAATCAGGATAATGTGTTCGAGTGGGACAACATTTCTATCCGCAGACATTTGTTTCGGTGAGCTAGCACTATAAAAATCCAACTAAGCTTGTTGGTCTAGTACAAAGCGGACCTCATCATCATCTCATTGGCATTAAACAACAATCACTCACTCACTATCAGGCTCTGCCTAAAAGACTTGTCCGATATTTATACCAGACAATGTTTATAAGAAATATTCTTAAAAAAACCCAACATATTCTATTAATAGATCAGGAGCCGTACACTAAAATCTAACTTTTAATATTTGACATTTAGTTTTGATATCTAAAATGATAATAACTGAATATTGAAGAAATTGTGTAATCTATTAGTGCTGTTCTTGTAAAATAAAATGTAAAGAAAACAGTCGCTGATTGGATAAACCACAAAAAACTAAGAAAATTGGATCACCATGGATAAAAGTGTTTAACAGTATGTAAGCTAATTATAGTTTTTCTTCTTCATTAAAACAATCAATATATTTGCCCTATGCAAAAATGACATAAATTTTTTTTGCTATAAACCTAAACAAGAAATAAACATCCTAAAACATACAAATTTCTGTAATTAAATAATTAACATAGAACAAAGTAACAGTCGCATGCTACATGTATAACTTCCGTAACAAGGTGCAGCTGATTATTCATGACCAGCTAAAACAGCTGCTACAAGCATGTCCTACAGCATCAAATTTTCCTATAAAATGCATCTTTTCTGTTAAGTTCACTGTGAACGATCAAATTGATTTTTTGCTGTCAACCTTTTTTTTTTTTGTATCTCTCTAAAAGCGGTATACATAAACAGGAATTACAGTAAAACGTATTTCCTATTATTTGATTTGCCAATTATAAATTGAGATAGTAACTATTTTACAAAGTACAATTTGATCAATATTTAAATGCTTAGCTAAATCCGTCGTTGACATTAAAATAGAACTTGTAATTTTTACGCCTGATTTTAAGACTTAAATACTTGACAGAAAACAGGTTAATTAATATTTAATTTGTACAGATTTACATTTTAATGACAATAACCATCAGACTGCATAACTTAGGAATCAGAAGATAAAACTATACATATCATAACCTGCCTCACTTTCAACAATATTTAAATTATATTGTGTTATAGGTGGAGGAAACAGAAGTAGTGGGACATTGACCTGCAGCAAGCGACCGACAAACTTTATAACATGAAAGTTGTACACCTCGCCACCAGAGGGAATCAAACTGATAAACCTTATTTAGAATTTATCAGTAATTTGGACAGTTTTCCTTCAATCTCACTGAGTGATATTGTCAGTATCAGAGGGAATCAGACTGACAAACCTTATTTAGAATTTATCAGTAATTTGGACAGTTTTCCATCAATCTCACTGAGTGATATTGTCAGTATCAGAGGTAATCAGACTGACAAACCTTATTTAGAATTTATCAGTAATTTGGACAGTTTTCCTTCAATCTCACTGAGTGATATTGTCAATATCAACTTAGAGATTCTGATACTGGAAAATATTGGTCACCGTGACGTCACATGATGTTTAATACCGATAAAAACAATAGCGTCAGATTTGAAAGTCTTGACATACATTACCACAGCTTGTCATTTCAGCCTAGCTGCAATACTAGTGAAAATGCCTGTCTCGACCTTCAAAACTGATGTTATTCTATATATATCAGTATTATACATAATATAACTAAAGTCTTCAATGCTACGACAACATGGCCACCATTATCATGAAGAAAAGAGCTTTGTCTCTCATATATGTACATAGCAACAATTTTATTTTCTGAATAGGAAACAAACCATCAATATCTCTTATTACCAAGACCACATTTTCTCTTGTAAGAAACAGTCCTTTTTACAGCAGTCCCCCTCTTATCAGTCCAGATTTCAGATGCACTGAGAAAAAACAAAATACTACTAAATTGTCCCCCTCAAGAAAGGTCACTTTTTTCATTGCAGAAGGGATGGCCTCATAAGAAGGGGATTGCTGTATAACACAACACAAATCTTTCAACCTACCTTGAACTGGTCCAAAAATATTTTACAAAGGTCATCATTTGCTCTGACCTCTGGCTTATTGGTTTCATTAACTAGTCTCTCGAAGCTGTTCTCCAAAACAATCATCCAGTTGATGCAGCCATCTAAAGTGGTTTCTACTTGTTGTAAAGAGTTTCTGTTAGTCTGTAAAACTTTGATGTTGTATGCTAATCTGTAGAAAAATAATGTAAAAACAAAAGTCAAACAAGGTTTTGAAGAGTTATCTCCCATGGAAATTTTAGAAAAAATATTTTTAAGGATTAAAAACAGCATATATTTGTTATCAAACTGGTATGAGAAAGATGGTTATCTAATCTATTTCATTTGCAGTCATTTCTCACGTTTTGAAATAAAAAGCTTTGCCTGGCATTTGCTTATCAGTGATCATATGATTTTGCTTCTCAAAACTCTGTGGAGTTATCTCCCATTGAATAAGTCAAAACTAACATTCATGTTGTACAAAAAAATAGCTATATCTGGATGTAAAAAAATATTACTGTATTACAAAAATTATATAATCTTCTCTGGTGGTCAAGACAGCTCAAATACTGCTGATAGTGATGATAAACACCAAACCTATTTACAGCTTGTGTTACCTGTGAAGTAAGGCTGACCATCTATTTATAGCTTGTGTTACCTGTGAAGTAAAGCTGACCATCTATTTATAGCTTGTGTTACCTGTGAAGTAAAGCTGACCATCTATTTATAGCTTGTGCTACCTGTGAAGTAAAGCTGACCATCTATTTATAGCTTGTGTTACCTGTGAAGTAAAGCTGACCATCTATTTATAGCTTGTGTTACCTGTGAAGTAAAGCTGACCATCTATTTATAGCTTGTGTTACCTGTGAAGTAAAGCTGACCATCTATTTATAGCTTGTGTTACCTGTGAAGTAAAGCTGACCATCTATTCATAGCTTTCTCTAGTTGTAGTTTAATATAGCTGGTATCTTCTTGACTATACTCGTCTATCAGTTTACTGGCTAACTTCTTCAAGTCATCCATTGTCTTCTGTTTTTCATCTACTTCAGTTTGCAAATGCTGAAATGGTATTTATATACATATTACATCTTTATAGGGGTCGTCATGGCTGATAGAGGCAGTCGAGGCCGTGATTGTATGGTAGTTGAATTTACAACTGCCTATGCAATCAGTATCTATCACCACTGATTTGTGAGTTCGAATCTCGATCAGGGTGTACAACATTATGTGATAAAGTTTGGCAGTGACTTGCAACAGGTCAGTGGTTTTCTCTGGGTCCTCCAGTTTCCTCCACCAATAAAACTGACTGCCACGATATAACTGAAATATTGTTGAAAGTGGCATTAAACACCATCAAATAAACAAACCATTGTTATAGTTAGATTTACCACTACTTATGAAATCAATGCCCATCATCATGACAGTTTAAGAGTATGATTACTGATTATCACTGTGGGGAAAGTGTACTCAATACAATTTTATGTGATGAAGTTTGTCAGTTACTTCAGTTTCTATGGCTACATCACCCCAAAAAATGTGAGTTACGACAGTATTGAAATATTATTCCATTTTACATTTAATCCCCATGATCCATAAAATATTTATATCCAAGTCCATCTTTGTACAATTCAAGTAAAGTTAGAAGTTTTCCTCTAAATAATCGCTATACATTTATGATAATATTGTCTTAGTGTTTCTAGGCTTTCTATTGGATAGATTTTCAACACATCAACACAAATTCTTATTTCATCTCACCTTTTGCTTAGCAATCTGCTTGTCAATGTCTTCAGCTTTTGGGTCTATTTTACCAGATTCAAGGTCTTCTTCAACTTGTGACATCCACCTGTCAAACTCATCATGCATTTTATCAAACTGTCGACATTCAAGCAACATATCGTCTAACTGGATCTTCCTCTGATTAACTCTGGCATAGGCCTGCTCCCAATGTTCACGTAGCTTCTCAACTGGAATAATACATAATGGAAATTACAGATTATAAAGAAGAAATATGGGACAATTTCTCAGAATTTTATCCCTGAATTTTACAAATAAACAAGTAGAAAATAATTTAATGAACAAAATTACAGGTAAGAGTTTCTCTCTAGCAATTAACATCTACCTATACATTCAGTACCTATCATCAACAAGAGGCTCAGTGGGCTGAGCCTGTGTCGCTCACCTTTCATTCTGCTTTGAGGAAACTTAATACAGAACCTTCCATACATGTAGATGTTTCCTACCAAGTTTCAGTTCGCATGGCTAAGCAGTTTCAAAGGAGAAGATTTTTTAGAAATCGACCAATCAGAAACAAGAATTGCCTGTGGCGGCCATGTTTGGTAATGGAACATAATAAAATATGCACTCTTTAGAGAAGATCTTCCATAGATGCTTCCTACCAAGTTTCAGTTCATTTGGCTGAGGGTTTTCATAGGAGAAGATTAAAATGTGAAAAGTAAATGGATGACAGATGCCGAATACCAAATGATGGCAAAAGTTCATATTGCCTTTGGCAAGGTTTGCTAAGAAGAATATCAAAATGTGAATACCTACTTGTAATGTATAGAATAAACATGTTACACTATATCAGCATTAGGTAATTTCTAGGGGAGATAATGGTAAGAGTTATCTTTTTTTTAACAGAGGAGAAGATTTTTTAGAAATCAACCAATCAGAAACAAGAATTGCCTGTGGCGGCCATGTTTGTTAACCGATCGGGACAAAATGAGCAATCTTTATAGAGGACCTTCCATAAATGCTTCCTACCAAGTTTCGGTTCATTTGCCAAGTGGTTTCAGAGGAGAAGATTTTAAAAAAATTGGCCAATCAGAAACAAGAATTGCCTGTGGCGGCCATGTTTGTTAATGGATCGGGACAAAATGTGCAATCTTTAGAAGACCTTCTATAGATGCTTCCTACCAAGTTTCAGTTCATTTGGATGAGGGGTTTCAGAGGAGAAGATTAAAATGTGAAAAGTTAACGGACGACAGACGACGGATGACGGATGCCAAGTGATGGCAAAAGCTCACCTTGCCTTTGGCCAGGTGAGCTAAAATAAAGATCAAAGTTTTAGGATAAGTAAGCTGCAAATAAAAAAAGGAATGCTCCTATTTCCAGAAAATAAGGGGAAATAACTTCATCAACCAGAAAATTATCTGGAAATCTGACCATTTCATATGTAATAACTTGTGATATCTGTATTAATTCAATACATAAATATATATATACAGATAGGAAAAATGTCAATATAGTGTGTGTAATGTCTTGTTGTGTAAATGTATTGTACTGTCTGTATTGTCTGTACAAATGGAAAATTACACTAACAAAAAAATCCCTAAAGTTATGATTTGCATGTTTTGATACAACTTAATTGATATATTTTCATGATTTGCAGCAGGTTACTGGTTTTCTCTAGGTGCTCCGGTTTCCTCCAATATTAAAACTGACGGTCACGATATAACTAAACTATTGTTTAAAACCAAACTTAATTAAGGGTAATGTTGAAATTTCTATTTGATCAAAAGCCATCTTTGAAGAAGGCCAAGGGATGGCCGACAGAAATATTTTACCTCATTCTTTAAATGTTTGACTTTTACATTCACAAAATAACTTACCCCTCTCTATAAGTACAAACCTGTCTTAAAGGACACCTTCATGTAACAAATCACTGTCTATAAAGGACAGCCTAATTTTTCCCAATAAAGAATAGCACATATAAATTTAACCTGTATATAAAGGGCGACTGCTTATAATTTTCAGGTTTCCTTGCATGTCCCCTATACACAGGTTTAAATGTACCTCTTTCTTAAAGTATTTGTCTATCACATACCTTTCTCTTTAAGTTTTTGTCTATCACTTTCACTAGAACTTTGTTTTTGTAAATCTTCAGCAGTACTTAAGACGTCCTCTAACTGTGTCCTCTTAGTAGCCATATCTTGTAAGACAGACTGAAATAAGTTTTACACTTGAGAAAATTGCAAATAAATCCCATTATATAAAGATTTAAGATTTTTATGTAATGTTTTATAGATGAAAGAGTTCAAGATCACATGGTTTCACACCATCGTAAGATTAGTTTAGTTACACGGTGAAAACATGTGAGGTTTTACGTGACTTTATATAACATTTGCCCATGTTTGGATTGAGTGCACTCGAATCTAATTAGAAAACTTATTCAATGTTAAGATTCTGAAAATCTTTTTCTGTTAATATGATTTTCATTGAGGATTTTATGCTTCAATGAATCTACAAGAATAATTTTAAATCAAGAGTCGTCACAATTCATAATATCTATATAAAGTATGGAATATACATTTCTATTGGTGTAAACTATAGATTATAGTTAAATCTATTTCTATTGAATAATTTCCTATATGTCTGTACTGAATGTACAACTAAAATATTTAATCTTCAAACTGCAATAGACAAAAAGTGTGATTGTAAAAATACAATTACTGAGAGAAATATTTTTGATGATTGTCTAATTTGCATAAAATTGCTTATGCCATAAAATTAGAATTGTGATAGGTTCAACAAAGTTTACCAGTATTATTCAGTAGAAAGTAGAAAGTACAGAAAACAACTGATGCATTATGGGACGGTATTATGTAGAGTATAGAAAACAGCTGATGCATTATGGGACGGTATTATATAGAGTATAGAAAACAGCTGATGCATTATGGGACGGTATTATATAGAGTATAGAAAACAGCTGATGCATTATGGGATAGTATTATATAGAGGATAGAAAACAGCTGATGCATTATGGGATAGTATTGTGTCAAGTACATAAACCACTAATTTCATTAAGGTATATATTTAATTCCACATATCACACATTTGAACTAATGTTATCTCATGACTAATGTTCCTCTGCGCAGTAGTTTGGAAATGGTGTACTTTCAAACAAATATGAAACTGGCTGACAAAATATTTATTTTGCATCTGTTAAACCATTTTTCTTATTACAAATAATTTCTTATCAAATTCAAGACAGCAAATTTTTACTGTTTTTAATAATACCGTATAACTGGTAATTTCTGCGACTATCTAATTTCTGAGGTATTCTGCAGTCAACTCCGGACTGCAGAAATTAAAATCGCAGAATATTATGTAAAATAAAAGTTTAATGTCCCGTAATTATAAATCAGAATAAACTACCTTCATACTCTAACTTCAATTCATCAGGAAGTGTCAAATATTTAATTAGGCCTGATTACTATATACAGATAAAAGAAACTAGAGGCTCAGCACTGAGCTGAGCCTGTGCCACTCACCTTTCATGAAACTTTGAGGAAACTTAATACAGAACATTCCATAGGTGCTTCCCACCAAATATCGGTGCATTTTGACAAAGCAGTTTCACAGAAGAAGATTTTTAGAAATCGACCAATCTAAAACAAGAATTGCCTGTGGCAGCCATGATTGTTAATGGATCAAAATGGAATGAGCAATTCCCATAGAGGACCTTCCATAGATGCTTCCTACCACGTTTCGGTCCATTTGGCCAAGTTGCTTCAGAGTAGAAGATTTTTAGAAATCGACCAATCAGAAACAAGAATTGCCTGTGGTGGCCATGTTTGTTAATGGATCGGGACAAAATGAGCAATCTTTATACAGAACCTTCCATAGATGCCTCCCACCAAGTTTCGGTTCATTTGGCAAAGTGGTTTCAGAGGACAAGATTTTTAGAAATCGACCAATTAGAAACAAGAATTGCCTATGGCAGCCATGTTTGTTAATGGATCGGGATGAAATGAGCAGTCTTTATAGAGGACCTCCCATAGATGCATCCTACCAAGTTTAGGTTCATTTGGCAAAGCGGTCTCAGAGGAGAAGATTTTTTAAAAATCAACCAATCAGAAACAAGAATTGTCTGTGGCGGCCATGTTTGTTAACAGATCAGGACGAAATGAGAAATCGCAACAGAGGACTTTCCATAGATGCTTCCTACCAAGTTTCAGTTAATTCGGCCAAACGGTTTCAGAGGAGAAGAATCTAAAAAATCAGCCAATCAGATACAAGAATCGCCTGTGGTGGCCATATTTGTTAACGGATCGGGACGGAATGAGTAATCTTTATAGAGGACCTTCCATAGATGCTTCCTACCAAGTTTCGGATCATTTGGACAAGCATTTTTAGGGGAGAAGATTTTTAGAAATCGATCAATCAGAAACAAGAATTGCCTGTGGTGGCCATGTTTGTCAATGGATATCGTAAAACCTTCATTTTTGCTATTGAAACACTTCAAGGTGTATATACATCGTGAAATATTACACGATACAGATTATGTTTAAGCTACATATTACTTTTCCATGCAATAGTAATAACACAGGATACTGCACAAATGATTTATAATGGACAGAATTATTGTAAACCAAAAAATTTGTCTTCATCAAACTGTAATATGCTAAAATGAATATAAATAATATAAAACAAAAAAATTGTTATTTTCTGAAAACAAAATATGATATAAAAAAAGTAATATGCTAAAACGAAATATAATATTACGAGATTATTACACGACATTTTCCATATCGGCCCTGGTATCAGCCCGAGAGCAAAGCTGGAGGGCTGATACCAGGGATGATATGGAAAATTTTATGTCATAATCTATTTATCACATATTTTACATTGACTTTTTTTCAAGCTTTTGACTTTTATATTGCAGAAAAGATCTTTGAACTGACACAATGCGAAAATAAATCCTTGAGAGAGTTGCCTTGCAAATATTTTTGCTTCGAGTCTGGTTTAAAAAAAAAATCAAACAATGTCGATCTGTACAATGACGTTAGAAAGTGTTTGTAAAATCATTGACATTTGAATGGAAATTCCTATTCAACACGATGTATACATTTGAGCTAATTATTCCGTTTCAAATTATTTAAACTTTATTCCAATATTTTGAAATGTGTTAATTTTATTGAAATTCTATTTTATGCCATCTTTCCTTGTACTTTGACATATACTTTCCTTGTACTTTGACATATAATCTTTGAGACCACTGTGCAGATACCGGAAGTAGAATATGGGGGCAAATACGGATATTTGCCCTGAGGGCAAATAATAAATTTTTAGCTGTTATTGGACATGCAAAAACGAACTTATTGCAACAAAATATGTGATAATAAAAAATTATGCTATGTTAAAAAAAGAAAAAATAAGCATGCTATACTAGAAAATATGCAATAAACAGGGAAGAGATAGGAACAAATTAAGAGAATAAATAAGATAACAAGTAGAGCAAGGTCAAGTGTTAGTAGAAGCAACGATACAACATAGTCAGACTTCTTCATAAAAATATTTAAAAATTATTACAGGATTTTTTTTTGCAAATGATTACCTTAATAAAAATACTTCAATTTGGCCATCCATAAAAAAAATATTGATTTGCTGTTTCATGGCCAGACCCATAGAAATCGGTCTAACGAATAAACAAAATGATTAGGATTTTGAAGTTTTTTTCCAGTCTCTTAGTATATGTTTTTACTAAAAAATGTGACATTTTTGCTACTCAAATTGGGAAACAAGACAGTTCGGCACCTGTTGAAAAAGACAGTTCGGCACCAAGACATTTCGGCACCGTTGAAAAAAAGTGTCAAATCTGCACCGCATTTTCTTTCAAACAAACATGATCACCTTTTTTAAAATGAAATCAACGAAAATTTAAAAAAAACATCAATGATCGTTTAAATGCAATCAAAACATAATTTATTTAAATATTCTTTAAAAGAAGCCATTATTAACTTAATTAAGATCAAAAGCAGTAATCAAATGTTTACAGCTTGTGTTTGAGAAAATTTTGAGCAAAAGCCCAGAATCATATTAATTAAACAACATTATTAAGAAAAAACTGCTGGAACGAGCTAATCTGGGTCAAGGATCACTGTAATTGGGCGGCTGTATCGAGAAACAGATACGGTGTTGAAAAAACTGTTGTTACTCATAAAATATTGATAAATGCAATAAAATTTTATGTTTGTCTTCAAGAAATATGATAGACAAAACCATGTGTGAAGTTTTATGACGAAATATCTCCGATTTCTATGTAAATTTACGAGTTGAAGTTGTTGCTGTATCGAGAAACAGATACGGTGTTGAAAAAACTGTTGCTACTCATAAAATATTGATAAATGCAATAAAATGTTATGTTTGTCTTCAAGAAATATGATAGACAAAACCATGTGTGAAGTTTTATGACGAAATATCTCCGATTTATATGTAAATTTACGAGTTGAAGTGGGGAACACCCACAGGTAATTTTAGCGATGTATTTTTATCTTGGACAAGAATAATGAGCGCCCTGATTGCAGGGGTTTCAAAGTGGGCCGGTACCCGGTACTTTTACCCGCCTGAGATCGCGTATAGTACCGGCAGAAATTACCGAACCCCCCAAAATTAGCGGTGGTCAAAACCAAAAGTACGATGGTCGATAGGCTTGTGGAATATTTTTCATAAAAAAATTAATGATCACGTCAATTGCTGAATTCTCGCATTCAAATCGAACAACTGCGTCACGACCAAGTTGATGGGATATTCCCTGTTTTAAAAATAACTTTACCTTAGAATCGTAAATAGCGGTTTGCGCATGCGGTAAATAGATATGTTTTCGCCCCAATATCTTTTCATTCTTGTGTAAAACTCGGACCGGAACAAAGCTGACATCATTTCAAAATAAAAAAAATGACCGATTACAAATTATGTTCAAACATAATTTAGTGTAATCTCCAGTAATATAAGTATGATCATTATGTATTATGAATATATGACTACACAATATTTTTTGCGATTTTTTTATCCATTTAAAACCCAGGGTCGAATCATTCTGGGGCGTACTTGTCTTGTTGCTTAACTCCGTCCATATTGTTTAACTTCCGGTATAAAAAAATAAAAACCTATGGCTAATTTATTTACATATCTTGACGGGGCCCTACCGCGGTTGTTCACAGAAATGAAAGTGTGCTGAAAAACATTTTTAAAAGGGGATACGAGGAGATAAGGGATAGAAAATTACTAGAAGTCTTGAAAAGGCATTATGGTGAAATCTGAACTCTAAAGTTAATGGGATTTTTCTTTCAAAAACACTTAATGTTTTGCAGTCTCTGAAGTACATTTTTTGGTCCACAAAATGCTAGATTTCTGGAGCTTCCGCCCCCTGGACCCCTTATGGCCCTCAGCCTAATTTTTTTAGGTACCTCCTAAAATTTAAGAAGTACCTCCTATTATAAATAACTTTGAAACCCCTGTGATTGGATGACCAATTTAAAACACATTGACAACGCATGGTAAAAAGATGCATGTAACAGAAATCTATGTTATATTTATTCATTTGTTTGATTCTGGAATATTGTTGATCATTGATTTAAACAAGAAAAAAAGGGAAAAAGGGGGGGGGGGGGGGGGGGGGGGTGAATTTTATTGGTGAATTTTGCAGTTAAATAAATGTTATGTTTCGACAGTTTAAAGAGAAAAATAAAAATTTGTTGCGACTAAAGCTTAAATCAGCGTTAAAAATTGAACAAATATCAGTGGTTTGTAAATGATGAAAATTTGTGTCCACGATTTTTTTTTTTTTTAAGTTAATAATATGAAATATTGACATCCACACTTGCCTTTTGGACAGCACATTTCTGTGTCCACACTTGTATTATATTAATAAATTAGTCTAGAAGAAGCATAAACTTAAAATCTGTGAAATGTACATTTGTATATGATAACTGTACCGACTACAAATGTAAACACTCACATTATCATATATCTGTTAAATTGTTATTGTTGATCTCTTGATATATTAAAATGAATAAAAATAAATTTATGTTTCATTATTACTGCCTAATATTTATTAATGCATGTGCAATGATACCCATCCAACATAGTCCTGAATAATACTCACCAGACCATAAAATTTACATGAAAGAGTAACAGACTAATAAAAAAGATCGAAACAAGACTAAGAAAAAAAACCACTGGTAAAATACATACGATAACAATCAAAGAAAAAAACACAAGTGCCGAATTGTCCGGGTGCCGAACTGTCTTGGTGCCGAATTGTCCCGGTGCCGAAGTGTCTAGCATTCCTCAAATTGTTCATTGAGAAACAGCTAATTTTTACTATTTTTAAGCATGGCCTTAATGAAAAGGGTTTAATAATAAAAATTCTAACACCAGAAAGGAAATTTAAACAAGGAAGAAAAAAGGCAATCAAAATCTGTTCCACCATAAAATAATCTCTAAAACCAAAACCTTACATGCAAAGGGAGATAACTACAATTGTTTTTTCCTCTTATTTCAAAGGGAGATAACTACACTTTGCCTTTTTTTTTTCCTCCTCTTTATTTCAAAGGGAGCTAATTCTATTGAATTTATCTGTACTAAAAATAGAACAAGTCTGACAATGTATAGAAACACACCTGAAGTTGAATAAGCTGTTTGTTAATATCACAGATCAAAGCTTGAGCAGCATCAAAATCAAGGGAAGTAATCTCATGCTCAATGTCTACAGTAGTAGTAGTAGCTTCAGTGACATTCTGGTAAAGAAAACAGTTTTATAAAGTAAATATCAGTAGTTCCTGTGATATATGCTTCATGTCAAAGAATGATTCATATGTTTCATTTTTGTCTTCAAAAACACAGTTTAAAGAAAATTTCTTCCACACTCATATATCATACATCAGTCATATCCTAAAATTTTACGACTTAAAATTGTAAGTTCCACTTTTTGAGAGTGTATAATAAAATCTTGATTCTTTCTTAACTAATAATACACTGTTATCAACTTTTGATCAATTGACCTTCATAGCCAGTGGCTTCAAAAGCATCTAGTTACCGAGGTCAGTGTCTGAAATGGACGGTCGCCCAGTCGCCAAATGCGACTAATATCTTATTCAGGCGACCAAAAGCTGCTCCAAATTAGGTAGTCACTGGCCCAACAAAAAAAGTCTGGGCGATTGCCTAAAAGACCGCTAAAAATTGTTGTTTTACCGAAACCGCACATAAACTGTAGCTTCAACGGTAGATAACTCTTCTGTTCTAGTCGAAAACGGTCTGTTACGAGCACAGCGATTGGTCCAAATACATTTTTGTAGCCAATGAATACACAGCTAGTGTAATTTACTGTTCTCCCCAATTATTTATTTTTATCGAGCCAATCAATACACGTTTCCTACATGTTTTCATGTAATACACAAGTATTCACTAAATATTAGTTAAGAAACGTGTTTTTTTGCTTCTTTATGATTTAATTATTAAAATTGTTAAATTTCACGAACGATGTGGAAAGCAGTGAACAATAAAGAGAATTCTGTCAACTTATAAGACCTTATAATGTTTGCGATCTGGTATCTTCCACGGTTCGGAAATTTATTCATTCAATCTGCTGCAAAATGTACATGTACGAATTCCATTTTACAGAAATCAGAAACCTTTTTGTGTCAATCCTTAGGTAATCATTGACAAACTTTTCCCCAACAACGGAGAGAAAATCGTTGACAGTAATGTCAAACTACGGAAACGATCTGGCCTGTCACTTCTTTTAAACTTTTCATAGTGCATCTCTATACCGGTGTACACGGCTACATTTTAATGACAATTGGGAGTGTTTTCTTTTTTGGAACCAGAACTATTGTTTACAAATTAAAAAATAACAGAAAAAGTTAACAGTTGTTTATATAACAGAAAATGACAGCACCGTTCATTATTTCAACAAAGTGAGATACTTGTTTGGAATGAATAACCAATTGACATTACCCCGAACTGAGAGCTAGTTATTTTACTTTAAAATCACTTCTTCATAGTGGATTGAAACAAGTGATGTCACTCTTCACTTTGGGGAGTGCAGGAGTGGTCCTTGTAGTGGCATTAATCTACTCTTTTCCGGATGTCTTTAATGTGATCATGGCATTGATCTCCCCTTACACAAACCAGCCTTTTATTGTCCCCATCCGACAGACTAGCATCGTTTCTTGAGACCACCCTAGCCAATGGCATCAAGATTGTCGAAAAGGTTATAACAAGTAAATTCGGGTTTCATTTGATAGCAATATATGCATTGAGGTGTTTTCGCAATTTCAGCTGCACGCCCGTTACTGTACAAAAATTACCTTGAAGAGCCCCAACCCCTGTGAGACTAGTGAAAGAATGAATTCTAATGTTATTGATAAAAAAAACAATTAACCTGAAAACTGTTTATATATTGATATCTGATGTCTTTTTTTCATAAAAAAATGTCACAAAATTTATGGGCCACCATTATGCCATTTGGGCCAGTGACTAATATTTTACTGGTCCAAAAAAAATATTTCCGTCCTCATTTCAGGCATTGGAGGTATTTTATAACTTTTCGTACGTTTTCAGGCTTCCTAAGGAAATGCAGTAACATCTGAATAATATGTCAGTAACCAAGTTGTAACTCTATTAAATCTGTTTTTAAGGATTTTTTTTTTTAAACAAATTACAACTAGTCTCAGAGGAAACTTAATACAGAACCTTCCATAGGTGCTACCCACCAAGTTTCGGTTCATTTGGCTAAGCAGTTACAGAGACAAAGATTTTTAGAAATCGACCCATCAGAAACAAGAATTGCCTGTGGCGGCCATGTTTATTAACGGATGGGATCTAAATGCACAATCTTTATAGATGACCTTCCAAGGATGGTTCCTACCAAGTTTTGATTCATTTGGCCAAGCGGTTTCAGAGAAGATTTTTTTAGAAATGAACCAATCAGAAACAAGAATTGCCTGTGGTGGCCATGTTTGTTAATGGATCGGGACGAAATGAGCAATCTTTATAGAGGACCTGCCATAGATGCTTTCTACCAAGTTTCGGTTCATTTGGTCAAGCGGTTTCAGAGGAGAAGATTTTTTTTAAATCGGCCATATCAGAAACAAGAATTGCCTATGGCGGCAATGTTTGTTATTGGATCGGGACAAAATGAGCAATCTTTAGAGAGGACCTTCCATAGATGCTTCCTACCAAGTTTCACTTCATATGGCTGAGGGGTTTCAGAGGAGAATATTAAAATGTGAAAAGTTAACGAACGACGGACGCGAAGTAATGGCAAAAGCTCACATTGCCTTTGGCAAGGAGAGCTAAAAAAAAGTGCATGGATAATATTCCAAGACAATTTTGGCACTTCTTGAATGAAACAAGCCTTATTGGTTCCATCATGTACAAAAAAACAATGTTTTAGAGAAATATTTTTTAGCCATTAAAATAAATAAAATGGCATCCATTAATTATTTCTGACCTCTATTTTCATATTTCTTACCATAGTTGTGAAATCTGTTAAAATTTGACTTCATTCAATTTTAATGCTAATGCAATACACTTTTCATGCTAAAAATGATAAGTCTTGTAAAATCATGTGCAGAAAAGAAATCCAAAGAACACAATACATGTATTTATGTTAATTCAGTAACAAATATTATTTCAAAAACAAACAAACAAACAAACACATATTAAAAGTTTGCATGAATCCAGTTATATATCTGTTATAAATATCATATATATCATTTAAGATGTCAGTATATACCTCTTCCTTTTTAATCATTTCTTCAATGTCTTTAATATCCCCCACTGTGACCCTCTGTGATTTTAGCATTCTTTCCAGTAGGGTTAACCAATCACGAAGATCTGCAATGGATTTTTCAAAATCTGGCCATGGAGACGATTTCTGTACTTCTAACTGTACAGCTAGAGACTGAACTATAAAACATTTATAACAGAAAATAATATATTTTAAAGCGGAACCAAATACATTCGATTAAGGTGGTACCATACACTACAGGGAGATAACTCTTATGTGGCTATTGCATTCATAGCTCTGAATCTGTTGGTTGGAATTTGCTAAAATTTTGATATTTATTACAGTGGATATATTCAAACACACTGCCAAAAAAATAAGAAAATTAAACGAGCAGATCAAATTTTACCTGAAGTGTATGGTACCACCTTAATGAATCCGATTCCTTACCTGGAAGAACAAGAAGATATTGTACACCTTCTTATATTAGCAAACACAATGCATACATTCTAGAGTAAAAACCCTGTGGCCTTCATGGCTCTGCTTGTATAAAATAGACTTCCTTAACATTTAATATTGACCTATGGTCTTCATGGCTCTGCTTGTATAAAATAGACTTTCTTAACATTTAATATTGACCTATGGTCTTCTTCATGACCCTGCTTGTATAAAATAGACTTCATTAACATTTAATATTGACCTATGGTCTTCATGGCTCTGCTTGTATAAAATAGACTTCCTTAATATTTAATATTGACCTATGGTCTTCATGGTCCTGCTTGTATAAATAGACTTCCTTAACATTTAATATTGACTTATGGTCTTCATGGCCCTGCTTGTATAAATAGACTTCCTTAACATTTAATATTGACCTATGGCCTTCATGGCTCTGTTTGTATAAAATAGACTTCCTTAACATTTAATATTGACCTATGGTCTTCATGGGTCTGCTTGTATAAATAGACTTCCTTAACATTTAATATTGACCTATGGTTTTCATGGCTCTGCTTGTATAAAATAGACTTCCTTAACATTTAATATTGACCTATGGTCTTCTTCATAACCCTGCTTGTATAAAATAGACTTCCTTAACATTTAATATTGACCTATGGTCTTCTTCATGACCCTGCTTGTATAAAATAGACTTCATTAACATTTAATATTGACCTATGGTCTTCATGGCTCTGCTTGTATAAAATAGACTTCCTTAATATTTAATATTGACCTATGGTCTTCATGGCCCTGCTTGTATAAATAGACTTCCTTAACATTTAATATTGACTTATGGTCTTCATGGCCCTGCTTGTATAAATAGACTTCCTTAACATTTAATATTGACCTATGGCCTTCATGGCTCTGTTTGTATAAAATAGACTTCCTTAACATTTAATATTGACCTATGGCCTTCATGGCTCTGTTTGTATAAAATAGACTTCCTTAACATTTAATATTGACTTATGGTCTTCATGGGTCTGCTTGTATAAATAGACTTCCTTAACATTTAATATTGACCTATGGTCTTCATGGCTCTGCTTGTATAAAATAGACTTCCTTAACATTTAATATTGACCTATGGTTTTCATGGCCCTGTTTGTATAAAATAGACTTCCTTAACATTTAATATTGACCTATGGCCTTCATGGCTCTGCTTGTATAAAATAGACTTCCTTAACATTTAATATTGACCTATGGTCTTCATGGGTCTGCTTGTATAAATAGACTTCCTTAACATTTAATATTGACCTATGGTCTTCATGGCTCTGCTTGTATAAAATAGACTTCCTTAACATTTAATATTGACCTATGGTTTTCATGGCCCTGCTTGTATAAAATAGACTTCCTTAACATTTAATATTGACCTATGGTCTTCATGGCCCTGCTTGTATAAAATAGACTTCCTTAACATTTAATATTGACCTATGGTCTTCTTCATGGCCCTGCTTGTATAAATAGACTTCCTTAACATTTAATATTGACCTATGGTCTTCATGGCCCTGTTTGTATAAATAGACTTCCTTAACATTTAATATTGACCTATGGTCTTCATGGCTCTGCTAGCATAAAATAGACTTCCTTAACATTTAATATTGACCTATGGTCTTCTTCATGGCTCTGCTTGTATAAAATAGACTTCCTTAACATTTAATATTGACCTATGGTCTTCATGGCTCTGCTAGCATAAAATAGACTTCCTTAACATTTAATATTGACCTATGGTCTTCTTCATGGCTCTGCTTGTATAAAATAGACTTCCTTAACATTTAATATTGACCTATGGTCTTCATGGCTCTGCTAGCATAAAATAGACTTCCTTAACATTTAATATTGACCTATGGTCTTCTTCATGGCTCTGCTTGTATAAAATAGACTTCCTTAACATTTAATATTGACCTATGGTCTTCTTCATGGCCCTGCTTGTATAAATAGACTTCCTTAACATTTAATATTGACCTATGGTCTTCATGGCCCTGCTTGTATAAAATAGACTTCCTTAACATTTAATATTGACCTATGGTTTTCATGGCCCTGCTTGTATAAAATAGACTTCCTTAACATTTAATATTGACCTATGGTCTTCATGGCCCTGCTTGTATAAAATAGACTTCCTTAACATTTAATATTGACCTATGGTCTTCTTCATGGCCCTGCTTGTATAAAATAGACTTCCTTAACATTTAATATTGACCTATGGTCTTCATGGCTCTGCTTGTATAAAATAGACTTCCTTAACATTTAATATTGACCTATGGTCTTCATGGCTCTGTTTGTATAAAATAGACTTCCTTAACATTTAATATTGACCTATGGTCTTCTTCATGGCCCTGCTTGTATAAATAGACTTCCTTAACATTTAATATTGATCTATGGTCTTCATGGTCCTGCTTGTATAAAATAGACTTCCTTAACATTTAATATTGATCTATGGTCTTCTTCATGGCCCTGCTTGTATAAATAGACTTCCTTAACATTTAATATTGATCTATGGTCTTCTTCATGGCCCTGCTTGTATAAAATAGACTTCCTTAACATTTAATATTGACCTATGGTCTTCATGGCCCTGCTTGTATAAAATAGACTTCCTTAACATTTAATATTGACCTATGGTCTTCATTGCCCTGCTTGTATAAAATAGACTTCCTTAACATTTAATATTGACTTATGGTCTTCATGGCCCTGCTTGTATAAAATAGACTTCCTTAACATTTAATATTGACCTATGGTCTTCATGGCCCTGCTTGTATAAAATAGACTTCCTTAACATTTAATATTGACCTATGGTTTTCATGGCCCTGCTTGTATAAAATAGACTTCCTTAACATTTAATATTGACCTATGGTCTTCATGGCCCTGCTTGTATAAAATAGACTTCCTTAACATTTAATATTGACCTATGGTCTTCATGGCCCTGCTTGTATAAAATAGACTTCCTTAACATTTAATATTGACCTATGGTCTTCATGGCCCTGCTTGTATAAAATAGACTTCCTTAACATTTAATATTGACCTATGGTCTTCATGGCCCTGCTTGTATAAAATAGACTTCCTTAACATTTAATATTGACCTATGGTCTTCTTCATGGCCCTGCTTGTATAAAATAGACTTCCTTAACATTTAATATTGACCTATGGTCTTCATGGTCCTGCTTGTATAAAATAGACTTCCTTAACATTTAATATTGACCTATGGTCTTCATGGCTCTGCTTGTATAAAATAGACTTCCTTAACATTTAATATTGACCTATGGCCTTCATGGCCCTGCTTGTATAAATAGACTTCCTTAACATTTAATATTGACCTATGGTCTTCATGGCTCTGTTTGTATAAAATAGACTTCCTTAACATTTAATATTGACCGATGGTCTTCATGGCTCTGCTTGTATAAAATAGACTTCCTTAACATTTAATATTGACCTATGGTCTTCATGGCCCTGCTTGTATAAATAGACTTCCTTAACATTTAATATTGACCTATGGTCTTCATGGCCCTGCTTGTATAAATAGACTTCCTTAACATTTAATATTGACCTATGGCCTTCATGGCTCTGTTTGTATAAAATAGACTTACTTAACATTTAATATTGACCTATGGTCTTCATGGCCCTGCTTGTATAAAATAGACTTCCTTAACATTTAATATTGACCTATGGTCTTCTTCATGGCCCTGCTTGTATAAATAGACTTCCTTAACATTTAATATTGACTTATGGCCTTCATGGCCCTGCTTGTATAAAATAGACTTCCATAACATTTAATATTGACTTATGGCCTTCATGGCCCTGCTTGTATAAAATAGACTTCCTTAACATTTAATATTGACCTATGGCCTTCATGGCTCTGCTTGTATAAAATAGACTTCCTTAACATTTAATATTGACTTATGGTCTTCATGGCTCTGCTTGTATAAAATAGACTTACTTAACATTTAATATTGACCTATGGTCTTCATGGCCCTGCTTGTATAAATAGACTTCTTTAACATTTAATATTGACCTATGGTCTTCTTCATGGCCCTGCTTGTATAAAATAGACTTCCTTAACATTTAATATTGACCTATGGTCTTCATGGCCCTGCTTGTATAAAATAGACTTCCTTAACATTTAATATTGACCTATGGTCTTCATGGCCCTGCTTGTATAAATAGACTTCCTTAACATTTAATATTGACCTATGGTTTTCATGGCCCTGCTTGTATAAAATAGACTTCCTTAACATTTAATATTGACCTATGGTCTTCATGGCCCTGCTTGTATAAATAGACTTCCTTAACATTTAATATTGACCTATGGTCTTCATGGCTCTTCTTGTATAAAATAGACTTCCTTAACATTTAATATTGACCTATGGTCTTCATGGTCCTGCTTGTATAAAATAGACTTCCTTAACATTTAATATTGACATATGGTCTTCATGGTCCTGCTTGTATAAAATAGACTTCCTTAACATTTAATATTGACCTATGGTCTTCATGGTCCTGCTTGTATAAAATAGACTTCCTTAACATTTAATATTGACCTATGGTCTTCATGGTCCTGCTTGTATAAAATAGACTTCCTTAACATTTAATATTGACCTATGGTCTTCATGGCCCTGTTTGTATAAAATAGACTTCCTTAACATTTAATATTGACCTATGGTCTTCATGGCCCTGCTTGTATAAAATAGACTTCCTTAACATTTAATATTGACCTATGGTCTCCTTCATGGCTCTGCTGGCATACATATACTTTAGCAACATTTAATATTGGCCCATAGCCTTTGTGGCCCCACTTGTATAAACAGACTTGAGAAACATTTAATATTGACATTTGCCCTTTGTGAACTCGTATGTATAAATAGACTTGAGCAACATTTAATATTGACCTGTGGTCGTCGTTGTCATAGTTGCATAGATGCTAGATTAGTGAGTTAGATTACTGCCCTTGATGAGTTTTATCAGATATCACATTTTACAACCTGTTTAAAGTGGCACTCAACACTCATTACCTATAATATTAACCTTGTTCTGAAGAGTTACAAAAAAAAAACCCCAAAAATCTTCAAATATACCTAGGGACCGGCGTGGTCGGATGGTAGTTGGATTTACAATTACCTGTGCAATCAGTGCCAATCACCACTAAAGTTGTGAGTTTGAACCCTGTTCATGGTGAGGTGTACTCGATGCAACATTATATGATAAAGTTTGCCAGTGACTTGCGACAGATTTTCTTCGGGTACTCCAGTTTCCTCCACTAATAAATCTGATATCCACGATACCTTGTGTAATGATTTCCATTCTCTCTTCTGTGACAGGTTTGATTTCTCCTCCTAACTTCTGGATTTTCTCCCAATCAGAATTGAGATGATTTATTTGCTGCTGAATAACATCTGGGATTATTACTTCCTGTTCTGCACACTCTTCCATCAACAGTCTATAGGTATTATTTATAGATTCAACAACTGCCCGTCTGTCTTCAATAGCCTGTTTTGTTGTCTGAAAAACAAATCAAAATAAGAATCTGATTGTGCAAAGACAATGTAATTAAAATATCGATGTTGAGGAGATCAACAAACACAGTAAAAATAGAAGAAAATGTAGTTCTCAGAAAAAGTAACACCTATGTCTTACCTTTTTGTGACTAGCAAGGAAGGTGAAACAAAAAACAAATTATCTCCCTTTTCTGAAAATGTTTATTTTACTTAACCTTTGTTCATATTTTTTAAAAATCATATTACAAATGAAAGTTTGAAATATATTTTTCTTGTCATTAAATTTCAACTGAATTACTTCGAACACGCTGACCACTATTATTGTTTAAGTCTGACTAATTGAAGTTAATTTTTGTCCACTTTCACCCTCCATATTGGTAACAGTCACTAACCTGAGGATCTACAACAAATGAATCATTTCCGTCTGTAGATGTCGCTGAGCTAGGAGTATGTTGTGACTCTAACACAAGTTTGGTAGAAGACAGCCACGACTGAAGTTCATCAATTTCTAGTTGGAAAGATCGTAGCTTGTGTAAACGACTCTCTGTTAGACGAATGTTCACTGGTATATCTTTAACAACCTATTAATAAAAATCAAAACAAAACATAAATAATGTGGTGTGTTTGAGTTGATTACAAAACTAACCATGTTTTTTTCAGAAGGCTTTTATCAAGTCAAGAATTTTCTACATTATTTTCTATTCGTCTAATAAAAGTATATTAGGTGAATTTCTGGAAGGATCTTTTGTAATCAGTTGTATGTATTGATGTATAGCACACACCTCCTTCCATGTTCCTGTCTGTTATCAATGGTAATAGTTGTATGTATTGATGTATAGCACACACCCTCTTCCATGTTCCCGTCTGTTATCAATGGCAATAGTTGTATGGATTGATGTATAGCACACACCCTCTTCCATGTTCCCGTCTGTTATCAATGGTAATAGTTGTATAGATTGATGTATAGCACACACCCTCCTTCCATGTTCCTGTCTGTTATCAATGGTAATAGTTGTATAGATTGATGTATAGCACACACCCCTCCTTCCATGTTCCTGTCTGTTATCAATGGTAATAGTTGTATAGATTGATGTATAGCACACACCTCCTTCCATGTTCCTGTCTGTTACCAATGGTAATAGTTGTATAGATTGATGTATAGCACACACCTCCTTCCATGTTCCCGTCTGTTATCAATGGTAATAGTTGTATGGATTGATGTATAGCACACACCTCCTTCCATGTTCCTGTCTGTTACCAATGGTAATAGTTGTATGTATTGATGTATAGCACACACCTCCTTCCATGTTCCTGTCTGTTACCAATGGTAATAGTTGTATAGATTGATGTATAGCACACCCCCCTTCCATGTTCCCGTCTGTTATCAATGGCAATAGTTGTATGGATTGATGTATAGCACACACCTCCTTCCATGTTCCCGTCTGTTACCAATGGTAATAGTTGTATAGATTGATGTATAGCACACACCCTCCTTCCATGTTCCTGTCTGTTACCAATGGTAATAGTTGTATAGATTGATGTATAGCACACACCCTCCTTCCATGTTCCTGTCTGTTATCAATGGTAATAGTTGTATGGATTGATGTATAACACACCCCCCCTTCCATGTTCCTGTCTGTTATCAATGGTAATAGTTGTATAGATTGATGTATAGCACACACCTCCTTCCATGTTCCTGTCTGTTACCAATGGTAATAGTTGTATGGATTGATGTATAGCACACACCTCCTTCCATGTTCCCGTCTGTTATCAATGGCAATAGTTGTATGGATTGATGTATAGCACACACCCTCCTTCCATGTTCCTGTCTGTTATCAATGGTAATAGTTGTATGGATTGATGTATAGCACACACCTCCTTCCATGTTCCCGTCTGTTACCAATGGTAATAGTTGTATGGATTGATGTATAGCACACACCTCCTTCCATGTTCCTGTCTGTTACCAATGGTAATAGTTGTATAGATTGATGTATAGCACACACCTCCTTCCATGTTCCCGTCTGTTACCAATGGTAATAGTTGTATGGATTGATGTATAGCACACACCTCCTTCCATGTTCCTGTCTGTTATCAATGGTAATAGTTGTATAGATTGATGTATAGCACACACCTCCTTCCATGTTCCCGTCTGTTATCAATGGTAATAGTTGTATGGATTGATGTATAGCACACACCTCCTTCCATGTTCCTGTCTGTTATCAATGGTAATAGTTGTATAGATTGATGTATAGCACACACCTCCTTCCATGTTCCCGTCTGTTACCAATGGTAATAGTTGTATGGATTGATGTATAGCACACACCTCCTTCCATGTTCCCGTCTGTTACCAATGGTAATAGTTGTATAGATTGATGTATAGCACACACCTCCTTCCATGTTCCTGTCTGTTATCAATGGTAATAGTTGTATGGATTGATGTATAGCACACACCTCCTTCCATGTTCCCGTCTGTTACCAATGGTAATAGTTGTATAGATTGATGTATAGCACACACCTCCTTCCATGTTCCCGTCTGTTACCAATGGTAATAGTTGTATAGATTGATGTATAGCACACACCTCCTTCCATGTTCCCGTCTGTTACCAATGGTAATAGTTGTATGGATTGATGTATAGCACACACCCTCCTTCCATGTTCCTGTCTGTTATCAATGGTAATAGTTGTATAGATTGATGTATAGCACACACCTCCTTCCATGTTCCTGTCTGTTACCAATGGTAATAGTTGTATAGATTGATGTATAGCACACACCCTCCTTCCATGTTCCTGTCTGTTATCAATGGTAATAGTTGTATAGATTGATGTATAGCACACCCCCCCTTCCATGTTCCTGTCTGTTATCAATGGTAATAGTTGTATAGATTGATGTATAGCACACACCTCCTTCCATGTTCCCGTCTGTTATCAATGGCAATAGTTGTATGGATTGATGTATAGCACACACCCTCCTTCCATGTTCCTGTCTGTTATCAATGGTAATAGTTGTATGGATTGATGTATAGCACACACCTCCTTCCATGTTCCCGTCTGTTACCAATGGTAATAGTTGTATGGATTGATGTATAGCACACACCTCCTTCCATGTTCCTGTCTGTTACCAATGGTAATAGTTGTATAGATTGATGTATAGCACACACCTCCTTCCATGTTCCCGTCTGTTATCAATGGCAATAGTTGTATGGATTGATGTATAGCACACACCCTCCTTCCATGTTCCTGTCTGTTATCAATGGTAATAGTTGTATGGATTGATGTATAGCACACACCTCCTTCCATGTTCCCGTCTGTTACCAATGGTAATAGTTGTATGGATTGATGTATAGCACACACCTCCTTCCATGTTCCTGTCTGTTACCAATGGTAATAGTTGTATAGATTGATGTATAGCACACACCTCCTTCCATGTTCCCGTCTGTTACCAATGGTAATAGTTGTATGGATTGATGTATAGCACACACCCTCCTTCCATGTTCCTGTCTGTTATCAATGGTAATAGTTGTATAGATTGATGTATAGCACACACCTCCTTCCATGTTCCCGTCTGTTATCAATGGTAATAGTTGTATGGATTGATGTATAGCACACACCTCCTTCCATGTTCCTGTCTGTTATCAATGGTAATAGTTGTATAGATTGATGTATAGCACACACCTCCTTCCATGTTCCCGTCTGTTACCAATGGTAATAGTTGTATAGATTGATGTATAGCACACACCTCCTTCCATGTTCCCGTCTGTTACCAATGGTAATAGTTGTATGGATTGATGTATAGCACACACCCTCCTTCCATGTTCCTGTCTGTTATCAATGGTAATAGTTGTATAGATTGATGTATAGCACACACCTCCTTCCATGTTCCTGTCTGTTATCAATGGTAATAGTTGTATAGATTGATGTATAGCACACACCTCCTTCCATGTTCCCGTCTGTTATCAATGGTAATAGTTGTATGGATTGATGTATAGCACACACCTCCTTCCATGTTCCTGTCTGTTATCAATGGTAATAGTTGTATAGATTGATGTATAGCACACACCTCCTTCCATGTTCCCGTCTGTTACCAATGGTAATAGTTGTATGGATTGATGTATAGCACACACCTCCTTCCATGTTCCCGTCTGTTACCAATGGTAATAGTTGTATAGATTGATGCATAACACACACCCCCCTTCCATGTTCCTGTCTGTTATCAATGGTAATAGTTGTATAGATTGATGTATAACACCCCCCCCCCCCTTCCATGTTCCTGTCTGTTATCAATGGTAATAGTTGTATGGATTGATGTATAGCACACACCCCCCTTCCATGTTCCTGTCTGTTATCAATGGTAATAGTTGTATAGATTGATGTATAACACCCCCCCCCCCCCTTCCATGTTCCTGTCTGTTATCAATGGTAATAGTTGTATGGATTGATGTATAGCACACCCCCCCTTCCATGTTCCTGTCTGTTATCAATGGTAATAGTTGTATGGATTGATGTATAGCACACACCTCCTTCCATGTTCCTGTCTGTTATCAATGGTAATAGTTGTATAGATTGATGTATAACACCCCCCCCCCCCTTTCCATGTTCCTGTCTGTTATCAATGGTAATAGTTGTATGGATTGATGTATAGCACACACCCCCCTTCCATGTTCCTGTCTGTTATCAATGGTAATAGTTGTATAGATTGATGTATAGCACACCCCCCCTTCCATGTTCCCGTCTGTTATCAATGGTAATAGTTGTATGGATTGATGTATAGCACACCCCCCTTCCATGTTCCTGTCTGTTACCAATGGTAATAGTTGTATGGATTGATGTATAGCACACCCCCCCTTCCATGTTCCTGTCTGTTATCAATGGTAATAGTTGTATGGATTGATGTATAGCACACACCTCCTTCCATGTTCCTGTCTGTTATCAATGGTAATAGTTGTATAGATTGATGTATAGCACACACCCCCCTTCCATGTTCCTGTCTGTTACCAATGGTAATAGTTGTATAGATTGATGTATAGCACACACCTCCTTCCATGTTCCCGTCTGTTATCAATGGCAATAGTTGTATGGATTGATGTATAGCACACCCCCCCTTCCATGTTCCCGTCTGTTATCAATGGCAATAGTTGTATGGATTGATGTATAGCACACACCTCCTTCCATGTTCCTGTCTGTTATCAATGGTAATAGTTGTATAGATTGATGTATAGCACACACCTCCTTCCATGTTCCTGTCTGTTATCAATGGTAATAGTTGTATGGATTGATGTATAGCACACACCTCCTTCCATGTTCCTGTCTGTTATCAATGGTAATAGTTGTATAGATTGATGTATAGCACACCCCCCTTCCATGTTCCTGTCTGTTATCAATGGTAATAGTTGTATGGATTGATGTATAACACACACCCCCCCTTCCATGTTCCTGTCTGTTATCAATGGTAATAGTTGTATGGATTGATGTATAACACACACCCCCCCTTCCATGTTCCTGTCTGTTATCAATGGTAATAGTTGTATAGATTGATGTATAACACCCCCCCCCCCCCCCCCTTCCATGTTCCTGTCTGTTATCAATGGTAATAGTTGTATGGATTGATGTATAGCACACCCCCCCTTCCATGTTCCTGTCTGTTATCAATGGTAATAGTTGTATGGATTGATGTATAGCACACACCTCCTTCCATGTTCCTGTCTGTTATCAATGGTAATAGTTGTATAGATTGATGTATAGCACACCCCCCCTTCCATGTTCCTGTCTGTTATCAATGGTAATAGTTGTATAGATTGATGTATAGCACACACCCCCCTTCCATGTTCCTGTCTGTTACCAATGGTAATAGTTGTATGGATTGATGTATAGCACACCCCCCCTTCCATGTTCCCGTCTGTTATCAATGATAATAGTTGTATGGATTGATGTATAGCACACCCCCCCTTCCATGTTCCCGTCTGTTATCAATGGTAATAGTTGTATGGATTGATGTATAGCACACACCCCCTTCCATGTTCCCGTCTGTTATCAATGGTAATAGTTGTATAGATTGATGTATAGCACACCCCCCCTTCCATGTTCCCGTCTGTTATCAATGGTAATAGTTGTATGGATTGATGTATAGCACACCCCCCCTTCCATGTTCCCGTCTGTTATCAATGGTAATAGTTGTATGGATTGATGTATAGCACACACCCCCTTCCATGTTCCCGTCTGTTATCAATGGTAATAGTTGTATGGATTGATGTATAGCACACACCCCCCTTCCATGTTCCCGTCTGTTATCAATGGTAATAGTTGTATAGATTGATGTATAGCACACACCTCCTTCCATGTTCCTGTCTGTTATCAATGGTAATAGTTGTATAGATTGATGTATAGCACACACCTCCTTCCATGTTCCTGTCTGTTACCAATGGTAATAGTTGTATGGATTGATGTATAGCACACCCCCCCTTCCATGTTCCTGTCTGTTACCAATGGTAATAGTTGTATAGATTGATGTATAGCACACACCTCCTTCCATGTTCCTGTCTGTTATCAATGGTAATAGTTGTATAGATTGATGTATAGCACACACCTCCTTCCATGTTCCTGTCTGTTATCAATGGTAATAGTTGTATGGATTGATGTATAGCACACACCCTCCTTCCATGTTCCTGTCTGTTACCAATGGTAATAGTTGTATGGATTGATGTATAGCACACCCCCCCTTCCATGTTCCTGTCTGTTACCAATGGTAATAGTTGTATAGATTGATGTATAGCACACACCTCCTTCCATGTTCCTGTCTGTTATCAATGGTAATAGTTGTATAGATTGATGTATAACACACACCCCCCTTCCATGTTCCCGTCTGTTATCAATGGTAATAGTTGTATGGATTGATGTATAGCACACACCTCCTTCCATGTTCCTGTCTGTTATCAATGGTAATAGTTGTATAGATTGATGTATAGCACACACCTCCTTCCATGTTCCTGTCTGTTATCAATGGTAATAGTTGTATGGATTGATGTATAGCACACACCCTCCTTCCATGTTCCTGTCTGTTACCAATGGTAATAGTTGTATGGATTGATGTATAGCACACACCTCCTTCCATGTTCCTGTCTGTTATCAATGGTAATAGTTGTATAGATTGATGTATAACACACCCCCCCTTCCATGTTCCTGTCTGTTATCAATGGTAATAGTTGTATAGATTGATGTATAGCACACACCTCCTTCCATGTTCCTGTCTGTTATCAATGGTAATAGTTGTATAGATTGATGTATAGCACACACCTCCTTCCATGTTCCTGTCTGTTACCAATGGTAATAGTTGTATAGATTGATGTATAGCACACCCCCCCTTCCATGTTCCTGTCTGTTATCAATGGTAATAGTTGTATGGATTGATGTATAGCACACACCCTCCTTCCATGTTCCTGTCTGTTACCAATGGTAATAGTTGTATGGATTGATGTATAGCACACCCCCCCTTCCATGTTCCTGTCTGTTATCAATGGTAATAGTTGTATGGATTGATGTATAGCACACACCTCCTTCCATGTTCCTGTCTGTTACCAATGGTAATAGTTGTATGGATTGATGTATAGCACACACCTCCTTCCATGTTCCCGTCTGTTACCAATGGTAATAGTTGTATGGATTGATGTATAGCACACACCCTCCTTCCATGTTCCTGTCTGTTACCAATGGTAATAGTTGTATAGATTGATGTATAGCACACACCTCCTTCCATGTTCCTGTCTGTTACCAATGGTAATAGTTGTATAGATTGATGTATAACACACCCCCTCCCCTTCCATGTTCCTGTCTGTTATCAATGGTAATAGTTGTATGGATTGATGTATAGCACACACCCCCCTTCCATGTTCCTGTCTGTTATCAATGGTAATAGTTGTATAGATTGATGTATAGCACACACCTCCTTCCATGTTCCTGTCTGTTATCAATGGTAATAGTTGTATAGATTGATGTATAGCACACACCTCCTTCCATGTTCCTGTCTGTTATCAATGGTAATAGTTGTATGGATTGATGTATAGCACACCCCCCTTCCATGTTCCTGTCTGTTACCAATGGTAATAGTTGTATGGATTGATGTATAGCACACCCCCCCTTCCATGTTCCTGTCTGTTATCAATGGTAATAGTTGTATGGATTGATGTATAGCACACACCTCCTTCCATGTTCCTGTCTGTTATCAATGGTAATAGTTGTATAGATTGATGTATAGCACACACCCCCCTTCCATGTTCCTGTCTGTTACCAATGGTAATAGTTGTATAGATTGATGTATAGCACACACCTCCTTCCATGTTCCCGTCTGTTATCAATGGCAATAGTTGTATGGATTGATGTATAGCACACCCCCCCTTCCATGTTCCCGTCTGTTATCAATGGCAATAGTTGTATGGATTGATGTATAGCACACACCTCCTTCCATGTTCCTGTCTGTTATCAATGGTAATAGTTGTATAGATTGATGTATAGCACACACCTCCTTCCATGTTCCTGTCTGTTATCAATGGTAATAGTTGTATGGATTGATGTATAGCACACACCTCCTTCCATGTTCCTGTCTGTTATCAATGGTAATAGTTGTATAGATTGATGTATAGCACACCCCCCTTCCATGTTCCTGTCTGTTATCAATGGTAATAGTTGTATGGATTGATGTATAACACACACCCCCCCTTCCATGTTCCTGTCTGTTATCAATGGTAATAGTTGTATGGATTGATGTATAACACACACCCCCCCTTCCATGTTCCTGTCTGTTATCAATGGTAATAGTTGTATAGATTGATGTATAACACCCCCCCCCCCCCTTCCATGTTCCTGTCTGTTATCAATGGTAATAGTTGTATGGATTGATGTATAGCACACCCCCCCTTCCATGTTCCTGTCTGTTATCAATGGTAATAGTTGTATGGATTGATGTATAGCACACACCTCCTTCCATGTTCCTGTCTGTTATCAATGGTAATAGTTGTATAGATTGATGTATAGCACACCCCCCCTTCCATGTTCCTGTCTGTTATCAATGGTAATAGTTGTATAGATTGATGTATAGCACACACCCCCCTTCCATGTTCCTGTCTGTTACCAATGGTAATAGTTGTATGGATTGATGTATAGCACACCCCCCCTTCCATGTTCCCGTCTGTTATCAATGATAATAGTTGTATGGATTGATGTATAGCACACCCCCCCTTCCATGTTCCCGTCTGTTATCAATGGTAATAGTTGTATGGATTGATGTATAGCACACACCCCCTTCCATGTTCCCGTCTGTTATCAATGGTAATAGTTGTATAGATTGATGTATAGCACACCCCCCCTTCCATGTTCCCGTCTGTTATCAATGGTAATAGTTGTATGGATTGATGTATAGCACACCCCCCCTTCCATGTTCCCGTCTGTTATCAATGGTAATAGTTGTATGGATTGATGTATAGCACACACCCCCTTCCATGTTCCCGTCTGTTATCAATGGTAATAGTTGTATGGATTGATGTATAGCACACACCCCCCTTCCATGTTCCCGTCTGTTATCAATGGTAATAGTTGTATAGATTGATGTATAGCACACACCTCCTTCCATGTTCCTGTCTGTTATCAATGGTAATAGTTGTATAGATTGATGTATAGCACACACCTCCTTCCATGTTCCTGTCTGTTACCAATGGTAATAGTTGTATGGATTGATGTATAGCACACCCCCCCTTCCATGTTCCTGTCTGTTACCAATGGTAATAGTTGTATAGATTGATGTATAGCACACACCTCCTTCCATGTTCCTGTCTGTTATCAATGGTAATAGTTGTATAGATTGATGTATAGCACACACCTCCTTCCATGTTCCTGTCTGTTATCAATGGTAATAGTTGTATGGATTGATGTATAGCACACACCCTCCTTCCATGTTCCTGTCTGTTACCAATGGTAATAGTTGTATGGATTGATGTATAGCACACCCCCCCTTCCATGTTCCTGTCTGTTACCAATGGTAATAGTTGTATAGATTGATGTATAGCACACACCTCCTTCCATGTTCCTGTCTGTTATCAATGGTAATAGTTGTATAGATTGATGTATAACACACACCCCCCTTCCATGTTCCCGTCTGTTATCAATGGTAATAGTTGTATGGATTGATGTATAGCACACACCTCCTTCCATGTTCCTGTCTGTTATCAATGGTAATAGTTGTATAGATTGATGTATAGCACACACCTCCTTCCATGTTCCTGTCTGTTATCAATGGTAATAGTTGTATGGATTGATGTATAGCACACACCCTCCTTCCATGTTCCTGTCTGTTACCAATGGTAATAGTTGTATGGATTGATGTATAGCACACACCTCCTTCCATGTTCCTGTCTGTTATCAATGGTAATAGTTGTATAGATTGATGTATAACACACCCCCCCTTCCATGTTCCTGTCTGTTATCAATGGTAATAGTTGTATAGATTGATGTATAGCACACACCTCCTTCCATGTTCCTGTCTGTTATCAATGGTAATAGTTGTATAGATTGATGTATAGCACACACCTCCTTCCATGTTCCTGTCTGTTACCAATGGTAATAGTTGTATAGATTGATGTATAGCACACCCCCCCTTCCATGTTCCTGTCTGTTATCAATGGTAATAGTTGTATGGATTGATGTATAGCACACACCCTCCTTCCATGTTCCTGTCTGTTACCAATGGTAATAGTTGTATGGATTGATGTATAGCACACCCCCCCTTCCATGTTCCTGTCTGTTATCAATGGTAATAGTTGTATGGATTGATGTATAGCACACACCTCCTTCCATGTTCCTGTCTGTTACCAATGGTAATAGTTGTATGGATTGATGTATAGCACACACCTCCTTCCATGTTCCCGTCTGTTACCAATGGTAATAGTTGTATGGATTGATGTATAGCACACACCCTCCTTCCATGTTCCTGTCTGTTACCAATGGTAATAGTTGTATAGATTGATGTATAGCACACACCTCCTTCCATGTTCCTGTCTGTTACCAATGGTAATAGTTGTATAGATTGATGTATAACACACCCCCTCCCCTTCCATGTTCCTGTCTGTTATCAATGGTAATAGTTGTATAGATTGATGTATAGCACACACCCCCTTCCATGTTCCTGTCTGTTATCAATGGTAATAGTTGTATAGATTGATGTATAGCACACACCCTCCTTCCATGTTCCTGTCTGTTATCAATGGTAATAGTTGTATAGATTGATGTATAGCACACACCTCCTTCCATGTTCCTGTCTGTTATCAATGGTAATAGTTGTATAGATTGATGTATAGCACACACCTCCTTCCATGTTCCCGTCTGTTATCAATGGTAATAGTTGTATGGATTGATGTATAGCACACACCTCCTTCCATGTTCCTGTCTGTTACCAATGGTAATAGTTGTATGGATTGATGTATAGCACACACCTCCTTCCATGTTCCTGTCTGTTACCAATGGTAATAGTTGTATAGATTGATGTATAGCACACACCCCCTTCCATGTTCCTGTCTGTTATCAATGGTAATAGTTGTATGGATTGATGTATAGCACACACCCTCCTTCCATGTTCCTGTCTGTTATCAATGGTAATAGTTGTATGGATTGATGTATAGCACACACCCTCCTTCCATGTTCCTGTCTGTTATCAATGGTAATAGTTGTATGGATTGATGTATAGCACACACCCCCCTTCCATGTTCCTGTCTGTTATCAATGGTAATAGTTGTATGGATTGATGTATAGCACACACCTCCTTCCATGTTCCTGTCTGTTATCAATGGTAATAGTTGTATAGATTGATGTATAACACCCCCCCCCCCTTCCATGTTCCTGTCTGTTACCAATGGTAATAGTTGTATGGATTGATGTATAGCACACCCCCCCTTCCATGTTCCTGTCTGTTACCAATGGTAATAGTTGTATGGATTGATGTATAGCACACACCTCCTTCCATGTTCCTGTCTGTTACCAATGGTAATAGTTGTATGGATTGATGTATAGCACACACCCCCTTCCATGTTCCTGTCTGTTATCAATGGTAATAGTTGTATGGATTGATGTATAGCACACACCTCCTTCCATATTCCTGTCTGTTATCAATGGTAATAGTTGTATGGATTGATGTATAGCACACACCTCCTTCCATGTTCCTGTCTGTTACCAATGGTAATAGTTGTATGGATTGATGTATAGCACACACCTCCTTCCATGTTCCTGTCTGTTACCAATGGTAATAGTTGTATGGATTGATGTATAGCACACCCCCCCTTCCATGTTCCTGTCTGTTACCAATGGTAATAGTTGTATAGATTGATGTATAGCACACACCCCCTTCCATGTTCCTGTCTGTTATCAATGGTAATAGTTGTATGGATTGATGTATAGCACACACCTCCTTCCATGTTCCTGTCTGTTACCAATGGTAATAGTTGTATGGATTGATGTATAGCACACCCCCCCTTCCATGTTCCTGTCTGTTATCAATGGTAATAGTTGTATGGATTGATGTATAGCACACCCCCCCTTCCATGTTCCTGTCTGTTATCAATGGTAATAGAAACAGGTAACTTTGTTTCTCCTATTCTTAGTGTACCAGTTGGTTAGATTTTCGTAATATTTTTAATCACCACTGAGGTTAAATTTCTGTATAAGAATTCCTCCAAATTTCCTTTCGACAATCATTAAGAACAAAAATTAACAAATTAAAAATATCTTTGTAGTATTTCATCATAAGAAAAACAGTTTCTCTTTCTGTTACCAGTGGATTATGATATTTCTTCACTCTTGATAGTTAATTGTTCAGATCTTAACTGCCGAAAGTGGAGAAATATCGTAATCCACTAGCAGACGAAGAATCTAAGATTTTAAAAAATTTTCATCCCCCCTTTTTTCTAATTTGCATAATCGGTCAAAATCCACAAAAATATATGTTAAAAAGTTCATCATTATGCTTACACAGTTCAAATTTGGGCACATTCTGGCTTAAAATAGAGCAGTTTTGGCCATTTGAAGAAATTTCTATTTTTAGTAATGGCGGCCATCTTGGATACAGGACGGCGCTGACGGACACAATTTTGAGAGGGGATCACCTAAGGATCATTCAGACAAAGTTTGGTTGAAATTGGCCAAGTGGTTTCTAACAAGAAGATTTTTAAATTATTTTTTCCTCATTTATGCCTAATTTGCATAATCGGTATAAATCGGCTGAAAGAAAAATTTCACACAAAAACGCCGAACATATGTTAAACTACTCCTTGCCATGTAGCTGCAGTTAAAATTTGAGCTCATTTTGACTTATACTAAAGCAGCAATGGACAATTGAAGAAATTTCTATTTTTAGTAACAGCAGCCATCTTGAATGGAGGGCGGGGCTGTCGGACACAATTTTGAAAGGGACCCACCCTGCCAGGTTTGGCTTAATTTGGTTCAGCGGTTTCAGAGGAGAAGATTTAAATGTGATCTTTTATCAAAATATGCCTAATTTGCATAATCGGTATAAATTGGCTGAAAGAAAAATTTCACAGAAAAACCCGGAATATTTGTTAAACTACTCCTTGCCGTGTAGCTGCAGTTACAATTTGAGCTCATTTTGACTTATACTAAAGTAACAATGGACAATTAAAATTTCATCCCCCCTTTTTTCTATTTTTAGCTTGGTGGCCATCTTGGTTGGAAGTCGGGATCACCGGACACAATTTTGGAAGGGGGCCATCCAAGGACCATTCCACCAAAGTTTGGTTGCAATTGGCCCAGTGGTTTCTGAGGAGAAGATTAAAATGTGAAATGTTGACGGACGGACAAAAAGTGATGACAATAGCTCACATGGCCTAAAGGCCAGGTGAGCTAAAAACAGATTACGGTAATTGTAAACATTTTCTCCATGATATTAAAGTTAAACATCCTACCTTTGAGAACCTTGCTTGAAGATTTTCAAGATCTTTTTTGATATTGTCTTTATCTTCAGGGGATACATCTTGTTTCAGCATGGTTTGACCGTTACGTAAAACTGCATTTAATGTCTGTTGTCTAGCTTCAACATCATCATCACGATCCTGATAAATAAATGTGGATGTTGGAGAATAAATTTGATAGTTAACAATAAATGTGTGCATCATATACCTTAATTACATGAAATTTGAAAAATGATTTGTTGACATAAATCATGTTAATTGAATAAGATAATCAGTTCAATTAATTTTTCTATATATATCTAAATAACGTTTTTAACACTTCCAAAACAAAGATCTTTTGACTTTGAAGCATACCTGATGATGGTTAGTAATTCCAGAAACGTGTCGTGTGCACGAAATTAGATATCTATGTTTTTATGATACGGTATTTGATGTCTTTTTTTTTATAAATTTTTCCGCTTTAAAAAGCCCTATGAAAATAATAATTTAGGAATCTAGTAATAATAATAGATCACTGGCATTTTATAATTACTCAATAATAAAAGCACTTACTTGGCTTGTGTCTAAATATTTATTTACTTTTTTATTTATTTACAAGTAAACATATGCATCAGGTTCTTCTTAGTGCTTTATTTATCCATTCCAATGCCAAATCATTCAAGAATTTAAAGATCAGCAGTACATTCTATTTAACTCTTAATTTATATTTTTAATTTTGAAAATTGAACATGTTAATTAGTCAGTCCTATTTATAATAAGATTTTAGTCAATACCTAGGTATCTACATTTAAGTGTAAAACAATGAAGATTACTTAAATGAAATAGATATCTACATTTAAGTGTAAAACAATGAAGATTACTTAAATGTAATAGATATCTACATTTAAGTGTAAAACAATGAAGATTACTTAAATGAAATAGATATCTACATTTAAGTGTAAAACAATGAAGATTACTTAAATGTAATAGATATCTACATTTAAGTGTAAAACAATGAAGATTACTTAAATGAAATAGATATCTACATTTAAGTGACAATGTAAAACAATGAAGATTACTTAAATGTAATAGCACAAATAGATATTAACAATTAGTCAATATAGTACCCATCTATGACTTCGCTTTTTAATTTAATAGAAAACAAACCCTAGACCTCTTAAGAACTTTGTATTATTAACACTTTTCTATAAATACAGTGTCACCTGTCTAAACCAAACCCTGAATAAAACAGAATCCTGTCTAAACTGAACACCTGTCTATTTAAAATACAAAAGTTGGTCCCAAGGTCGTTCAGAAAGAAAAAAGTTGGTCCCAAGGTCATTCAGAAAGAAAAAAGTTGGTCCCAAGGTCATTCAGAAAGAAAAAAGTTGGTCCCAAGGTCATTCAGAAAGATAAAAGTTGGTCCCAAGGTCATTCAGAAAGATAAAAGTTGGTCCCAAGGTCATTCAGAAAGATAAAAGTTGGTCCCAAGGTCATTCAGAAAGATAAAAGTTGGTCCCAAGGTCATTCAGAAAGACTTCACTGTACAAACAAACCTTAAGTTTTTCCAGTTGTTCCTCGAGAGCATCCTCCTCTAAAGTTACGAAAATTGTGAGAATGTTCTCCGTCTCGTCAATCCAGAAAAATAACTCATCCATATCTTCAGTAAATTCACTCGTTCTGACGCTACTGTCACTATCAAACCTATAACATAAATAAATATAGTATTAAAACATGTATACTTCAGTTTCTTAATTTTTTCTGACTTCAGTATCTGTGAGCAAAAAGTCTTTTTTTTGGAATAGAAAATAAAGAGTGTCTCTCATCTGCAGACTATGGTCTGTCATACTCAATTTGGGGAATAAATCTCATGCTCGTCATTAAAGACCTTGTTGTGAGTGTAATATGAAGAGTGAGTGAGTAATTGTTGCTTAACGTCAAGTGAGCAATTTTGTCGGCTATATCATGGAGAGAACAAGTTATATTTCAATGAGATGATGACCGCTGCTATATCATGGAGAGAACAAGTTATATTTCAATGAGATGATGACCGCTGCTATATCATGGAGAGAACAAGTTATATTTCAATGAGATGATGACCGCTGCTATATCATGGAGAGAACAAGTTATATTTCAATGAGATGATGACCGCTGCTATATCATGGAGAGAACAAGTTATATTTCAATGAGATGATGACCGCTGCTATATCATGGAGAGAACAAGTCATATTTCAATGAGATGATGACCGCTGCTATATCATGGAGAGAACAAAATATATTTCAATGAGATGATGACCACTGCTATATCATGGAGAGAACAAGTTATATTTCAATGAGATGATGACCGCTGCTATATCATGGAGAGAACAAGTTATATTTCAATGAGATGATGACCGCTTTGTACTAGATCAACACGCTTAGTTGGATTTTTTTAGTGCTAGCTCATTCAAACAACAGTCTACGAGTAGACATGTCACTCCACTTGGCCACATTTTCATTGGTGTTTTACACGATTTTTTGTAACAGTTTCTTATATGCTTACTTACATCTATGATTGCATCTGGGATTTAAGAAAATTATTGTCTCCTGTCTGGTCAAAATAAAAATTTGAATTCTGTCCCCAAGAATAGAGTAAGGATTATGGTGTTTAATGCCACTTTCAACAATATTTCAGTTATATTGTGGTGGTCCCTAAGAAGAAAAAATATCTATTACAATAAAGCTTCTTCAATCTTAATGAAAGACATTATTTACAAGTTAAGATTGTCAACAAAAGAAAACAACAATCACATGTTACTGTCTGAAGAATTGATTTTAATCAATATACAATTTACATAAAACATTATACAAACTGTGTCACTCGCCTTTCATTCTACTTTGAGAAAAAAAATTTGTAAACTTAATACAGAACCTTCCATAGGTGCTTCCCACCAAGTTTCGGTTCATTTGGCGTTTCAGAGAAGAAGATTTTTAGAAAACGGCCAATCAGAAACAAGAATTGCCTATGGCAGCCATGTTTTTCAACAGATCGGGATGAAATTAGACATATTTACAGACGATCTTCCATAGATGCTTTATATCAAGTTTCGGTTTATTTGGTAAAGTGGTTTCAGAGGAAAAGATTTTTAGATATCAACCAATCAGAAAGAAGAATTGCCTGTGGTGGCCATGTCTATAAACGAATAGGGACGAAATGAGCAATCTTTATAGAGGACCTTCCAATATATATGCTTTCTACCAAATTTCAGTTCATTGGGGAAAGCGGTTTCAGAGGAGAAGATTTTTTTAGAAATCAACTAATTAGAAACAAGAATGGCTTGTGGCAGCCATGTTTTTCAACGGATCAGAACTAAATGAGCAATCTTTATAGGACCTTCCAAAAGTTTCAATTCATTTGGCCACGCGGTTTCAGAGGAGAAGATTTTTTGGAAATCAACCAATCAGAAACAAGAATGGCCTGTGGTGGCCATGTTTGTTAATGGATCGGGACGAAATGAGCAATCTTTAGAGAGGACCTTCCATAGATAATTCCTACCAAGTTTCAGTTCATTTGACTGAGGGGTTTCAGAGAAGATTATAATGTGAAAAGTTAAAAACGACAGACGACGAACACCAAGTGATTGCAAAAGTTCACATTGCCTTTGGCAAGGTGAGCTAAAAAATTGTAAAAACTAACCTGTCTTGTCTGTCTGTGACAGTAGAACATACAACTCTCCATCGTTCATTTAAAACTTCTATTTTTTCCTGTAAGACAGTAGCATCAATAGCAGCTGTATGTCTAATAATATCCTTTCCTGAGGCATTTAAACTGTTCACTTTTCCTTGATTTTTCTTTATGCCAGTTTCTAACTCCTGCCAAATAATAATAATACCATTTACATGTATCTAATCTGTTTAATATTTTTTTCTAATTAAACACCAACTTTATAGAAATAGTGAGGGTCAGCAAGGGGAAAATATCTGGACTTGAGGGATCCCATTAAATTTCTTTGTTGTGACAAATCCAAGCTCCTGGTAATATTTTATATAATGCAGCATTAAAGGTAATTTTGTAAAAAGATTGAATCAGTTTAGAAGAACACATACATAAAGAGACTGGGATCAAAAAAGGGTGACCTTTTAATATAGAAAGGCCACATGGTAATACAGATCCAAGGGTCATAGATAAACAGGTCAAAGAAAATACCATCAAAACAGAATTCATGCAAAGAAAGATCTTTTGTTACAGAATTTACCTAATTATTTGTTAAACAAAAAAATTACCAAATGTTTATATACAAATTATAATTAAAGAAATACAAGCTAACAAATTCAAAACCATTTTCAGCAACAACAAAAAAATTTTTTTTTTCCCCTCTTATAGTCCATTTGAATGCTATAGACCATCTAAAAAAAAATAATTAAAAATTCAGTTTAATTTGTTCTCTTTTTTTTCTTCAAATATATTTTTTGGCAAAACATAAGTAACAATTACTGTAACTGTTACCCTCTTCATTTCAAACTTTTAATCTTGGAATAAATAGAATTTTGATTCAAATTTTAGATGTTGAAATGGAATTACCCCCCTTTTCGGCAAAACATAAGTAGGAATTGTAGTAACTGTTACCCTCTTCATCTGTTTACATAGTGCCAAATTCTGGTAAATTAATAAACTTATTGTAGAAGTGCATTGTACTATATAGAATACTTTCTTTCTAAAGCAAAAAAAAAAAATGAATATACCTCCACAGAATAAAACAATTTAAAAATGCATTTTATATTCTTTAACATTTATAAACACTTTTTAAACTTCATTTCATAGATAATAACACAATCCATCTATTTTGTAATAAGTAAGACCCTAATTGCTGATTTCTTTACATATCAATTGTAACTGGTTGATAATCGACTATTTGATCCAATCATCAATAATAATTTCTGAATGGTATTTAAAGTTCACCTTGATTTCACAAGGCTATTTTCCATTGTTATTTACAATCATCCTTTACATGTCATCTTCTTTGATATTTAAATGACAAGTCACATGCCAATAGTATATTTGCATGGGGAGCACATGTTCTTATTTTTATTTACAGTTTTATGCTGTTCTTTCACTCCCCTAGAAATTACACATATAAATTCTTTCAGAAATTAACTGATACCTTTATTTTCAAATTTTTCAGATTTAGAAAAATTCTTTTTTATATTTCAAAGTAATGATTATAACATAAACATGTGCTGTATTAAAGGCATAAGTGAAATGTAATAAATACAGAAATTCATTAATGTAATTTCTTTAAGAGCAAGAAAAATTATAATATTTCTGGTACTCTGTCTCTGTGTCAAACCTCCTCAGTCGAAATATTATATTAAATATTTTTCATTGTAAATAATCTGAATGTTTATATTTGTGTATTCCTGCATGCTGTAGTTGAATGTATCGTTTGTTGTTTGATGACAATTCAACCTTTGGATTTTAAATCAATAAAACCTTATCTTATCTTATCTTATAAAAACAAATATTTAACACCTAATGGGCAACTTTTTTATCTATGGATGAAAAATTCTAAAAGTTACTGTCAGAGTTCATAGAAACATATAAAATATATATGTACAGAAAAAAGAAAAGAAAACATTAAATTTTTTTTTTTTTTTAAGTGGTCTATAGCATTCAAATGGACTATAACATGTTCTGTATTAAACATAATTTAAAATAACTCCATATGTAACCTTTCTGTACTAATGACATTTCATATTTATATCAATAATTAATTACTATCTGTGAAAATATTGTAAATATCTTATGACTTGAATGATGCATGTATAAATAAAACATTATGCAGTGTTCAAACACAAGGTTATGATTTGTTAGGAGTCTTAACAAAACTTTCAACAATATTTCAATAATTACATTGATGCATCAGTCATTTTTTTGGAGGAGGAAATGGAGTAAGACGAGAAATCTACTGACATGCTACAAGTATTAAAATGACAAACTTGATCACATAATGTTGTATCAAGTACACCTTGTCACAGCAGAAATTCAATTCACAACTCTGGTAGTGATAGTCACAGATGCCACAGGTAGAAGATATAAATGCAACTACAATATAATCGCAGAAACATCAGATCGAGCAGACAGAAAATTATCTGAAAAAGTAGGACTGCTAATCCATATCATCAAAGTTTTATTTTATCAGATCTTTTTTGTTGCATAATATCATATCATCCTGAATATGTAAGAAATATTTACAGGTGGACATGGCAATCACCCAACAATCAATCACTCATAGCATAAACAAACTTTATCATGTAACCATTTAATTTATTTATAATCAACCCTATGCATCCAAAATTACGGAGGAGACATTGAAACGATATACACAATACAAAACAGTCATTGGTGTTTATCATCACGTTCAGCGTTCACGACTACCAGACTTGACGGGGAGGAAATCCTGGACAGTTATACAACTGATAGGAGAAACATAGTCTTGGGTGGGGGGAGGAGGGGCATAACAATATTTTTGAAGATGCAGACTTAGCATTAAAGGTCGGTACACACAATAAGATTTGTATCATAAGACTTGTATTATAATGGTAAATCTTATGGTGTGTACAGTCTAAATACAGTACCGGTATATTGTAAGATTTTTTTATATCTTATGAGACTGTATTAAGTATAAAGCAATGTTATATCCTTAATACAAGTCTTAGCTGACCTTTCATTTTTATTCAATCAAAATTATCAATTTAGGGGTTACACATCTGCATCAGTACCATAATACATACACATGTAACTTAAAGCAAATGGTTCTTGCAAAACATGGTCGACTTCTCAAATATTGATGTGGACCAAATCGTACCCATGCAATCAATTAGTACTTTGGTAAGAATCAAATTTTTATTATGATATGAACAGCAATTCTATCAGATCATTTCCCATTGCCATGAAACCTGTCCACTGCTGATGAAATAGTCATAAAATTCATCACAAATTTCTCGGTTTTCAGTGTTCAGGAAAGAGGAAATGATTATGGGCCATTGCAGCCCCATCATCACAACATTCAATGGGCCATTTCAGTATAGTCTTTGTAAAAACTAAAATATTTTATGGGCCTTTTAATTTTTGTATGGGGCATCTACACAGAATTACAAAACTGTATGTATCAAACGACCCATGGCCCCTGCCTTTCCCAATCACTGGGTTTTCAATCTATGACTATTACCTCCTTGACTGGACAAATTAACAAACTTCATCCTCCATTGTGGACACCATTTGACGGGAAAAAAACAAAAGGTATTTGATCATTTGGTATCAGATTAATCTTAGCGTGTGTACAAGATAGTCTTATAATACAAAAATCTTATAATACACGTATTATGATACAAATCTTATCATGTGTACCGGCCTTAAACACTATAATATGATATCCCTTAAGACTTATAGTAGTGATGATATCAGTATTTTACCAGGAGCTACCTACCATATGTATTGATAACATACATAAATGTATGTCCTTAGGTATACTGATATGTATAATTCTATAGTAGCAGGGAAGGGAGCAGTAATTTTCTTATATCAAAAGTCTCAAAATATATTTTTATTAATCAAGAAACCAATGAATAACTGAAAATTGAATTTTATCATTATTACAAATTTAAAAAGACTATGATTGATGGAATAAAAAATAAATATAGATCAAGTTCCATTAGAAATCATCTCTCCCCTCTACCCTCCAATAAGGAAACTAAAAATACATTAAAATCCACCTGTGATGTAAATCTATTGTCTAAACTCTCCATTATTTTTAAGGAATGGAGAGCTATGAACAATGTGGACAGGGGCGGAGTTATTGTTCTCTTTGTACTTTAGATACTATACACAGACTTTTTTTTGTTACAAGATTAATAATTAATTAAATTAATAAAGTACAATGGGTGGATTTTAAGTTGGAGTATGTCCTCGTACCTCTCCATTCCTTAAAAACAATGGGCCTCGGCTCCATTATTTTTAAGGAATGGAGTTACTTGGACATTCTCCTATACGTAATACAAATAAATTGTTATTGTAAGCCTGACTGTGTAATAATACAGACTTACAACTATAATAACAGATACAAGATACAGAACAGTGTATACAATATATACTCCTGTTAACTGTCAGTTATACATATACTTCAGCTTCTTAGTAGGATTATTTACTGTATATTGGTACATAAGTTTTAGACGAAGGAGGAAATTTATTATATGGTTGTTATGGTAACATTATTGGTATACATTGCCATACTTGGAAACAAAATATTGGTATGGTCAATTTTTTTTTTTTAATTCTTACATGTAAATATTATAATAGAGATCTTGTTACACTGTTAGAACTGAGCCAGTGTTTCCTTTAAAATCTCTAATATAAATTGCTTAATGCCAGTTTGAACAACATTTCCATTATATCCTGGCTATCAGTTTTACTGGTGTAGGAACTCGGAGTATCCACAGAGAAGTATGGACCTGCAGTGTGTCACTTGAAAAATTTATCACCTAATGTTGTATTGAGGCTCCTTTAAATTTGTGAATTTGATCACAATACCTTCTAGTATAAACAGCTTCCGGAGGCTCCCTTTAAATTTGTGAATTTGATCACAATACCTTATAAACAGCTTCCTGATCTGGATTGTCAGAGATGGTTTTTAATTTGTGTTCTGCCTCGTCCAGCCAAGTTGACAAGGATTTGAGATCGCTGTGGAATAGCTGCCATTGCTCTGTTGCCTTTGTCCACCTCCTGAGAAAAAAGAAGTGTTTCATTACAATATTTGTTGTTTATATTAGATTGTGTATCATCATATTATTACATCTACACAAGGTTAGGCAGAGGTTAGTTTTTATAACTGTTTAGACTTTCCATTAATAAGAACAATTTTCAATGCCATGGTGATGAACTGCAATCAATTAGAATAATGTTCATTACCATGGTGATGAACTGCAATCAATTAGAATAATGTTCATTACCATGCACTGTTTTTCATTGCATGAACAGTTCTTATTAAGAATTATTTTTATTGAACTACTTTCAACAAGAACAATTTTATTTCAATGAACTGCAATCAATAAGAACAGATTTTTATAGTAATAGGAATGACTTTCATTTCTATAGGACAATCTCTTAGAACAAACACATGTTCAAATAAAGATGTATTCATTTGCATGTCAGGATGGAATCATCAACATTGTTGAAGACTGATTACATAATTGTATAGAAGACATTAAACTGTTTTAATAGAAATCTAATGTGTTTTAATACTTTACCTTGAAGAAGATTTTATTAACAAACAAAAAACATGATAATTGATTTGCTACACATTTTAGAGGGATTTATAGCACAATGTTAATAGGAATGAAGATTTGTCAGTGTGTAATTTGGATAGCAAGAGTTTTCTCCCTTGTATGTCAAAATTTCAACTGCATGATGCTGAAATGTTGTTGCCAGTCAGAATTTGTTTATAAATTTAATATCATAAAATATGCATTCTAACTTTGTTCCCTCTGAATACAAAAAATATTTTTTTCAATCAGTCATAAATATTCTTTCTAATACACATACAAATTATAACTCTAACGGGTAAGGTAGCATGAAAGAGGGTTATTGTCATTGATGTTTTAATATCACTTTCAGCAATTTGTTTCAGCTTTATCTTGAATACCAGACTTTCTGGGTGTGAATAGCTTGGACAGATATAATAAACTGAACTTGTGAAACACCAGCCATGGGTAGGTGTCTGGATGCTTAAACACTTGAGGTGGACATCAGGCCACACACTCACATCAGTGATGTTAGGCTTGAGGTCAGAAGTCAACGACCTTGACCACTCTGCCACCGAGGCCCCTTGGAGCATGTTAATAAAATTGATAAACTCAGTAAAACTTAAAAGTTAAGGAACAGTTGTTTTTCATCTCGGTGACTGATGAGAATGTCTAAAAGTATAGGGCTACTTTCATGTAATCAAGCTTAAGACCATCTCTACACCCACCACAGTGAGAGTAAGTCTAGACTTCAGATGAGTGGTTGTCTAGCCCTCTACCTCATACATGTTACATCTTTATTACTCTCATAAGAAAGTAGGATCCACTTTTACAATGGAAATTCAGAATCATTGTTATATTGAAGAAAACCTCTCAGAGCCATCGGCTGTCAGGAATCCTCGTTAATTAAATAAAGAATTAAATTAATTACAAAGAATATTATATCTTACACATACTAAAACACTGATTAGGTGAACACAAATTTGATAATAAAGATAATATATTTTTGATAACTTGCACACATTTTATCTCTCTATTTTATTAACAGAAGAGTAATTTTTGTTTTTATCAGAACCATACAACATGTATTACAAACATGTAGGGTTATTAAGGACCTTAATTCTTTCAGCTTACATACTCACATAAGTAACACAGGGTCATTAGGGACCTCAATTCTACCTTGTAATATTTTAGCCATGGCTCTGAATTCCTGGCATCCTCAGAGTAAATAACTGCAGGTTGATTGTTTATTTCCAGTTAGTGTAAATAAATAAACATGTAAACAAACACAATACATGTTATAATTACTCCTTGGCAGATATCCACGTTAAATAAATTCCTCCAGTTGTTGATTGTTCACTGATACAAGTCATCTTTTACCAATAAAATCAATTTTCTATTTCAACATATAAAACAAACTTATTCCGACTTAAAATTCCAACTATTACATGATTTCAAAATTGTGGCATTATATACAGTTGTCAAACATCCATATATTTTTATGAAAAGTGATGATCAACTATTCCACCAATATCAACAAAATGATCACCTCTTACCTCAAAACATTGAACATTTTGTATGTTTGATATCAAGTAAATCCAGTATATATAGAATAATTTTTGTTTGTATGTCAATCCAACATAACAATAATTTTTTGATACCGAAAAGGGTATAAAATGATGAAAAATTGTTCGATCCAGCGAGAAATCAATTCCCCATGATATCAATTTCCATGTCAATCAGATATTGAAATACTGTAATTTTTTCCTACAAAACTAACACCTAAATATGGAAATGTACTTCATCATGTTTACAAACATGTCATCAGCAAATGTTTATTTTTCTGCCGATTTTCAAGTATTGTATTTCTGTAAAGTGACAGAAATTTAATTATGGAATATGTGTCAAAATAATAAAATATCTCCTATCTTTCTCCAATATCTTTGTTGTAACAGACAACAAGTTTTTAAATGCTAAATTTACATCTCCGTGTGATATCAATATAATATTCTCACTCCTAATCTTTAACACTATAAATTTCACATTTCAAAATCTCAAACTCCGTCATATGATATCCTATAATGACGTTTTCAAATCATTTTATTTCTCAATCATTGTCAATACTTGATAAAACTGAAAAGATATATCCTCTAACTTCTATTCCTTCAAGTCCAGACCACAATAAATCTATAATACACAATAATTTAACACAGAAATAGGTCCATATTTCATATAGAATTAGTCCCTAAAGACTTGTAGAATGAATAGCTTACATTAATGAAACTTTCAACGCTCTATCTCAATCCATTACATGTATATGAATTTCAAAAGCTGAGCATGCAATATTTTTAGAGTTTGATCTCTAACACATGAACATTTGATGTTGACAATGACAGCCAAACATTTCCACTTATTACAACAGTATATTTAAATATTCTGTCTAACACATGAAAATTTGATGTTGACACCGACAGCCAGACATTCCCCGTTATTACAGCTTATATTTAAATATTCTGTCTTTGATGCATCAAAATGTCAATATTTCTATTCTTTATGATTCTATGAAATCAATTTTTGACAACATAAAACATTTCTACTGAATTCCAACCAAAACATAAATATTCAGAAGGATTTTGTTTTCTCTGTAATATTCCTGATATATTTCCAACAATTCAACAAACATTCAATTAATGGTAAACTTCAATTTCCGACTCTGACTCTAGAAATAACTTTTGGTTTCAAATTCTTTGATTTTTTGCTTAATTTGACAAATGGAATATCATTCTATCATATCTCAACCACTTAGAAAGATTTCAATACACTGTCTATTTTTAACTGTTAAATTATTCATGTAATTTATAAAAATCCTCTATCTATAGTATAGATACAGCATTCAAAAAATTGTCTATCACATATTTTTCTTAACCATATGAGATAATTAAATTCACCATTACAGGTCCTATCATCAAGCGGTTTACATAAATTCAAATAAAAACATTTTTATCAACAATCGTAAGATATATATGTATGGTACATAATATGTTATCTAACGAACCATACAAAATTTTAATATGTACAAGTGAGTATCATGTTTCATAACAATGCATCATATCAAAGGGGTAAACAGAGCGTCTATAATAAGGTCACTTCCAATATACCCACTGACCGAGTAAACTAGTTCATGTCTGTCCCATCTATAATAATGTCACCTCCAACACACCCTCTCTGACCATGTTAACTAGTTCATGTCTGTCCCGTCTATTATAAGGCCACCTCCAATACATCCTCTGACCGAGTAAACTAGTTCATGTCTGTCCGGTCTATAATAAGGCCACCTCCAACACACCCTCTCTGACTGAGTTAACTAGTTCATGTCTGTCCTGTCTATAATAAGGCCACCTCCAATATACCCTCTGACCGAGTAAACTAGTTTATGTCTGTCCTGTCTATAATAATGTCACCTCCAACACACCCTCTCTGACCGAGTTAACTAGTTCATGTCTGTCCTGTCTATAATAAGGCCACCTCCAATACACCCTCTGACCGAGTTAACTAGTTCATGTCTGTCCTGTCTATAACAATGTCACCTCCAACACACCCTCTCTGACTGAGTTAACTAGTTCATGTCTGTCCTGTCTATAATAAGGTCACCTCCAACACATCCTCTCTGACCGAGTTAACTAGTTCATGTCTGTCCTGTCTATAATAATGTCACCTCCAATACACCCTCTCTGACCGAGTTAACTAGTTCATGTCTGTCCTGTCTATAATAATGTCACCTCCAATACACCCTCTCTGACTGAGTTAACTAGTTCATGTCTGTCCTGTCTATAATAAGGCCACCTCCAACACACCCTCTCTGACTGAGTTAACTAGTTCATGTCTGTCCTGTCTATAATAATGTCACCTCCAATATACCCTCTCTGACTGAGTTAACTAGTTCATGTCTGTTCTGTCTATAATAATGTTACCTCCAACACACCCTCTCTGACTGAGTTAACTAGTTCATGTCTGTCCCGTCTATAATAAGGCCACCTCCAATATACCCTCTGACCGAGTAAACTAGTTCATGTCTGTCCCGTCTATAATAATGTCACCTCCAACACACCCTCTCTGACCGAGTTAACTAGTTCATGTTTGTCCTGTCTATAATAAGGCCACCTCCAATACACCCTCTGACCGAGTAAACTAGTTCATGTCTGTCCTGTCTATAATAATGTCACCTCCAACACACCCTCTCTGACTGAGTTAACTAGTTCATGTCTGTCCTGTCTATAATAAGGTCACCTCCAACACATCCTCTCTGACCGAGTTAACTAGTTCATGTCTGTCCTGTCTATAATAATGTCACCTCCAATACACCCTCTCTGACTGAGTTAACTAGTTCATGTCTGTCCTGTCTATAATAATGTCACCTCCAATACACCCTCTCTGACTGAGTTAACTAGTTCATGTCTGTCCTGTCTATAATAAGGCCACCTCCAACACACCCTCTCTGACTGAGTTAACTAGTTCATGTCTGTCCTGTCTATAATAATGTCACCTCCAATATACCCTCTCTGACTGAGTTAACTAGTTCATGTCTGTCCTGTCTATAATAATGTTACCTCCAACACACCCTCTCTGACTGAGTTAACTAGTTCATGTCTGTCCTGTCTATAATAATGTCACCTCCAACACACCCTCTCTGACTGAGTTAACTAGTTCATGTCTGTCCTGTCTATAATAATGTCACCTCCAACACACCCTCTCTGACCGAGTTAACTAGTTCATGTCTGTCCTGTCTATAATAATGTCACCTCCAATACACCCTCTCTGACTGAGTTAACTAGTTCATGTCTGTCCTGTCTATAATAATGTCACCTCCAATACACCCTCTCTGACTGAGTTAACTAGTTCATGTCTGTCCTGTCTATAATAAGGCCACCTCCAACACACCCTCTCTGACTGAGTTAACTAGTTCATGTCTGTCCTGTCTATAATAAGGCCACCTCCAACACACCCTCTCTGACTGAGTTAACTAGTTCATGTCTGTCCTGTCTATAATAAGGCCACCTCCAACACATCCTCTCTGACTGAGTTAACTAGTTCATGTCTGTCCTGTCTATAATAAGGCCACCTCCAACACACCCTCTCTGACTGAGTTAACTAGTTCATGTCTGTCCTGTCTATAATAATGTCACCTCCAACACATCCTCTCTGACTGAGTTAACTAGTTCATGTCTGTCCTGTCTATAATAATGTCACCTCCAACACATCCTCTCTGACTGAGTTAACTAGTTCATGTCTGTCCTGTCTATAATAAGGCCACCTCCAACACACCCTCTCTGACTGAGTTAACTAGTTCATGTCTGTCCTGTCTATAATAATGTCACCTCCAACACACCCTCTCTGACTGAGTTAACTAGTTCATGTCTGTCCTGTCTATAATAATGTCACCTCCAATATACCCTCTCTGACTGAGTTAACTAGTTCATGTCTGTCCTGTCTATAATAATGTTACCTCCAACACACCCTCTCTGACCGAGTTAACTAGTTCATGTCTGTCCTGTCTATAATAATGTTACCTCCAACACACCCTCTCTGACTGAGTTAACTAGTTCATGTCTGTCCTGTCTATAATAATGTTACCTCCAACACATCCTCTCTGACTGAGTTAACTAGTTCATGTCTGTCCTGTCTATAATAATGTTACCTCCAACACATCCTCTCTTGACTGAATTAACTAGTTCATGTCTGTCCTGTCTATAATAATATTACCTCCAACACACCCTCTCTGACTGAGTTAACTAGTTCATGTCTGTCCTGTCTATAATAATGTTACCTCCAACACATCCTCTCTGACTGAGTTAACTAGTTCATGTCTGTCCTGTCTATAATAATGTTACCTCCAACACATCCTCTCTGACTGAGTTAACTAGTTCATATCTGTCCTGTCTATAATAATGTTACCTCCATCACACCCTCTCTGACCGAGTTAACTAGTTCATGTCTGTCCTGTCTATAATAATGTTACCTCCAACACACCCTCTCTGACTGAGTTAACTAGTTCATGTCTGTCCTGTCTATAATAATGTTACCTCCAACACATCCTCTCTGACTGAGTTAACTAGTTCATGTCTGTCCTGTCTATAATAATGTTACCTCCAACACATCCTCTCTGACTGAGTTAACTAGTTCATGTCTGTCCTGTCTATAATAATGTTACCTCCAACACACCCTCTCTGACTGATTTAACTAGTTCATGTCTGTCCTGTCTACAATAAGGCCACCTCCAACACATCCTCTCTGACTGAGTTAACTAGTTCATGTCTGTCCTGTCTATAATAAGGCCACCTCCAACACATCCTCTCTGACTGAGTTAACTAGTTCATGTCTGTCCTGTCTATAATAATGTTACCTCCAACACACCCTCTCTGACTGAGTTAACTAGTTCATGTCTGTCCTGTCTATAATAATGTTACCTTCAACACACCCTCTCTGACTGAGTTAACTAGTTCATGTCTGTCCTGTCTATAATAAGGCCACCTCCAACACATCCTCTCTGACTGAGTTAACTAGTTCATGTCTGTCCTGTCTATAATAATGTTACCTCCAACACATCCTCTCTGACTGAGTTAACTAGTTCATGTCTGTCCTGTCTATAATAATGTCACCTCCAACACACCCTCTCTGACTGAGTTAACTAGTTCATGTCTGTCCTGTCTATAATAAGGCCACCTCCAACACACCCTCTCTGACTGAGTTAACTAGTTCATGTCTGTCCTGTCTATAATAAGGCCACCTCCAATACACCCTCTCTGACTGAGTTAACTAGTTCATGTCTGTCCTGTCTATAATAATGTCACCTCCAATACACCCTCTCTGACTGAGTTAACTAGTTCATGTCTGTCCTGTCTATAATAATGTTACCTCCAACACACCCTCTCTGACTGAGTTAACTAGTTCATGTCTGTCCTGTCTATAATAAGGCCACCTCCAACACACCCTCTCTGACTGAGTTAACTAGTTCATGTCTGTCCTGTCTATAATAATGTCACCTCCAATACACCCTCTCTGACTGAGTTAACTAGTTCATGTCTGTCCTGTCTATAATAATGTCACCTCCAATACACCCTCTCTGACTGAGTTAACTAGTTCATGTCTGTCCTGTCTATAATAATGTTACCTCCAACACACCCTCTCTGACTGAGTTAACTAGTTCATGTCTGTCCTGTCTATAATAAGGCCACCTCCAACACACCCTCTCTGACTGAGTTAACTAGTTCATGTCTGTCCTGTCTATAATAATGTCACCTCCAATACACCCTCTCTGACTGAGTTAACTAGTTCATGTCTGTCCTGTCTATAATAATGTCACCTCCAATACACCCTCTCTGACTGAGTTAACAAGTTCATGTCTGTCCTGTCTATAATAATGTCACCTCCAATACACCCTCTCTGACTGAGTTAACTAGTTCATGTCTGTCCTGTCTATAATAATGTCACCTCCAACACACCCTCTCTGACTGAGTTAACTAGTTCATGTCTGTCCTGTCTATAATAATGTCACCTCCAATACACCCTCTCTGACTGAGTTAACTAGTTCATGTCTGTCCTGTCTATAATAATGTCATCTCCAACACACCCTCTCTGACTGAGTTAACTAGTTCATGTCTGTCCTGTCTATAATAAGGCCACCTCCAATACACCCTCTCTGACTGAGTTAACTAGTTCATGTCTGTCCTGTCTATAATAATGTCATCTCCAACACACCCTCTCTGACTGAGTTAACTAGTTCATGTCTGTCCTGTCTATAATAATGTCACCTCCAATACACCCTCTCTGACTGAGTTAACTAGTTCATGTCTGTCCTGTCTATAATAATGTCACCTCCAATACACCCTCTCTGACTGAGTTAACAAGTTCATGTCTGTCCTGTCTATAATAATGTCACCTCCAATACACCCTCTCTGACTGAGTTAACTAGTTCATGTCTGTCCTGTCTATAATAATGTCACCTCCAACACACCCTCTCTGACTGAGTTAACTAGTTCATGTCTGTCCTGTCTATAATAATGTCACCTCCAATACACCCTCTCTGACTGAGTTAACTAGTTCATGTCTGTCCTGTCTATAATAATGTCATCTCCAACACACCCTCTCTGACTGAGTTAACTAGTTCATGTCTGTCCTGTCTATAATAAGGCCACCTCCAATACACCCTCTCTGACTGAGTTAACTAGTTCATGTCTGTCCTGTCTATAATAATGTCATCTCCAACACACCCTCTCTGACTGATTTAACTAGTTCATGTCTGTCCTGTCTATAATAATGTCACCTCCAATACACCCTCTCTGACTGAGTTAACTAGTTCATGTCTGTCCTGTCTATAATAATGTCACCTCCAACACACCCTCTCTGACTGAGTTAACTAGTTCATGTCTGTCCTGTCTATAATAATGTCACCTCCAATACACCCTCTCTGACTGAGTTAACTAGTTCATGTCTGTCCTGTCTATAATAATGTCATCTCCAACACACCCTCTCTGACTGAGTTAACTAGTTCATGTCTGTCCTGTCTATAATAATGTCACCTCCAACACACCCTCTCTGACTGAGTTAACTAGTTCATGTCTGTCCTGTCTATAATAATGTTACCTCCAACACATCCTCTCTGACTGAGTTAACTAGTTCATGTCTGTCCTGTCTATAATAATGTTACCTCCAACACACCCTCTCTGACTGAGTTAACTAGTTCATGTCTGTCCTGTCTATAATAATGTTACCTCCAACACACCCTCTCTGACTGAGTTAACTAGTTCATGTCTGTCCTGTCTATAATAATGTTACCTTCAACACACCCTCTCTGACTGAGTTAACTAGTTCATGTCTGTCCTGTCTATAATAAGGCCACCTCCAACACATCCTCTCTGACTGAGTTAACTAGTTCATGTCTGTCCTGTCTATAATAATGTTACCTCCAACACATCCTCTCTGACTGAGTTAACTAGTTCATGTCTGTCCTGTCTATAATAATGTCACCTCCAACACACCCTCTCTGACTGAGTTAACTAGTTCATGTCTGTCCTGTCTATAATAAGGCCACCTCCAACACACCCTCTCTGACTGAGTTAACTAGTTCATGTCTGTCCTGTCTATAATAAGGCCACCTCCAATACACCCTCTCTGACTGAGTTAACTAGTTCATGTCTGTCCTGTCTATAATAATGTCACCTCCAATACACCCTCTCTGACTGAGTTAACTAGTTCATGTCTGTCCTGTCTATAATAATGTTACCTCCAACACACCCTCTCTGACTGAGTTAACTAGTTCATGTCTGTCCTGTCTATAATAAGGCCACCTCCAACACACCCTCTCTGACTGAGTTAACTAGTTCATGTCTGTCCTGTCTATAATAATGTCACCTCCAATACACCCTCTCTGACTGAGTTAACTAGTTCATGTCTGTCCTGTCTATAATAATGTCACCTCCAATACACCCTCTCTGACTGAGTTAACTAGTTCATGTCTGTCCTGTCTATAATAATGTTACCTCCAACACACCCTCTCTGACTGAGTTAACTAGTTCATGTCTGTCCTGTCTATAATAAGGCCACCTCCAACACACCCTCTCTGACTGAGTTAACTAGTTCATGTCTGTCCTGTCTATAATAATGTCACCTCCAATACACCCTCTCTGACTGAGTTAACTAGTTCATGTCTGTCCTGTCTATAATAATGTCACCTCCAATACACCCTCTCTGACTGAGTTAACAAGTTCATGTCTGTCCTGTCTATAATAATGTCACCTCCAATACACCCTCTCTGACTGAGTTAACTAGTTCATGTCTGTCCTGTCTATAATAATGTCACCTCCAACACACCCTCTCTGACTGAGTTAACTAGTTCATGTCTGTCCTGTCTATAATAATGTCACCTCCAATACACCCTCTCTGACTGAGTTAACTAGTTCATGTCTGTCCTGTCTATAATAATGTCATCTCCAACACACCCTCTCTGACTGAGTTAACTAGTTCATGTCTGTCCTGTCTATAATAAGGCCACCCCCAATACACCCTCTCTGACTGAGTTAACTAGTTCATGTCTGTCCTGTCTATAATAATGTCATCTCCAACACACCCTCTCTGACTGATTTAACTAGTTCATGTCTGTCCTGTCTATAATAATGTCACCTCCAATACACCCTCTCTGACTGAGTTAACTAGTTCATGTCTGTCCTGTCTATAATAATGTCACCTCCAACACACCCTCTCTGACTGAGTTAACTAGTTCATGTCTGTCCTGTCTATAATAATGTCATCTCCAACACACCCTCTCTGACTGAGTTAACTAGTTCATGTCTGTCCTGTCTATAATAATGTCACCTCCAACACACCCTCTCTGACTGAGTTAACTAGTTCATGTCTGTCCTGTCTATAATAATGTCATCTCCAACACACCCTCTCTGACTGAGTAAACTAGTTCATGTCTGTCCTGTCTATAATAATGTCACCTCCAACACACCCTCTCTGACTGAGTTAACTAGTTCATGTCTGTCCTGTCTATAATAATGTTACCTCCAACACATCCTCTCTGACTGAGTTAACTAGTTCATGTCTGTCCTGTCTATAATAATGTTACCTCCATCACACCCTCTCTGACCGAGTTAACTAGTTCATGTCTGTCCTGTCTATAATAATGTTACCTCCATCACACCCTCTCTGACCGAGTTAACTAGTTCATGTCTGTCCTGTCTATAATAATGTTACCTCCAACACACCCTCTCTGACTGAGTTAACTAGTTCATGTCTGTCCTGTCTATAATAATGTTACCTCCAACACATCCTCTCTGACTGAGTTAACTAGTTCATGTCTGTCCTGTCTATAATAATGTCACCTCCAACACACCCTCTCTGACTGAGTTAACTAGTTCATGTCTGTCCTGTCTATAATAATGTTACCTCCAACACACCCTCTCTGACCGAGTTAGAGTTAACTAGTATCGTTCATGTCTGTCCCATTATGTAGATATTTAACCAAAAAATAGCATTGAAAACAAGAAAAGACGACACAAAAGATGCTTTGGGGTGATAGTCAAATTAACTGAATTATAGAGAAGTCATTGTATGGACATTGTAAGCTTGAGGCCAAAAGAAAATTGTGTTACGATCGTCAAATAATCACAAGTAATTACAGTATAATAGTGCAATGAACCACATATCATTCTTCTAATTTTTCTCAATCTTTGCAAATTTGACTATATAAAGGAATCCAGAGGCTCACTTGGGTATACATTGATCTTCAGGGAGAAAATTGTGTTTATTTTCAATGCATAGTGCCTTGGAGTACATTTGTGAAATATTAAGTCTTGTCGACATTCAGATTTCTAATCAGGGGCTGTTGCGGTCATAATTGTATGGTAGTTTGGATTTACAACTACCTATACAATCAGTGCCTATCACCACTAATGTTGGGAGTTCGAACCCCGCTCACAACACTATGCAATAAAGTTTGTCAGTAACTTGCAGCAGGTCGATGGTTTTCTCCAGTTTCCTCCACCAATAAAACTGACCGCCACGATATAACTGAAATATTGTTGGAAGTGGCGCTAAGCGCCATAAACCAACCAACCAGATTTCTAATCAGTATAAAACACAATCTTTTCTACACTTTTTAGTATATTTTTTGTTCAATCATTTCAGTAAATTCTATTAAAAGAAAACTTTTCTTAAAACAGTGATGGCCATCTTGAATTTCCATTAGACACAAAAGACAAGCTTTGCAGAGAAAAAAAACCAACAACAGAAAGGTTGTCTTCAAATAATTTAGTGGTTTCAACAAAGAAGATTGTAAAAACATTTTTCCAATACGCTGCTCTGATAAACTATGTCCTGAGGTGGTGGCCTTCTTGATTTTCCAATAGACACAAAAGACAAGCTCTGTAGAGAACAAACAACAGAAAGCTTGTCTTCAAATAATTTAATGGTTTCAACAAAGAAGATTCTAAGCAATTCTTCCATTACACTGTTCTCATAAACTATGTCCTGCGTGCAGTGCTGGCCATCTTCGTTTTCTGAGTTTGCACTACATTTTTTTGTTGTTGTTGTAATTTTGTATTTTGTAAATTATTGTAAATTCATATTATTTAAACAGACATATTTCAGAATACAGTCAAACCTTAAATGATATTGAAGGGAACATTCATTAAATGGAGAAAATGAAACTGCCCTTTATAGACAGTAATTTGTTACAGACAGGTTAAGGCAGGTTTGACTGTATAATATAAGAACTATTTACTACATAAATGACAAGAACATTTTAAAATGTCTTTGGTTTACATAACCAAATTACAATATGCGACACAACAGTCTTTGCCTTCATTTTTTTTCACCTACTTGCCCGAAATTTTCTATTAATTAAAACAACTTCTTTCATAATTTTCACTTGCTCAAATCCAGTTTTATTTGTCTCAGGCTTAGGGCATGTGGGTTAGTGTGAAGACTGCACAATAAAATTTCATACAGTGTATATATAGATCTTAATTGTAAATGATGAAGAAGAATGACTAAATCACTGTCTATAGTATAGACTGTATACCCCTGTAATGTGTAACACATAAGTGATATTATAGCACATCTAATGATTAAATAGGCTTCACCTTATTGTATGACATACAATTGTTGTAGGATCTTTGGCTTAATAATAAAATATAATAATATAACAGATCTTTTTTCAAGGTTGTGAGTTTATATGGTAAATATTAGTCAGATAGATATGTAAATAGCTCCTTTATGTCTGAATTCAAATAACCTTAGGTTGAATGCTTGTTCTGAAACACCTTAAATACATACTACAAATATTAACAGATTTCTCTATTGATACTTAAGTACAGATGAAGGCTCTATAGATAATTATAGTCTTCTATTCTTGTCATTGCCATCAAGTTGAGAATGGTAAGCATTATTTTGATCCTTTCTAATAAGAAACACAATGATGTTTAACTACATACTTGACATATATACAGACAAACCTGTATCAAGAGGTCACCTTTGGGACAAAGAAAAAGTGGCCTTATAAGACAGGTGACCTCTTAAAAGAGGTTCAAATCATTTGAAATTTGCTATGACGGGACGAGAAATGGGAGACCTTTCAATACAGGATACTGTTTAATAGAAGTGACCGCAGGCTTGACTGTATTTGTATTTGTTTACTTTCAAAATATCTTATTAATAAAACCATGTAAGAATGTGACCATAGGAAATGGATGTCCCAGCTTCCAGCTAAATAAAATAGTTTCTTTGGGGCAAATTACGGGGCATAACTCAAGAAAGGAAAAAGTGGACAAGTCAGAAATTGTTTTATGGTCCTTGACCTTTTGTTTTAATCGTAAATGATTTGCTTCAGTGGAACTTGTTATCGAGTGGAAACCAAATGCTGGATGTACAGACAGACATACAGACTTGGGTAAGACTTAATGACCCAAACACATGTCAGCAGCAGCATAAAAAACACCCTTTACTGATCAAATCTACCAACCCAAGCCCACATACAATTATAAAGTGACCTTGGCCTTAAAACCTGTTGACCTTTGACCTTAGTATGTGATATTTATTGATTACAGATAAACTGATAATAGAAAATTGACTGTAACATCTGCATTGTACTCATTGACTCATCAAGTTGACAAAGTACATTTTAAAATAGAATTTCATGTCATAATATATCATATTCATATAACAATGAAAATGAAGGTGTCCTTTTAGAGAACATTTAACTCTTGTATATAGATGTTAAGATGTTTACTGTAAGGTTTCTGTATATAAGTCAGAATAAAAGGGGTCATGTTGGTCTAGAGGTTAAGTGGTAGATTACATATAATGACCACAAACATTTCACCAAGGAGGTATAGGTTTGTGTCCAGTTTACTACAAGAATTGTTTGACTTGCACCAACAATTCGTGAGAAAGTTTCACCCCCCAACCTACATGTGACATTACATTCATATCGGTAGAAAACAAATTGTCTTTGACAACATTGATACAGCAGTCTTCGTGCTAACCCACTTGCCAGAAGCATGGGACAAGTGAACTGAATCAGAGAAGTGAAAATTATTAAAGAATTGGTTTTGATAAATATAATTTGTTTTTTCTAAATTTGCCTTTCCGGCTAGTAGGTGAAAAACATTAAGTCAAAGACTGATACAGTACCTTAAGCTAATGTTATAATCATTGTTGATTTGTCTCCAATCAGCATCAAGTTGATCTAAACTGAATCGTAATTGTCGTCCTTCCTCTACTGAACACTGAGGTAATACATCTAACCTTGATTCTTCTATCTTCTCAACTCTGTTACTCAATGTCTGAAGATCTGGTTTTACTGTCTGAAAAATTAATTAATAAGACCCTTGGTTAAACATACAAAAGATGTGATCTGATGAAAGAAACCAATGTAACTAATTGTCATAAACGTCCAGAACCAGGAACTGACATGGCTGACAATCTCAATTCCCAGCAGAAATTTGTAGAAAAACATGTGATGATAACATGACAGTTCACTTATAATAAAATCTGTTATAAAGAAAATATCAGTTATATAGAAGAGATTATACATCCCCCATCAATTTCCTTCAGTGTATATCTGGTCTGGTTATATTGAAGCTATAATGAAAAGATGTCTTATTCCTTCAGAAATTATTATAATTGGACTAGACTCAAATACTTGGCTATTCCAAAAAAAAAACTAAAATAATAGGTACATTCAACTTGGACACGAAGGGGTTTCACCACAGGTAGACCTAAATAAAAATAAGAGACAATTTTTATGGACATTTAATAAGACAAGTCAACGACAGCCATCAACGTCAATGCCATACCATTAATAACGTAGATACAAATACCAAAGGTTAGAACACATTAGGAACACATAGTACTAATATAATACAGCAGACAGGGGCATTCTTGAATCGGTACCAAAACAAAAAAGTTTACCCCCAGCTTGTCTTCATATTTTATACAGACAGCTGTCCCTTCAATACCCAAAAGTAATTGATCTAATCATGGTGATGATGATGACTTAATTTCTGACGTGTATAGAACTCTTAGTAAGCAGATAGTTAATAGACGCCATACTGCTATTAGCATCACACATGAAAAAAAGAATACTGCATTAATAAGTTACTTCACAGTAAACATCAAAGATGAAAATATCAGTTAATTTTCTAATCATATCTGAATTTCTCTACAATAAATATTGCTACCATAATCACTTCTGTCTAATACCCACTTTTTTGTGTTGATAACCAGCTTGGTTGAGTATTATACACAAAAAATCACTCAGTTTACATTTGTACATACTCCTATTACAATCAATTATTGAGTGAGTAATCGTTGTTTAATGCAAAGTGAACAATTTTTCAGCCATATAATGGAGAGAACAAATTACATTCAATGAGATGGTGATGATGTCTGTTTTATACTAAACCAACAAACTTAATTGGATTTTTATAATTCTAGCTCACTGAAACAACAGTCTGCGGATAGACATGTCGCCCCACTGGGACACATTATCCTGATTTCAAGCCAACCAGTATTTGATCCTACACCTTAATGTAGCGTTCTTAGTGGAGAAGCAGCAAATACCAATTTCATAGTCTTTGGTTTGACCTGACTGGAGCTCAAACCCACGATATACCACACTTGAGGCAGGCACACAAACCCACGATATACCACACTTGAGGCTAGCACACAAACCCACAATATACCACACTTGAGACAGGCACACAAACCTATGATATACCACACTTGAGGCAGGCACACAAACCCACGATATACCACACTTGAGACAGGCACACAAACCCACGATATACCACACTTGAGGCTAGCACACAAACCTATGATATACCACACTTGAGACAGGCACACAAACCCATGATATACCACACTTGAGACAGGCACACAAACCCACAATATACCACACTTGAGACAGGCACACAAACCCACGATATACCACACTTGAGGCTAGCACACAAACCCACGATATACCACACTTGAGACAGGCACACAAACCCACGATATACCACACTTGAGGCTAGCACACAAACCTATGATATACCACACTTGAGACAGGCACACAAACCCATGATATACCACACTTGAGGCAGGCACACAAACCCACGATATACCATACTTGAGACAGGCACACAAACCCACAATATACCACACTTGAGACAGGCACACAAACCCACGATATACCACACTTGAGGCTAGCACACAAACCCACGATATACCACACTTGAGGCAGGCACACAAACCCACGATATACCACACTTGAGACAGGCACACAAACCCACAATATACCACACTTGAGACAGGCACACAAACCCACAATATACCACACTTGAGACAGGCACACAAACCCACAATATACCACACTTGAGACAGGCACACAAACCCACAATATACCACACTTGAGACAGGCACACAAACCCACGATATACCACACTTGAGGCTAGCACACAAACCCACGATATACCACACTTGAGACAGGCACACAAACCCACGATATACCACACTTGAGACAGGCACACAAACCTATGATATACCACACTTGAGACAGGCACACAAACCTATGATATACCACACTTGAGGCAGGCACACAAACCCATGATATACCACACTTGAGGCTAGCACACAAACCCACGATATACCACACTTGAGACAGGCACACAAACCCACGATATACCACACTTGAGACAGGCACACAAACCTATGATATACCACACTTGAGACAGGCACACAAACCCACGATATACCACACTTGAGACAGGCACACAAACCTATGATATACCACACTTGAGACAGGCACACAAACCCACAATATACCACACTTGAGGCAGGCACACAAACCCACGATATATCACACTTGAGGCTAGCACACAAACCCACGATATACCACACTTGAGACAGGCACACAAACCCATGATATACCACACTTGAGACAGGCACACAAACCCACGATATACCATACTTGAGGCAGGCACACAAACCCACGATATACCACACTTGAGGCTAGCACACAAACCCACGATATACCACACTTGAGGCTAGCACACAAACCCACGATATACCACACTTGAGACAGGCACACAAACCCACGATATACCACACTTGAGACAGGCACACAAACCCACGATATACCACACTTGAGGCTAGCACAGAAACCCACGATATACCACACTTGAGGCTAGCACAGAAACCCACGATATACCACACTTGAGGCAGGCACACAAACCCACGATATACCACACTTGAGACAGGCACACAAACCCATGATATACCACACTTGAGGCTAGCACACAAACCCACGATATACCATACTTGAGACAGGCACACAAACCCACGATATACCACACTTGAGACAGACACACAAACCCACAATATACCACACTTGAGGCTAGCACACAAACCCACGATATACCACTTGAGACAGGCACACAAACCCACGATATACCACACTTGAGACAGGCACACAAACCCACGATATACCACACTTGAGACAGGCACACAAACCCACAATATACCACACTTGAGACAGGCACACAAACCTATGATATACCACACTTGAGACAGGCACACAAACCCATGATATACCACACTTGAGGCTAGCACACAAACCCACGATATACCACACTTGAGACAGGCACACAAACCCACAATATACCACACTTGAGACAGGCACACAAACCTATGATATACCACACTTGGGACAGGCACACAAACCCACGATATACCACACTTGAGACAGGCACACAAACCCACAATATACCACACTTGAGACAGGCACACAAACCCATGATATACCACACTTGAGGCTAGCACACAAACCCACAATATACCACACTTGAGGCTAGCACACAAACCCACGATATACCACACTTGAGACAGGCACACAAACCTATGATATACCACACTTGAGACAGGCACACAAACCCATGATATACCACACTTGAGGCTAGCACACAAACCCACGATATACCACACTTGAGACAGGCACACAAACCCACAATATACCACACTTGAGACAGGCACACAAACCTATGATATACCACACTTGAGACAGGCACACAAACCCATGATATACCACACTTGAGGCTAGCACACAAACCCACAATATACCACACTTGAGGCTAGCACACAAACCCACGATATACCACACTTGAGACAGGCACACAAACCCACAATATACCACACTTGAGACAGGCACACAAACCCATGATATACCACACTTGAGGCTAGCACACAAACCCACAATATACCACACTTGAGACAGGCACACAAACCCACGATATACCACACTTGAGACAGGCACACAAACCCATGATATACCACACTTGAGGCTAGCACACAAACCCACAATATACCACACTTGAGACAGGCACACAAACCCACGATATACCACACTTGAGGCAGGCACACAAACCCACGACATACCACACTTGAGACAGGCACACAAACCCACGATATACCACACTTGAGACAGGCACACAAACCCACGATATACCACACTTGAGACAGGCACACAAACCTATGATATACCACACTTGAGACAGGCACACAAACCCACAATATACCACACTTGAGGCAGGCACACAAACCCACGATATATCACACTTGAGGCTAGCACACAAACCCACGATATACCACACTTGAGACAGGCACACAAACCCATGATATACCACACTTGAGACAGGCACACAAACCCACGATATACCATACTTGAGGCAGGCACACAAACCCACGATATACCACACTTGAGGCTAGCACACAAACCCACGATATACCACACTTGAGGCTAGCACACAAACCCACGATATACCACACTTGAGACAGGCACACAAACCCACGATATACCACACTTGAGACAGGCACACAAACCCACGATATACCACACTTGAGGCTAGCACAGAAACCCACGATATACCACACTTGAGGCTAGCACAGAAACCCACGATATACCACACTTGAGGCAGGCACACAAACCCACGATATACCACACTTGAGACAGGCACACAAACCCATGATATACCACACTTGAGGCTAGCACACAAACCCACGATATACCATACTTGAGACAGGCACACAAACCCACGATATACCACACTTGAGACAGACACACAAACCCACAATATACCACACTTGAGGCTAGCACACAAACCCACGATATACCACTTGAGACAGGCACACAAACCCACGATATACCACACTTGAGACAGGCACACAAACCCACGATATACCACACTTGAGACAGGCACACAAACCCACAATATACCACACTTGAGACAGGCACACAAACCTATGATATACCACACTTGAGACAGGCACACAAACCCATGATATACCACACTTGAGGCTAGCACACAAACCCACGATATACCACACTTGAGACAGGCACACAAACCCACAATATACCACACTTGAGACAGGCACACAAACCTATGATATACCACACTTGGGACAGGCACACAAACCCACGATATACCACACTTGAGACAGGCACACAAACCCACAATATACCACACTTGAGACAGGCACACAAACCCATGATATACCACACTTGAGGCTAGCACACAAACCCACAATATACCACACTTGAGGCTAGCACACAAACCCACGATATACCACACTTGAGACAGGCACACAAACCTATGATATACCACACTTGAGACAGGCACACAAACCCATGATATACCACACTTGAGGCTAGCACACAAACCCACGATATACCACACTTGAGACAGGCACACAAACCCACAATATACCACACTTGAGACAGGCACACAAACCTATGATATACCACACTTGAGACAGGCACACAAACCCATGATATACCACACTTGAGGCTAGCACACAAACCCACAATATACCACACTTGAGGCTAGCACACAAACCCACGATATACCACACTTGAGACAGGCACACAAACCCACAATATACCACACTTGAGACAGGCACACAAACCCATGATATACCACACTTGAGGCTAGCACACAAACCCACAATATACCACACTTGAGACAGGCACACAAACCCACGATATACCACACTTGAGACAGGCACACAAACCCATGATATACCACACTTGAGGCTAGCACACAAACCCACAATATACCACACTTGAGACAGGCACACAAACCCACGATATACCACACTTGAGGCAGGCACACAAACCCACGACATACCACACTTGAGACAGGCACACAAACCCACGATATACCACACTTGAGACAGGCACACAAACCCACGATATACCACACTTGAGACAGGCACACAAACCCATGATATACCACACTTGAGGCTAGCACACAAACCCACAATATACCACACTTGAGACAGGCACACAAACCCATGATATACCACACTTGAGGCTAGCACACAAACCCACGATATACCACACTTGAGGCAGGCACACAAACCCACAATATACCACACTTGAGACAGGCACACAAACCTATGATATACCACACTTGAGACAGGCACACAAACCCACAATATACCACACTTGAGACTAGCACACAAACCCACGATATACCACACTTGAGACAGGCACACAAACCCACGACATACCACACTTGAGACAGGCACACAATCCCATGATATACCACACTTGAGACAGGCACACAAACCCACGATATACCACACTTGAGACAGGCACACAAACCTATGATATACCACACTTGAGACAGGCACACAAACCCACAATATACCACACTTGAGGCAGGCACACAAACCCACAATATACCACACTTGAGACAGGCACACAAACCTATGATATACCACACTTGAGACAGGCACACAAACCCACAATATACCACACTTGAGACTAGCACACAAACCCACGATATACCACACTTGAGACAGGCACACAAACCCACGACATACCACACTTGAGGCAGGCACACAAACCCACGATATACCACACTTGAGACTAGCACACAAACCCACGATATACCACACTTGAGACAGGCACACAAACCCACGATATACCACACTTGAGGCAGGCACACAAACCCACGATATACCACACTTGAGACAGGCACACAAACCCACAATATACCACACTTGAGGCAGGCACACAAACCCACGATATACCACACTTGAGACAGGCACACAAACCCACGATATACCACACTTGAGACTAGCACACAAACCCACAATATACCACACTTGAGGCAGGCACACAAACCCACGATATACCACACTTGAGACAGGCACACAAACCCACGATATACCACACTTGAGACAGGCACACAAACCCACAATATACCACACTTGAGACAGGCACACAAACCCACGATATACCACACTTGAGGCTAGCACACAAACCTATGATATACCACACTTGAGACAGGCACACAAACCCATGATATACCACACTTGAGGCAGGCACACAAACCCACGATATACCACACTTGAGGCAGGCACACAAACCCACGATATACCACACTTGAGACAGGCACACAAACCCACAATATACCACACTTGAGGCTAGCACACAAACCCACGATATACCACTTGAGACAGGCACACAAACCCACGATATACCACACTTGAGACAGGCACACAAACCCACGATATACCACACTTGAGACAGGCACACAAACCCACGATATACCACACTTGAGGCAGGCACACAAACCCACGATATACCACACTTGAGGCAGGCACACAAACCCACGATATACCACACTTGAGACAGGCACACAAACCCACGATATACCACACTTGAGACAGACACACAAACCCATGATATACCACACTTGAGGCTAGCACACAAACCTACGATATACCACACTTGAGACAGGCACACAAACCCACGATATACCACACTTGAGGCAGGCACACAAACCCACGATATACCACACTTGACGCAGGCACACAAACCAATACACTACTGCTACAAATTCAAATAATTTAATATTTGATATTGGTAAAAAACACACTGTATGGATCATCCTAGTTTTGTATGATAACATGATAATTTAATGAATGCTTATCTCCTCTTGGACGATATATTACTTCTCACAAGATTATAGTAGTGCTTAAACTATCTTAATCTTTATTTGATAGAGAGAGAGAGAAAATCTTCTTCATTCGTTTATGTCTTTCAGTTACTTAAAATAGAATAAAGGGCTTACACCTGGTGGCAGTTTGATACCACTGCAGCAAGTCTAACACTTATGGCACATTTCATGGTTTTTGTTTAGAAACAGACAGAGCTAGAATCCACAGCACCAATCTGTACCTTTATTCTGACTTATGGAATGAGTTAATATTTCATAAGGATATTTCAAATAAAAGTTTTTGTGACAAAGCATTGTGTCAACAAACAGGAAAACAACAACAACAACAATGCTACTACACAAATATTTCTGTCCTATGAAGTTTGAACTATCATTATCTAGGGAGAAAGCCAAACTATCATTATCTAGGGAGAAAGCCAAACTATCATTATCTAGGGAGAAAGCCAAACTATCATTATCTAGGGAGAATGCCAAACTATCATTATCTAGGGAGAAAGCCAAACTATCATTATCTAGGGAGAAAGCCAAACTATCATTATCTAGGGAGAATGCCAAACTATCATTATCTAGGGAGAAAGCCAAACTATCATTATCTAGGGAGAAAGCCAAACTATCATTATCTAGGGAGAAAGCCAAACTATCATTATCTAGGGAGAAAGCCAAACTATCATTATCTAGGGAGAAAGCCAAACTATCATTATCTAGGGAGAAAGCCAAACTATCATTATCTAGGGAGAAAGCCAAACTATCATTATCTAGGGAGAAAGCCAAACTATCATTATCTAGGGAGAATGCCAAACTATCATTATCTAGGGAGAAAGCCAAACTATCATTATCTAGGGAGAAAGCCAAACTATCATTATCTAGGGAGAATGCCAAACTATCATTATCTAGGGAGAAAGCCAAACTATCATTATCTAGGGAGAAAGCCAAACTATCATTATCTAGGGAGAAAGCCAAACTATCATTATCTAGGGAGAATGCCAAACTATCATTATCTAGGGAGAATGCCAAACTATCATTATCTAGGGAGAATGCCAAATTATCATTATCTAGGGAGAAAGCCAAACTATCATTATCTAGGGAGAATGCCAAACTATCATTATCTAGGGAGAATGCCAAACTATCATTATCTAGGGAGAATGCCAAACTATCATTATCTAGGGAGAATGCCAAACTATCATTATCTAGGGAGAATGCCAAACTATCATTATCTAGGGAGAATGCCAAACTATCATTATCTAGGGAGAATGCCAAACCATCATTATCTAGGGAGAAAGCCAAACTATCATTATCTAGGGAGAAAGCCAAACTATCATTATCTAGGGAGAATGCCAAACTATCATTATCTAGGGAGAAAGCCAAACTATCATTATCTAGGGAGAATGCCAAACTATCATTATCTAGGGAGAAAGCCAAACTATCATTATCTAGGGAGAAAGCCAAACTATCATTATCTAGGGAGAATGCCAAACTATCATTATCTAGGGAGAATGCCAAACTATCATTATCTAGGGAGAAAGCCAAACTATCATTATCTAGGGAGAAAGCCAAACTATCATTATCTAGGGAGAAAGCCAAACTATCACATCTGTGGTCAAGTTGAGCACACCTTGATTTGAGCTTGGTGAAAGAGTGAAACAAAAGTAATCTAGATCCCTTAAACAGACTTTTGATGGAAAACAAATCTTTTTGACTCTTAGTCCTCAGTTACTGAGTTCTAAAACTTTTCTTTTAAATTATTTTTCATAAGTGTGAAAAATACAAACCTTTAAGAGGATATCTTGCTGACTAAGGTCTGTAAATTCGTTCCCATGTAGCTCTGGTGATCGTAAAGTGTTCTGAACATGTGATATTTCTTTTAATAACTTTTGTAAATCCAAACTGAATCTTTCCGTTGACATTGAAACTTGACGTGAGGGTGACAATGAAGGAGAACGAGCTGTCCACACAGGACTTGCTTTGTCAGCAACACTGACATCACGAACAGGAGATCGATGTGAAACAACCTGATTATTAACCTCATTCCAGCGTCTGCTTAAAAGATGCAGTTCTGGTTCAGTGATATCATGAGCACCTTCCTGACAGAGTTCTTCCCCTTTCTTTGCTATGGCACTAAATGTAGTTTGTCTTCGTTTAAATTCATCTTCGAAAGCCTAAAAAATAAACCATAAAAAATTACAATACATAAACAAAAAATAACTTAGAATGGTGCTAGTTCTTTGTAGAAAACTGAACTAGATGAATAAACCTTCTTCACTCTTAATCAAATATTTGAGAAAAATAAATAACATATAATTTTGTGAACAATGCTAAAAAGAGGTTCTTCATTGGCTATATAAACATTGTCAAGAGAAAACTCCTGACATATTTTGCTTTGCACATGGGTATTGCCAGAAAAACTGTGGCCATACATCCCAAGTGATTTCATGCATTTATACAGAACCATAGTACATTTGTACATATATACATTAAAAGTCCCCTTAAAATAGGTATGTTGTTTCTTTACCTCTTCATTTTTCCAGAAAAATCCATGTCCTTTCTTACTAATTAAAGACAACTTGAAGGCTTTTGTAAATGGTGGAATGTCTGTGACACTGTTGAATGTTAGAGACTTCTGGTGGCTGATTTATTTTATGATTTTTTAAGCATATACATGTACTTGTTTTTATCTTTAAAATCAAAATGTTATCAATTTGGAAAATGCCAGTAACTTAATTGTAACTTATTTGTTTTCATAGAAGCAAGGACTGCAACAATTACACCATTGAGTCAGTTGTGGAGATTGTGGAGAATGAGTACAACAGTCTTACTCATCAGTTTTATGACTGTAACCATTACACCATTGAGTCAGTTGTTATGAGAAGATTGTAGAGTATGAGTACAACAATCTTACTCGTCAGTTTTATGACTGTTACCATTACACCATTGAGTCAGTTGTTATGAGAAGATTGTGGAGCATGAGTACAACAATCTTACTCATCAGTTTTATGACTGTAATCATTACACCATTGAGTCAGTTGTTATGAGAAGATTGTGGAGTATGAGTACAACAATCTTACTCATCAGTTTTATGACTGTAATCATTACACCATAGAGTCAGTTGTTATGAGAAGATTGTGGAGTATGAGTACAACAATCTTACTCATCAGTTTGATGACTGTAACCATTACACCATTGAGTCAGTTGTTCTTATGAGAAGATTGTGGAGTATGAGTACAACAGTCTTACTCATCAGTTTTATGACTGTTACCATTACACCATTGAGTCAGTTGTTCTTATGAGAAGATTGTGGAGAATGAGTACAACAGTCTTACTCATCAGTTTTATGACTGTAACCATTACACCATTGAGTCAGTTGTTATGAGAAGATTGTGGAGTATGAGTACAACAATCTTACTCATCAGTTTTATGACTGTAATCATTACACCATTGAGTCAGTTGTTATGAGAAGATTGTAGAGTATGAGTACAACAATCTTACTCATCAGTTTTATGACTGTTACCATTACACCATTGAGTCAGTTGTTATGAGAAGATTGTGGAGTATGAGTACAACAATCTTACTCATCAGTTTTATGACTGTAACCATTACACCATTGAGTCAGTTGTTATGAGAAGATTGTGGAGTATGAGTACAACAATCTTACTCGTCAGTTTTATGACTGTAATCATTACACCATTGAGTCAGATGTTATGAGAAGATTGTGGAGCATGAGTACAACAATCTTACTCATCAGTTTTATGACTGTAATCATTACACCATTGAGTCAGTTGTTATGAGAAGATTGTGGAGTATGAGTACAACAATCTTACTCATCAGTTTTATGACTGTAATCATTACACCATTGAGTCAGTTGTTATGAGAAGATTGTGGAGCATGAGTACAACAATCTTACTCATCAGTTTGATGACTGTAATCATTACACCATTGAGTCAGTTGTTATGAGAAGATTGTGGAGTATGAGTACAACAATCTTACTCATCAGTTTTATGACTGTAACCATTACACCATTGAGTCAGTTGTTATGAGAAGATTGTGGAGTACGAGTACAACAATCTTACTCATCAGTTTTATGACTGTAATCATTACACCATTGAGTCAGTTGTTATGAGAAGATTGTGGAGTATGAGTACAACAATCTTACTCATCAGTTTTATGACTGTAATCATTACACCATTGAGTCAGTTGTTATGAGAAGATTGTGGAGTATGAGTACAACAATCTTACTCATCAGTTTGATGACTGTAATCATTACACCATTGAGTCAGTTGTTCTTATGAGAAGATTGTGGAGCATGAGTACAACAATCTTACTCATCAGTTTGATGACTAATCATTACACCATTGAGTCAGTTGTTATGAGAAGATTGTGGAGTATGAGTATAACAATCTTACTCATCAGTTTGATGACTGTAATCATTACACCATTGAGTCAGTTGTTATGAGAAGATTGTGGAGTATGAGTATAACAATCTTACTCATCAGTTTGATGACTGTAATCATTACACCATTGAGTCAGTTGTTCTTATGAGAAGATTGTGGAGCATGAGTACAACAATCTTACTCATCAGTTTTATAACTGTAATCATTACACCATTGAGTCAGATGTTATGAGAAGATTGTGGAGTATGAGTACAACAATCTTACTCGTCAGTTTTATAACTGTAATCATTACACCATTGAGTCAGTTGTTATGAGAAGATTGTGGAGTATGAGTACAACAATCTTACTCATCAGTTTGATGACTGTAACCATTACACCATTGAGTCAGTTGTTATGAGAAGATTGTGGAGTATGAGTACAACAATCTTACTCATCAGTTTGATGACTGTAATCATTACACCATTGAGTCAGTTGTTCTTATGAGAAGATTGTGGAGTATGAGTACAACAATCTTACTCATCAGTTTGATGACTGTAATCATTACACCATTGAGTCAGTTGTTATGAGAAGATTGTGGAGAATGAGTACAACAATCTTACTCATCAGTTTGATGACTGTAATCATTACACCATTGAGTCAGTTGTTATGAGAAGATTGTGGAGTATGAGTACAACAATCTTACTCATCAGTTTGATGACTGTAATCATTACACCATTGAGTCAGTTGTTATGAGAAGATTGTGGAGAATGAGTACAACAATCTTACTCATCAGTTTGATGACTGTAATCATTACACCATTGAGTCAGTTGTTATGAGAAGATTGTGGAGTATGAGTACAACAATCTTACTCATCAATTTTATGACTGTAATCATTACACCATTGAGTCAGATGTTATGAGAAGATTGTGGAGTATGAGTACAACAATCTTACTCATCAGTTTTATGACTGTAATCATTACACCATTGAGTCAGTTGTTATGAGAAGATTGTGGAGCATGAGTACAACAATCTTACTCATCAATTTTATGACTGTAATCATTACACCATTGAGTCAGTTGTTATGAGAAGATTGTAGAGTATGAGTACAACAATCTTACTCATCAGTTTTATGACTGTAATCATTACACCATTGAGTCAGTTGTTATGAGAAGATTGTGGAGCATGAGTACAACAATCTTACTCATCAATTTTATGACTGTAATCATTACACCATTGAGTCAGTTGTTATGAGAAGATTGTGGAGTATGAGTACAACAATCTTACTCATCAATTTTATGACTGTAATCATTACACCATTGAGTCAGATGTTATGAGAAGATTGTGGAGCATGAGTACAACAATCTTAGTCATCAATTTTATGACTGTAATCATTACACCATTGAGTCAGTTGTTATGAGAAGATTGTGGAGCATGAGTACAACAATCTTACTCATCAATTTTATGACTGTAATCATTACACCATTGAGTCAGTTGTTATGAGAAGATTGTGGAGCATGAGTACAACAATCTTACTCATCAATTTTATGACTGTAATCATTACACCATTGAGTCAGTTGTTATGAGAAGATTGTGGAGCATGAGTACAACAATCTTACTCATCAGTTTTATGACTGTAATCATTACACCATTGAGTCAGTTGTTATGAGAAGATTGTGGAGTATGAGTACAACAATCTTACTCGTCAGTTTTATGACTGTAATCATTACACCATTGAGTCAGTTGTTATGAGAAGATTGTGGAGTATGAGTACAACAATCTTACTCATCAGTTTGATGACTGTAACCATTACACCATTGAGTCAGTTGTTCTTATGAGAAGATTGTGGAGAATGAGTACAACAATCTTCCTCATCAGTTTGATGACTGTAATCATTACACCATTGAGTCAGATGTTATGAGAAGATTGTGGAGTATGAGTACAACAATCTTACTCATCAGTTTTATGACTGTAATCATTACACCATTGAGTCAGTTGTTATGAGAAGATTGTGGAGTATGAGTATAACAATCTTACTCATCAGTTTGATGACTGTAACCATTACACCATTGAGTCAGTTGTTCTTATGAGAAGATTGTGGAGTATGAGTACAACAATCTTACTCATCAGTTTTATGACTGTAATCATTACACCATTGAGTCAGTTGTTATGAGAAGATTGTTGAGTATGAGTATAACAATCTTACTCAACAGTTTGATGACTGTAATCATTACACCATTGAGTCAGTTGTTATGAGAAGATTGTAGAGTATGAGTACAACAATCTTACTCATCAGTTTTATGACTGTAATCATTACACCATTGAGTCAGTTGTTATGAGAAGATTGTGGAGTATGAGTACAACAATCTTACTCATCAGTTTTATGACTGTAATCATTACACCATTGAGTCAGATGTTATGAGAAGATTGTGGAGTATGAGTAAAACAATCTTACTCAGTTTTATGACTGTAACCATTACACCATTGAGTCAGTTGTTATGAGAAGATTGTGGAGTATGAGTACAACAATCTTACTCATCAGTTTTATGACTGTAATCATTACACCATTGAGTCAGATGTTATGAGAAGATTGTGGAGTATGAGTACAACAATCTTACTCATCAGTTTTATGACTGTAACCATTACACCATTGAGTCAGTTGTTATGAGAAGATTGTGGAGCACGAGTACAACAATCTTACTCATCAGTTTTATGACTGTAATCATTACACCATTGAGTCAATTGTTATGAGAAGATTGTGGAGTATGAGTACAACAATCTTACTCAGACTGTAAGGCCTGTTATAACTGGTCATTGACAGGGGCATACATGTGTGTACTACACACAGTCAACTACGGTACTGTGTTTATATTGGCCATAAGGAAATGTTAATTTTATTTGTAACAAGTTAATTAAGGTTGTCAAACAATTCCTTTCAGTCTGTCACAGGACATAAATATGATCTAAATCTGAAAATCATTTGTGTCCTATTGCCACTTTGGCAAAATTAAAAAACAGAACAGAAAAGTTTCCTATAAAAAATATAGTAGTGAAAAAAAAGGGGTGAAGGTTTGTTCGGTCCTCATACACATTCTGTACTCAATAATTACCTATTAAAGCACCCAGAAAAAAAATTGCCTTCAGATAAGATAATCAACTGGTGTAAAAATAAATAATAAAAACAAAACTTGATTATGTTAATTATCTAATTAGTAAGACCAAGAATAAATGATACAATCAAGAGATAGAGTAATCAACACACATGGGATCAATACACCCATTACAGATAATAGCAACAAATACATGTAACTGGTTAAACAATTAACTATCAACAGGAGATGGTAGTTAAACAATAAATGTAGAAATCAATGAGAAAACCACTGCAGAGTGTGAAGTTGCTTCTAAACCCAGGAGAAAACGACTTTACCTGCAGCGTGCTTCAGAAATACTGCAAGGTTCCTAAATGTCAGATCCTGATTTAAATGAAATTGTAGCATTCAACTGTGTGATGTTTCGTAAATTTATATTATAATAGGAAAATCAAATAATCTTCTTTGTAAATAAGAAGACGACCTTGAAGATACCAAAGGAGTAATCAGAATCCATAAATCAAAGAAAGACAGACAATACAATGGCTAAAAGATACCAAAGGAGTAATCAGAATCCATAAATCTAAGAAGGACAGACAATACAATGGCTAAAAGATACCAAAGGAGTAATCAGAATCCATAAATCTAAGAAGGACAGACAATACAATGGCTAAAAGATACCAAAGGAGTAATCAGAATCCATAAATCAAAGAAGGACAGACAATACAATGGCTAAAAGATACCAAAGGAGTAATCAGAATCCATAAATCAAAGAAGGACAGACAATACAATGGCTAAAAGATACCAAAGGAGTAATCAGAATCCATAAATCAAAGAAGGACAGACAATACAATGGCTAAAAGATACCAAAGGAGTAATCAGAATCCATAAATCAAAGAAGGACAGACAATACAATGGCTAAAAGATACCAAAGGAGTAATCAGAATCCATAAATCAAAGAAGGACAGACAATACAATGGACAAAAGATACCAAAGGAGTAATCAGAATCCATAAATCAAAGAAGGACAGACAATACAATGGCTAAAAGATACCAAAGGAGTAATCAGAATCCATAAATCAAAGAAGGACAGACAATACAATGGACAAAAGATACCAAAGGAGTAATCAGAATCCATAAATCAAAGAAGGACAGACAATACAATGGCTAAAAGATACCAAAGGAGTAATCAGAATCCATAAATCAAAGAAGGACAGACAATACAATGGCTAAAAGATACCAAAGGAGTAATCAGAATCCATAAATCAAAGAAGGACAGACAATACAATGGACAAAAGATACCAAAGGAGTAATCAGAATCCATAAATCAAAGAAGGACAGACAATACAATGGCTAAAAGATACCAAAGGAGTAATCAGAATCCATAAATCAAAGAAGGACAGACAATACAATGGACAAAAGATACCAAAGGAGTAATCAGAATCCATAAATCAAAGAAGGACAGACAATACAATGGCTAAAAGATACCAAAGGAGTAATCAGAATCCATAAATCAAAGAAGGACAGACAATACAATGGCTAAAAGATACCAAAGGAGTAATCAGAATCCATAAATCAAAGAAGGACAGACAATACAATGGACAAAAGATACCAAAGGAGTAATCAGAATCCATAAATCAAAGAAGGACAGACAATACAATGGCTAAAAGATACCAAAGGAGTAATCAGAATCCATAAATCAAAGAAGGACAGACAATACAATGGCTAAAAGATACCAAAGGAGTAATCAGAATCCATAAATCAAAGAAGGACAGACAATACAATGGACAAAAGATACCAAAGGAGTAATCAGAATCCATAAATCAAAGAAGGACAGACAATACAATGGCTAAAAGATACCAAAGGAGTAATCAGAATCCATAAATCAAAGAAGGACAGACAATACAATGGCTAAAAGATACCAAAGGAGTAATCAGAATCCATAAATCAAAGAAGGACAGACAATACAATGGCTAAAAGATACCAAAGGAGTAATCAGAATCCATAAATCAAAGAAGGACAGACAATACAATGGACAAAAGATACCAAAGGAGTAATCAGAATCCATAAATCAAAGAAGGACAGACAATACAATGGCTAAAAGATACCAAAGGAGTAATCAGAATCCATAAATCAAAGAAGGACAGACAATACAATGGCTAAAAGATACCAAAGGAGTAATCAGAATCCATAAATCAAAGAAGGACAGACAATACAATGGACAAAAGATACCAAAGGAGTAATCAGAATCCATAAATCAAAGAAGGACAGACAATACAATGGACAAAAGATACCAAAGGAGTAATCAGAATCCATAAATCAAAGAAGGACAGACAATACAATGGCTAAAAGATACCAAAGGAGTAATCAGAATCCATAAATCAAAGAAGGACAGACAATACAATGGCTAAAAGATACCAAAGGAGTAATCAGAATCCATAAATCAAAGAAGGACAGACAATACAATGGACAAAAGATACCAAAGGAGTAATCAGAATCCATAAATCAAAGAAGGACAGACAATACAATGGCTAAAAGATACCAAAGGAGTAATCAGAATCCATAAATCAAAGAAGGACAGACAATACAATGGCTAAAAGATACCAAAGGAGTAATCAGAATCCATAAATCAAAGAAGGACAGACAATACAATGGCTAAAAGATACCAAAGGAGTAATCAGAATCCATAAATCAAAGAAGGACAGACAATACAATGGACAAAAGATACCAAAGGAGTAATCAGAATCCATAAATCAAAGAAGGACAGACAATACAATGGCTAAAAGATACCAAAGGAGTAATCAGAATCCATAAATCAAAGAAGGACAGACAATACAATGGCTAAAAGATACCAAAGGAGTAATCAGAATCCATAAATCAAAGAAGGACAGACAATACAATGGCTAAAAGATACCAAAGGAGTAATCAGAATCCATAAATCAAAGAAGGACAGACAATACAATGGACAAAAGATACCAAAGGAGTAATCAGAATCCATAAATCAAAGAAGGACAGACAATACAATGGCTAAAAGATACCAAAGGAGTAATCAGAATCCATAAATCTAAGAAGGACAGACAATACAATGGCTAAAAGATACCAAAGGAGTAATCAGAATCCATAAATCTAAGAAGGACAGACAATACAATGGCTAAAAGATACCAAAGGAGTAATCAGAATCCATAAATCAAAGAAGGACAGACAATACAATGGCTAAAAGATACCAAAGGAGTAATCAGAATCCATAAATCAAAGAAGGACAGACAATACAATGGCTAAAAGATACCAAAGGAGTAATCAGAATCCATAAATCAAAGAAGGACAGACAATACAATGGACAAAAGATACCAAAGGAGTAATCAGAATCCATAAATCAAAGAAGGACAGACAATACAATGGCTAAAAGATACCAAAGGAGTAATCAGAATCCATAAATCAAAGAAGGACAGACAATACAATGGACAAAAGATACCAAAGGAGTAATCAGAATCCATAAATCAAAGAAGGACAGACAATACAATGGCTAAAAGATACCAAAGGAGTAATCAGAATCCATAAATCAAAGAAGGACAGACAATACAATGGCTAAAAGATACCAAAGGAGTAATCAGAATCCATAAATCAAAGAAGGACAGACAATACAATGGACAAAAGATACCAAAGGAGTAATCAGAATCCATAAATCAAAGAAGGACAGACAATACAATGGCTAAAAGATACCAAAGGAGTAATCAGAATCCATAAATCAAAGAAGGACAGACAATACAATGGCTAAAAGATACCAAAGGAGTAATCAGAATCCATAAATCAAAGAAGGACAGACAATACAATGGCTAAAAGATACCAAAGGAGTAATCAGAATCCATAAATCAAAGAAGGACAGACAATACAATGGCTAAAAGATACCAAAGGAGTAATCAGAATCCATAAATCAAAGAAGGACAGACAACACAATGGCTAAAAGATACCAAAGGAGTAATCAGAATCCATAAATCAAAGAAGGACAGACAATACAATGGCTAAAAGATACCAAAGGAGTAATCAGAATCCATAAATCAAAGAAGGACAGACAATACAATGGCTAAAAGATACCAAAGGAGTAATCAGAATCCATAAATCAAAGAAGGACAGACAACACAATGGCTAAAAGATACCAAAGGAGTAATCAGAATCCATAAATCAAAGAAGGACAGACAATACAATGGCTAAAAGATACCAAAGGAGTAATCAGAATCCATAAATCAAAGAAGGACAATACAATGGACAAAAGATACCAAAGGAGTAATCAGAATCCATAAATCAAAGAAGGACAGACAATACAATGGACAAAGAAAAAGGACAAAAGGACAAACAAAGATCTACAAAACATTACACAGAAAACTAAAAATTGAGTAACATGAACCCACTAAAAACCGTTGCTATCTATTTTTGATGACAGATTTAGAAATGACAGTAAAATTACAGTCCCTGATGTAACAACTCAAATACTCTGTCAATTTGAGGAAATATCATTGGTTAAGACTACAATATACCATAATGAGTTGGATATATTACTCACTTTATTGCTCAGCTAATCATTTGACCAGTCTGAGTATTGTCCACATGAAATAGTAGCCCCCCTCCCCTTCTTTTATAAGGCCATCCCTTATGAAATGAAAAAGTGTCCTTATAAAAGAGGTGGACCATTTAGTAGTATATTACTATCTAAGTATATCTGAAAGCTGGCCTGATAAGAGGGGTGGCCTTTGGTGAGAGGTGGCCTTATAAGAAGGAGACTACTGTAATTTTATTATAATCAGTTATAGAGCACAATAGAAAGGGCTATATACTAATACATCAAGGTATACTATATACAACTAACTACAGTAAATCAAACTGAGAAAAATAATAAAATCCACTTCTTGAATTCTCTTTTTGATTTGTGGTTAGAGACTAAAATTTGAACAATCTTAAAGGATGAGCTCTTCTCATTCATTATCTATGGTAACACCTGATAAATCAATTAACAGAACCTCTTTACAAAGCATTTTTCTTTTTTTCCTGTTTGCTTACAATTTGTGCAGAATGCTCTGTTCTACTGAACCATGTATCTATATCCAGTTTTATCCATTTAACATCCAACACAAAGTAAGTTAAGTCTAGAATTATCATAATAAAAAATATGGCAGCCAAAACAAACATCTTTCAGTTTTTGCCCTAGAAAATATACTCTTAAATAAGAAATTGTTTATCTCTACAACAGTTGCTTTTTTTCTTCTTTTTTTTGTTTTTATCTTTCTTCAGCAGAAGACTGTACTACATGTGCTTTCTTTTCTCATCAGAGGAAATACTGTTGTCCTTTACAACCAATACTCACTGGGGTAAAGCTGATGACAGTAACTGTAATTACGGTCATCCCAAGATGGCCGACGTGGAATTAGGTAAAAATCTTTTTTGTCGATTAAATTGTTTCTATAATGTATTTTAAATGACACATGCATTAGTACGATAGTAATCTATGAACTTTTCACAAGGAAATCACAAATTACGACTGAAAAATGTATATGAATTACGGTCATCTTAGCGATTTTTTTTAATCAGATTGTCTCTTTCATATACATTTTTCGGTCGTAATTTGTGATTTCCTTGCGAAAAGATTACTATCGTACTGCATGTGTCATTTAAAATACATTATAGAAACAATTTAATCGACAAAAAAGATTCTTACCTGATTCCACGTCCGTCATCTTGGGATGACCGTAATTACAGTTACGGTCATCAGCTTTACCCCAGTGAATACTGTACATGTGTTTAATAAATGTAACATTACTATAGCCAAAATAGTTCATATGTTTAACAAAGGTAACATGTACACATGTTTATTGAATGCAACGATGAACTTCATTTTTTTATTCACAAAACCAGAATTTTTTTCCATAAGTCGACTTCCAACAAATCTTTTTGTACTGCTGTTGTTATAGAAACACAATTTATAGAAGAGGTGCAGAAAAAAGATCCAAGCTGTTAAGACAGACCCATAGAAAAGTGAATATTTAAAGAAGTGTTACTAAATCAGAGCCACATGGAACAAACATTAACATGGCAGATACTTATAAGACATATCATTTACTTGTGACATATATATTATTATACCAATAATAATATATTGACACACGACCTAAAATCTATTTTGTACAATAGGATAAAACAATTTAATGTACTGAGGATGCACACTCTGACTGTCAGTTGTTACCTCCCCTGATAACCATATCTGGATAAATATAGTGATAAAGGTTCCTCCTGTTAATGAAAGCCTATCCTGTATTACACCAACTGAACTAGATTGACACATGACCTGAAACTCTGTTTTTACTAGAGCAATTTAATGTACTGAAGTAACAGAGAATAGTGTAAAGATCTACACTGTCTGTTTGTACAATCTGGAATCCATCCCTACCTTCCCCGACATATTGTGACATAGATATTATTATACCAACAGTAATAGATTGACACATGACCTACAACTGTTTTTACTAGATCAATTTAATAGTGAAAAAGATCCAGTCTGTTGGTACCAACCATTACCTGCCCTGCTAACCATATCTGGGTACAAATAGTGATAAAGGTTCCTCCTGTTTATGATAGCCCCCCTCCTCTACTATTACACTTGGGTCCCTCAAGTCAGTTTTATTATAGTAATACCTTCTACCATTAGTGATAAAACAGGAACATTTCCTCTCCTTAATTTAGGATTCATTATAGTCCTGATCCATTGGAGTGAGATTTATTTCATACTTGTTAAACTTTTCAAACTCCTTGTGTTTAATTACATTTTTTACCTAGCACAAGTGTATAAATTATTATGGCTGGTGAAAAGTATTTCTGTAAACATTAGGCTTTTAGTAAACCAATAGTGCATAGCTTTAGAGTTTTCCATTATAAACTGATTATCGATTGCCGTACTATAGTTTCCATACCCTTTCATCACTTGTACTTGTTTTCTACTATTTCCCTTAAATCATGCATTAAAGTACTGTGGTTCTGTGAAGGCCCACAGTTGAAAGCACCGTCATGTTTCCAGACATACTAGGTCAAGCGACTCACTCAAGTTTTTGGTGTTTATCAAGTTGAGTACAAAATCTACATGTATTTATTAGTTTGTATAACATACTAAGAATTAAGCGAGCAATAATGTGTTAAGATATTTTCGAGAATTATACCTACATTTTTCAGCACCCAAACACCAAACGCTATTCCAACAGTCAGAAAGCACAGCAACATTAATGTCATCAAAACAATGACGGCCGTCACTAAAGTTACCAAATCACTCATTTTTTTCTATTTTCCTTTTTTTTTGTATAGTTTTTACAACGAATACTTGGTTGAACACTTTTCAATTCAATGTGAATAATAAGATTATGAACCGAAAAACGAACACAGACTCACTTTCATTAAAATATTATATTTTCGATCATATTCTCAATATTTTAAATTCCAAATAACATCACACAATGATATGTTCCGGAATGTCGTTTCATTTTTTACACATTCCACACAGATTTTACTCATTTTGAAATCACAATAATTTCCTTTCATTTATATGTTAGTTTTTTTGCTACTTCAGTTTCTTAATTTGATTTAGAATATTACAATAAAGAGTTCTTCTGATGATAGTATTACTAAGATTCACATATCTTATTCCTTGAAGTTGAGAAGAAATACCATTTTGTTAAGAAATGTAAATGTTAAATGATTTTTATTTTAAAAATTTCTCCTTTGCATGAATATTACCACATTTTTTTAGAAACCTGTTTGCCGATTTTCTCACTTTCATAGCTGTGAATTAGATAATTTTTTTGTACATTACATCATTTTAATCAGATGATGGTTGTGTATTTCTCTCTCTTATCTTGGTAATTATTATTTTTCTTTACTTTTCTTCACCCATCTATAAAATCTGAGACTCCCTCAATGAAAATCATTTCTGTATATAATAAGAATTCCTACATTAAATGTCAAACAATTGTTTTATTAACGCACCTGAACAAATTTTTCTAGAAGTTTCAAGTTTTCTGTTGTAGAAGTAAAGGTTCATTTCTCATATTTTTTTTGCAAATTACTTCCTCTGCTGAGAAATTGACAAAGAAATCGACTAACAATCACCTGGTCTGTATTTCAAATAAAGCCTGTTATCTGTTATTATATCTCTACAATAAATGAGGTAAGCAGATTGTTTCTTTTTCTAGTTTTCCCTTTTTTAACAGAAATTTTAACATTTATGTAACATTCGGCACTGTTTATAATGTAAACAAACAACTATAAATACTTTCAAATGAACATAATAACAGGCATGATCTATTACCAACACAAAAATTACTTCTGTCAATTTGTTACTTCTCAATTCTGTCAATTTTTACAATTTTTTTTCTTCAAATTATTTATGCAAAATCCTTGATTTTGTTATTCCATGAATAAATAAACGTTTTCTCCGTCAATAGACTTGTTAAAATCCTATACAAATTTGAAGAAACCTTTCATCTGTTTAACGTCCCACTATTTCCATGCTTAAAATCACATCAACATCATCTTTTGAAACAAAACAAAACATCTTTTATCGCAACCACTACAAACCGAAAAAAAATCCTCATCAAAAAGAAACATTAAAATTCCATCTACTTATCTAAACATCATAAAAACAACGAAAAACATTCTAAAATAGCTATGCTATAATAAACGAAAAAAGACCATTGCTGAAGAAGACATAGCCAGATAAAACACGACTGCCAAGCTACGGCAGATGACGAAGATTCACGACTGCCAAGCTACGGCAGATGACGAAGATTCTTACAATGTAGTAAATGATGATTGAAGAGCTTACTAATAATTATAGTAATGATGACCTTGTATAATTAGTCAGGTGGGGGAGGTAGGTAGACAAAGGTATACAATTACATTACAAATAGAGGAGGAGGGAGTAATAATTACACAGGTGGGGGAGGTAGGTAGACAAAGGTATACAATTACATTACAAATAGAGGAGGAGGGAGTAATAATTACACAGGTGGGGAGGCAGGTAGACAAAGGTATACCATTACATTACAAATAGAGGAGGAGGGAGTAATAATTACACAGGTGGGGAGGTAGATAGACAAAGGTATACCATTACATTACAAATAGAGGAGGAGGGAGTAATAATTACACAGGTGGGGAGGTAGGTAGACAAAGGTATACCATTACATTACAAATAGAGGAGGAGGGAGTAATAATTACACAGGTGGGGAGGTAGGTAGACAAAGGTATACAATTACATTACAAATAGAGGAGGAGGGAGTAATAATTACACAGGTGGGGAGGCAGGTAGACAAAGGTATACCATTACATTACAAATAGAGGAGGAGGGAGTAATAATTACACAGGTGGGGAGGTAGATAGACAAAGGTATACCATTACATTACAAATAGAGGAGGAGGGAGTAATAATTACACAGGTGGGGAGGTAGGTAGACAAAGGTATACCATTACATTACAAATAGAGGAGGAGGGAGTAATAATTACACAGGTGGGGAGGTAGGTAGACAAAGGTATACCATTACATTACAAATAGAGGAGGAGGGAGTAATAATTACACAGGTGGGGAGGTAGGTAGACAACGGTATACAATTACATTACAAATAGAGGAGGAGGGAGTAATAATTACACAGGTGGGGAGGCAGGTAGACAAAGGTATACCATTACATTACAAATAGAGGAGGAGGGAGTAATAATTACACAGGTGGGGAGGCAGGTAGACAAAGGTATACCATTACATTACAAATAGAGGAGGAGGGAGTAATAATTACACAGGTGGGGAGGTAGGTAGACAAAGGTATACCATTACATTACAAATAGAGGAGGAGGGAGTAATAATTACACAGGTGGGGAGGTAGGTAGACAAAGGTATACCATTACATTACAAATAGAGGAGAGGGAGTAATAATTACACAGGTGGGGAGGCAGGTAGACAAAGGTATACCATTACATTACAAATAGAGGAGGGAGTAATAATTACACAGGTGGGGAGGCAGGTAGACAAAGGTATACCATTACATTACAAATAGAGGAGGGAGTAATAATTACACAGGTGGGGAGGTAGGTAGACAAAGGTATACCATTACATTACAAATAGAGGAGGAGGGAGTAATAATTACACAGGTGGGGAGGTAGGTAGACAAAGGTATACCATTACATTACAAATAGAGGAGGAGGGAGTAATAATTACACAGGTGGGGAGGCAGGTAGACAAAGGTATACCATTACATTACAAATAGAGGAGGGAGTAATAATTACACAGGTGGGGAGGCAGGTAGACAAAGGTATACCATTACATTACAAATAGAGGAGGAGGGAGTAATAATTACACAGGTGGGGAGGCAGGTAGACAAAGGTATACCATTACATTACAAATAGAGGAGGAGGGAGTAATAATTACACAGGTGGGGAGGCAGGTAGACAAAGGTATACCATTACATTACAAATAGAGGAGGAGGGAGTAATAATTACACAGGTGGGGAGGCAGGTAGACAAATGTATACCATTACATTACAAATAGAGGAGGAGGGAGTAATAATTACACAGGTGGGGAGGTAGGTAGACAAAGGTATACCATTACATTACAAATAGAGGAGGAGGGAGTAATAATTACACAGGTGGGGAGGTAGGTAGACAAAGGTATACCATTACATTACAAATAGAGGAGGAGGGAGTAATAATTACATAGGTGGGGAGGCAGGTAGATAGAGGTATACCATTACATTACAAATAGAGGAGGGAGTAATAATTACACAGGTGGGGAGGCAGGTAGACAAAGGTATACCATTACATTACAAATAGAGGAGGAGGGAGTAATAATTACACAGGTGGGGAGGTAGGTAGACAAAGGTATACCATTACATTACAAATAGAGGAGGAGGGAGTAATAATTACACAGGTGGGGAGGCAGGTAGATAGAGGTATACCATTACATTACAAATAGAGGAGGAGGGAGTAATAATTACACAGGTGGAGAGGTAGATAGACAAAGGTATACCATTACATTACAAATAGAGGAGAGGGAGTAATAATTACACAGGTGGGGAGGCAGGTAGACAAAGGTATACCATTACATTACAAATAGAGGAGGAGGGAGTAATAATTACACAGGTGGGGAGGTAGGTAGACAAAGGTATACCATTACATTACAAATAGAGGAGGAGGGAGTAATAATTACACAGGTGGGGAGGTAGGTAGACAAAGGTATACCATTACATTACAAATAGAGGAGGAGGGAGTAATAATTACACAGGTGGGGAGTCAGGTAGACAAAGGTATACCATTACATTACAAATAGAGGAGGAGGGAGTAATAATTACACAGGTGGGGAGTCAGGTAGACAAAGGTATACCATTACATTACAAATAAAGGAGGAGGGAGTAATAATTACACAGGTGGGGGAGGCAGGTAGACAAAGGTATACCATTACATTACAAATAGAGGAGGAGGGAGTAATAATTACACAGGTGGGGAGGTAGGTAGACAAAGGTATACCATTACATTACAAATAGAGGAGGAGGGAGTAATAATTACACAGGTGGGGAGGTAGGTAGACAAAGGTATACCATTACATTACAAATAGAGGAGGAGGGAGTAATAATTACACAGGTGGGGAGGTAGGTAGACAACGGTATACCATTACATTACAAATAGAGGAGAGGGAGTAATAATTACACAGGTGGGGAGGTAGGTAGACAAAGGTATACAATTACATTACAAATAGAGGAGGAGGGAGTAATAATTACACAGGTGGGGAGGCAGGTAGACAAAGGTATACCATTACATTACAAATAGAGGAGGAGGGAGTAATAATTACACAGGTGGGGAGGTAGGTAGACAAAGGTATATCATTACATTACAAATAGAGGAGAGGGAGTAATAATTACACAGGTGGGGAGGCAGGTAGACAAAGGTATACAATTACATTACAAATAGAGGAGGAGGGAGTAATAATTACACAGGTGGGGAGGTAGGTAGACAAAGGTATACAATTACATTACAAATAGAGGAGGAGGGAGTAATAATTACACAGTTGGGGAGGCAGGTAGACAAAGGTATACCATTACATTACAAATAGAGGAGGGAGTAATAATTACACAGGTGGGGAGGTAGGTAGACAAAGGTATACCATTACATTACAAATAGAGGAGGAGGGAGTAATAATTACACAGGTGGGGAGGTAGGTAGACAAAGGTATACAATTACATTACAAATAGAGGAGGAGGGAGCAATAATTACACAGGTGGGGAAGCAGGTAGATAGAGGCATATCAAATATTGGCAATGTCATTTCAAGAATGAAAACATGGAATAATACTGATAACTACACTATAAGAAATGTGGATGACAATGTTCTGTTTTCTATGGACTGTTTAATATAAATTTATTAATGTTTGATATTGTTTGTCATTTGTTGAATTTTTCCAAGAATTTATTAATTTTGTTCACTGTCTATGGATTTATAAACGGATGTGATAAAGGCAGTCAGTTACCACTAACTATTTAAGGTACTGTACCATTGATCAATCTAGTAATGAAACATTATTCAGGCCTCAATAATATAAAAACAATACATTAATACATTCAGACAATAGTTTAACAAGTTTAATTTGGTCAAACAACCTTAAAATAAACATGACAAAAACATACACAACATTATATATAAGAGGTCTAATGTTAAATTTGCATAAAATAGGTCGTTTTCAATAAAACATTCTTTTTTCTGATTATAACCGATAATTAGTTATTAATGTGAAACCGATGATCGATTATGAAATTCCTTCCGATTCCCATCACTAGGTATAAATTTTGTTTCCTAAAAAGGGAAATAACTCTGTTGCAACTGTATTGATATAGAAATGATGCACCTTGACTTAAAATATTGATAACAAATAATTTGCATAGTCTGGAAGAAAGATTTCCAGGATGAAAATTCATCATATAATATTCAACACCGACTCTAAATTAATGTAATATGTTTTATATTGGTTCTCTTAAACTTTGTTTTAATTGGCTTATATGTATGATTTATATCGACTCTAAATAAAGCTTTGAATTGAATTGAATTGGCTATCGACTAACATGTATTAATATCCTGTACCAGACCTTTCAATAAGGGACAGTACCAGGTATTTTTACCTGTTTAAAATGGTCTTAGGTACCTCCTGATTTTAAAGAGTGTTGTATAAGATATAGATGAAAAATGTTCAAATTTTAATAAAAAGTACCACCTGTAAAAAGTGAAGTACTGGTACACTGGAAAAATATTGAAAGCCCTGCTGTACCAGGTAACATCAGCTGTCACATTAGATTGTGCAACACATATAAAACCACAAACTTACAAGAAGCTGGCAGGAGTAGCAATTCCTTCATGTCTAGTGAGAAGATAGAAATTATATAATCTATATTTCATGCCACAATACGAGTCAAAATAATTTTGTGTAAAATTTCAGAAAGCCATTTCTGTGACCAAAAGAGACTACTGTATCACATGGGTTTATTTAACACACACATTATTTGAAACATTATACAGATAACATCTGGTTTGTCCATATGTATCTAAACAGTCTTATCTTATTATTAACTAAACCTATGATTTAAGTATCTATCTCAGGTTCCTGTAACTTAACATATTATTCATCAATACACGTAAATATACAGTGGAACCTTTAATAACTATAACCTGATCTTAAGAGGGTGACACATGTATCTATCTCAGGTTCCTGTAACTTAACATATGGTTCACCAATACACGTAAATATACAGTGGAACCTTTAATAATAATAATAAAACACAGGTTTCACTGTCACATGTATTCAAATTAAACACGTTTCACTGTCACAGGTATTCAAATTAAACAGGTTTCACTGTCACAGGTATTCAAATTAAACAGGTTTCACTGTCACATGTATTCAAATTAAACAGGTTTCACTGTCACAGATATTCAAATTAAACAGGTTTCACTGTCACAGGTATTCAAATTAAACAGGTTTCACTGTCACAGGTATTCAAATTAAACAGGTTTGACTGTCACAGGTATTCAAATTAAACAGGTTTCACTGTCACAGGTATTCAAATTAAACAGGTTTCACTGTCACAGGTATTCAAATTAAACAGGTTTCACTGTCACAGGTATTCAAATTAAACAGGTTTCACTGTCACAGGTATTCAAATTACAGGTTTCACTGTCACAGGTATTCAAATTAAACAGGTTTCACTGTCACAGGTATTCAAATTAAACAGGTTTCACTGTCGCAGGTATTCAAATTAAACAGGTTTCACTGTCACATGTATTCAAATTAAACAGGTTTCACTGTCACAGGTTTTCAAATTAAACAGGTTTCATTGTCAGGTTTTCAAATTAAACAGGTTTCACTGTCACAGGTATTCAAATTAAACAGGTTTCACTGTCATATGTATTCAAATTAAACAGGTTTCATTGTCACAGGTATTCAAATTAAACAGGTTTCACTGTGACAGGTATTCAAATTAAACAGGTTTCACTGTGACAGGTATTCAAATTAAACAGGTTTCACTGTGACAGGTATTCAAATTAAACAGGTTTCACTGTGACAGGTATTCAAATTAAACAGGTTTCACTGTGACAGGTATTCAAATTAAACAGGTTTCACTGTGACAGGTATTTAAATTAAACAGGTTTCACTGTCACAGGTATTCAAATTAAACAGGTTTCACTTTCACAGGTATTCAAATTAAACAGGTTTCACTGTCACGGGTATTCAAATTAAACAGGTTTCACTGTCACAGGTATTCAAATTAAACAGGTTTCACTGTGAGAGGTATTCAAATTAAACAGGTTTCACTGTGAGAGGTATTCAAATTAAACAGGTTTCACTGTGAGATGTATTCAAATTAAACAGGTTTCACTGCGACAGGTATTCAAATTAAACAGGCTTCGCTGTCACAGGTATTCAAATTAAACAGGTTTGACTGTCACAGGTATTCAAATTAAACAGGTTTGACTGTCACAGGTATTCAAATTAAACAGGTTTCACTGTCACAGGTATTCAAATTAAACAGGTTTCACTGTCACAGGTATTCAAATTAAACAGGTTTGACTGTCACAGGTATTCAAATTAAACAGGTTTGACTGTCACAGGTATTCACATTAAACAGGTTTCACTGTCACAGGTATTCAAATTAAACAGGTTTCGCTGTATACATACAACACTAATTTGTCATACACTATAATTATAAGAGAATGAATACATGCATTATGCAAATAAATATGTCACAAATCAGCATGTTGTACAACAATAAATAACATGCACTCGTAAAGCATGTCTTATACCACATGTTGTAAACATCAACAGAAGATACAGTTTGTATTTCTTTCAATTAAAGTAATTTTGTGGTCAATATTATTAAAACTACATGTCTGTGGTTTTATCCGGCTACCTCCACCAATAAAACTGACCATCATGATATAACTGAAATATTGTAGAAAGTGGTGTTAAACATCATAAACCAACCAACTAACCAGCCAGTGGCATCTTTTCCAATTTTTTATTATCTCATGCTCCATTCATACTTAATAACATCTCGTATTGGTTCAAGACAGGTAATCTTTCACTGACATTTGGAAGCTCTCTAACTCTTTCATATAACAATTATACTTTGCAATACCTAAATATTTTGTTGACTCATTGCTGATTGGTCATTTGAAAAGTGTCCTGATACTGAATGTTACTGTATTGGATAAAAAAAAATAAAAATCATTTTTTTCAAGTAGTTGTTCAGTTGATAAGACAGGTTGGGATAATGGCTATTTATCTGTAACAGGAACACTACCCTATCTAAGGTTATAGAAACCGTAGTAGGTTCATAACCACCTCTGTGTTAGTGGAGATTTCCTACAGCTCAGTTGGTACAGCGGTCACTTCCAATGCAAGAGGTCCTGGGATCGAATCACATCGGGGACATTGCATTTTTGGGAGGTAAAGCATGCTCTACTGTTACATATCTAATGGCAACACCTATTGTACAGAATGGGTAGAAACTTGAGGGTAGATAATAATATGAGATGTGGAAGCTCAAATGAAATATTTACTTTCTAATATTTAAACACAAGTTCAAAGTTTTGCACACATAAAAAATAGCATCATTTAAAATAAGAGAATAAACCTCGTCCAATCATAATCAAGGTAGCCATCTTTATAGATAATGTCAAACACATAAGAGAACAAGAATATATGGCAGACAACACAACTACTGTGTAGATGATCAGATAATGGCTATGTACACAGCCCACCCAAATTATTCCTTCCATGTTTTGTTTCCAAATGACCTAGTGAATATATTGATATTTTTGCTTTAGCTATTTTCTATTTTTTAATGGTTAAAATGGTAAAATGGCTACCAGGTGAAAAAACAGGTGATTCACTGATCAAAAAAGTTAGTATGACCTTTGTGACTTTAAAAGGGTACAAAGAATTAAAAACAAATTTCTAAAAGACACATGTGGATATTATTATTATTAGTTAAATAAAATGTCCTCTTTTTAGCTGAAAATAACCAGACCACCCTAAGTGAGGAGGTCTGTAAAGTTTCGGGAATCTAAATGCTTGAGACAAAATATGAAGATCAAAGGAAAAATATAAAACAGTAAAAGAATTAAAAAACAAGCGGTTTCAGAGGAGAAGATTAAAAAAAATCAACCAATCAGAAACAAGAATTGCCTGTGGTGGCCATCTTTGTTAATGGATTGGGACAAAATGTGCAATCCTTAGAGAGGACTGTCCATAGATGTTTCCTACCAAGTTTCGGTTCATTTGGTCAAACGGTTTCAGAGGAGAAGAATTTAAAAAATCAGCCAATCAGAAACAAGAGTCGCCTGAGGTGGTCATGTTTGTTAACGGATCGGGATGAAATGAGCCATCTATACAGAGGACCTTCCATAGATGCTTCCTACCAAGTTTCGGTTCATTTGGCCAAGCGGTTTCACAGACGAAGATTCTAAAAAATCGGCCAAGGAGACACAAGAATTGCCTGTGGTGGCCATGTTTGTTAATGGATCAGGACGAAATGAGCAGTCTTTATAGAGGACCTTCCATAGATGCTCCCTACCAAGTTTCAGTTCATTTGGCTGAGGTGTTTCAGAAGAGAAGATTAAAATGTGAAAAGTTAACGGACGATAGACGCCAAGTGATGGTAAAAACTCATGTTGCCTTTGGCAAGGTGAGCTAAAAATATGACACTTGACATGCCTGGGTGAGTATTATATAGGAAATCAGAATGCATATTGATTCCTTCTATCACAATCAGTAAATGAACCAGAGGCTTTCAAGAGCCTGTATCGTTCACCTGGTAATAAAAAAAACCAATTGGTCCTATGTAAAAACTATGTCCTGCAGTGGTAGTCATCTTGGAATTACGATCAACATAAAAAACACAAAGTTTGCAAAGGACCTTCCAATGATTGATGCACAGTTTAGGTTCAATCAGTGCAAGAGAAGAATATATTTCTGTATTTTCCCCATATGGTTCTGTGTTAATACTATGACCTGTGGTGGCAGCCATCTTGGATTTCCGATCGGCATAAAAAACAGAGGACTTTCCAATGATCATTCCTGGGCAGTTTGGTTTCAACTGTCCAAGTGGTTTCAGAGAAGAAGCATTTTGAAACATTTTTCCCATAGGGTCCAATGTTAAACTAAGTCCTGCCGTAGCCGCCATTTTGAATTTCATATCAGAACAAAAAACGTACAGTTTGTAGAGGACCATCCAATGAACATTCATGTACAGTTTGGCTTTAATCATATTTGTAGTTTCTGAGAAGAAGGCATTTGAACATTTTCCCATAGGGTCCAATGTTAATCTATGTCCTGCGGTGGTGGCCATCTTGGATTTCCGATCGGCATAAAAAACACACACCTTGTAGAGGACCTTCAAATGATCATTCCTGAGCAGTTTGGTTTCAATTATCCAAGTGGTTTCAGAGAAGAAGCGTTTTGAAACATTTTTCCCATAGGGTCCAATGTTAAACTAAGTCCTGCCGTAGCCGCCATTTTGAATTTCATATCAGAACAAAAAACGTAAAGTTTGTAGAGGACCATCTAATGAACATTCATGTACAGTTTGGCTTTAATCATATTTGTAGTTTCTGAGAAGAAGGCATTTGAATATTTTCCCATAGGGTCCAATGTTAATCTATGTCCTGCGGTGGCGGCCATCTTGGATTTCCGATCGGCATAAAAAACAGAAAATTTGTAGAGGACCTTCCAATGATCATTCCTGGGCAGTTTGTTTTCAACTGTCCAAGTGGTTTCAGAGAAGAAGCATTTTGAAACATTTTTCCCATAGGGTCCAATGTTAAACTAAGTCCTGCCGTAGCCGCCATTTTGAATTTCATATCGGAACAAAAAACCTTAAGATTGTAGAGGACCATCCAATGAACATTCATGTACAGTTTGGCTTTAATAATATTTGTAGTTTCTGAGAAGAAGGCATTTGAACATTTTCCCATAGGGTCCAATGTTAATCTATGTCCTGCGGTGGTGGCCATCTTGAATTTTCGATCGGCATAAAAAAACAGAAACTTTGTAGAGGACCTTCCAATGATCATTCCTGGGCAGTTTGGTTTCAATTATCCAAGTGGTTTCAGAGAAGAAGCGTTTTGAAACATTTTTCCCATAGGGTCCAATGTTAAACTAAGTCCTGCCGTAGCCGCCATTTTGAATTTCTTATCGGAACAAAAAACGTACAGTTTGTAGAGGACCATCCAATGAACATTCATGTACAGTTTGGCTTTAATAATATTTGTAGTTTCTGAGAAGAAGGCATTTGAACATTTTCCCATAGGGTCCAATGTTAATCTATGTATTGCGGTGGTGGCCATCTTGGATTTCCGATCGTCATAAAAAACATAAAATTTGTAGAGGACCTTCCAATGATCATTCCTGGGCAGTTTGGTTTCAACTGTCCAAGTGGTTTCAGAGAAGAAGCGTTTTGAAACATTTTCCCCATAGGGTCCAATGTTAAACTAAGTCCTGCCGTAGCCGCCATTTTGAATTTCATATCGGAACAAAAACGTACAGTTTGTAGAGGACCATCCAATGAACATTCATGTACAGTTTGGCTTTAATCATATTTGTAGTTTCTGAGAAGAAGGCATTTGAATATTTTCCCATAGGGTCCAATGTTAATCTATGTCCTGCGGTGGCGGCCATCTTGGATTTCCGATCGGCATAAAAAACAGAAACTTTGTAGAGGACCTTCCAATGATCATTCCTGGGCAGTTTGGTTTCAACTGTCCAAGTGGTTTCAGAAAAGAAGCATTTTGAAACATTTTTCCCATAGGGTCCAATGTTAAACTAAGTCCTGCCGTAGCCGCCATTTTGAATTTCATACCGGAACAAAAAACCTTAAGATTGTAGGTGACCATCCAATGAACATTCATGTACAGTTTGGCTTTAATCATATTTGTAGTTTCTGAGAAGAAGGCATTTGAACATTTTCCCATAGGGTCCAATGTTAATCTATGTCCTGCGATGGTGGCCATCTTGGATTTCCGATCGGCATAAAAAACAGTAACTTGGTAAAGGACATTCCAATGATCATTCCTTTACAGTTTGGGTTCAGTCAGTTCATTAGTTTCAGAGAAGAAGATCTTTGAAATTTCAGCCAATCAGAGCATATTATTGGCCCTGGCAGCCATATTGAATATCCGACTGGAACGAAAAACAGTAACTTTGTAGAGGACCATCCAAGGAACATTCCTGCTAAGTTCGGTTTCAATCAGCCAAGTGGTTTCGGAGAAGAAGCTTGAAATGTGAAAAGTTTACAGACGACAGACGACAGACAACAGACGACGGACGCCAAGTGATGGCAATAGTTCACCTGGACCTTTGGTCCAGGTGAACTAAAAATCAAAAAGAATTGGTGCATATTAGACACTAATGTATTATACACAAACATTTACGGTACCAATGTTGAGGTGCGTATTATACACACATGTGTACTATGCAAAAACATTTACGGTACATCAATTCATTAAAAACAAACTTGCAAACATCCTCATGGATTAAAACCACTTTATAATACAACAAAACCTGCACTTGATTAAGAAAACAGTATTTATATTGAATACACAGGTAACAGGTCTATATAAGATCTAAACATTTAGATCTACTATTAATAGTAATTACCGTACTTAACTTTACACTTATATCTTAACATAAAGAGAAGACTTTGAAGTTCTAATTAGTAACTTACCTCTTAGAAAAAGAACTTCATAAAACGAGTTTCACAGAGGTATCATAAAACTCATTAGACTTAATTAATTCATGCACAAAAATGTTCTATAATGGCATCTTGTCAGTGGCTGGTGTGATGTATTAAAATAAAAGTTACGTCTGCCTCATAAAAAACCCTTTACATTTTTACTAGTCTTTGATCGTGTGTTTTTACACAAAATAAATGTTCTTAAAACATACGTCTATCACAGAGAAACACTATCATACAGAAACACTAACAACAATAGGATCTTGTCAATATGTAATAATTAACTCAAAATCTTTACATTGGTTTTTTTTTTATAATTTTTTAAGAAATAGGGAAAAAGGTAGGTTGAGAATGTAAGTGTGTAAAGAGCTTACGGTTAAGTGTTACAGTTACGCTTTTTATCGTCTTTTTCAACACATTCTTTTAACTATAGCATATTACCAGATTTAATTGGTAAGGAAAGGCTAGGCAGTTAGAATGTAATGACTTCTCAAACCTCTGGCCTTGGATAGTTGTCTAGAAACCTGAACTTTTGAAGTGGGTAACTGGGTTCAAAACCACATGGAGTGATGTTTGGCTGGTGGTCAACGACCGTCACAACTTTGCAACCCAGATTTATCTTGAATGGAGGGCCGAGCTACATGTATAACACATTTAGAACATGAATGCAAACAACATTTTCCTATAAAGATAATTTTCTTTCTCTTTTTCAAAATCTGTATGAATGCAACAGCTTACATTATTACCTAATTGTAAATTGTTTCTTGTTAAGAAACTACATATTTTATGATATTTTTGCGTTTTTTGCTCCCCTGTGATCTATTGACGCGTCAATAGTCTTCCAGAGACTATTGCACAACAGACTATTGAACTGATCTTTGAACCGTTTTTTCATTGGACGACAAATTTCAAAACTTCAAAATTTTAAAAAAATTCAAAACTTCAAAATTTCCATAAGATTTAAAAAATTTTAAAAAATTTCAGTTTTCATAAAATTTCAAAATTTTAATATTTAAATAATAATATTGAAAAACATGTGCCCTTTTTACTCTGTAACTTGTTTATTGTTATCTAATTCAAAAAATAAATCATTTTCATCAGTTTTTCTACAATATATTGCCTGAATATATTTAAGTCATGTCCACTACCTTGCTTCTGTTTAATTAGGAAATAAAACAGTTATTTAATGGGTGTGGATGCAATAGACCAAACTATTTATCCTTCGGTGCTGGGAATGACCAAGTGTTCTATTGCATTCGCCCGTTACCCTCATGCAATAGAACACTTGGTCATTCCCAGCACCTCAGGACAAATAGTTTGGTCTATTGCATCCACACCCATTAAATAACTGTATATTATCAACCTGGTATACATGAAGATACTCTCAGGCAACAAAAGTCTAGATGCTATGTACATTTAAAATTTACAAAAATGGTCTTTGACGTGTAAAGAGCATGGCACTCTCCAAACACAGAACCTACTGAGGTTAGGCATCATAACCCAACGTAATTTTACTGGCTAAAACTGTGGAACATTCTGTTTTTAACGGTTTTTATTTCATATGAAAATTTGAAATGAACACTTGAGAATTTTTATATGAATATATAGGATAATTTTGAAAAACTGACACACTTTTGGTACGATACTATAGTTTAAATTAATTTGCAACCATAATACATCAGAATGATTCTTCTATTATTATCACTTAAACAAGCTAATAATGTTTGAATTCAATCTGAAAATGTAGATTTTATTCTCATTTGAGAAAATTCAAGCTTTTTTTTTATTACAACAGCCATCATGGATAGAGGATTAGGTTGTCAGCAAAAAAACTTTAAAACGGGGTACCATCTCATCAAAATTTTATTTTATTTGCCTCTGTGATTTCAGATGAGAAGATAAAGATAATTACGAATGACAGGCCCCAAATTGTGGAATATCCTCACATGGCCAGAAAGGTTTGGTTTGGTATTATGGTGCTTAACGCCACTTTCAACAATATTTCAGTTATATCGTGGTGGCTATACGTTTTGTTTGGCATACAAGGTTTGTATATATTTATAGTACAGTTTAACCTGTCTAAACCGGATGCCATTCAGACCAATATTTTGTTTGAAAATGGAAGGTGTTGTGATAATACACTGGATAAATTTTCAGAGATATCATAAAATGCAACTAATAAGTTGAATGTTTGATTCAGATATGATTCCAGTTTATTCAGGTTCTTGCTTAACCAGGATTCAGCTTAAGAAGGAGTTCCAGTCTAAACAAACTTCGGCTTAGACAGGCTTCACTGTTATTATACAAACTATTACCTTTGAGTTGACATCTGAGGTACGAAGTTGTTGTTCAACACTGTTTAACCAGGTAATCATTTCTTGTGCATCCATATAAAACTGGTTCCATTTAGGAGCAAGAACCAGTAAATTTTCTTTCTTATTCTCAGAATGAGTTTTCACACTGTTCCATTTGGTCTGAAATTAAATGGATCATTGTCATCAAAATGCTTGACAGTGTTCTACCTTTCTGGACAAAATCTGATTGGACAATACTTGAATGAAGACCACTTAATATGGTAAATATTATGGTTGACTATACTTTAAAGTAAAATAGATCATGGCTTTGTAATTTATTCAACCACAGAGAAAAGCAGACTAACATAACTTTTGCAACATCAGGGTCCGTGTTTTCAAAACAACCTCAGACTGGATTTTTTTCTTTGGACAAACCAACTTAAGTACAAGTCTATAACAAAGACTTTTAAGTTGCCATGATTGTCAAAAATCATCAAGATGTCTCTGAAGAAACACCATGTACACTTGTTTGATATGCAATTAAAACATTTCTTGTGGATACACTAATATCATATGACACCCTGTATAAGTCCATGTAAGATATAGGTGGATTATTATACATTTCAAATAATTGTGAGTTTGAACCTCTTTCATGGCAAGGTGTACTCGATACAACTTGCGACAGGTCGGTGGTTTTCTCTGGATATCCTCCACCAATAAAGCTGATCGCCACGATATTACTGAAATATTGTAGAAAGTGGCGTTAAACACAATAAACCAAACCAAATGGACTGATTTTTAGCTCCAGTAGCAGAAATTCACCTCAGTAGCATTTTAAAAAATATAAGGTGCATATGTATAGTAAGACACTTGGTAAAAACTTACCTTTAAATCTTCCACTTGTCTGTATATACGAATAGCTTTATCATGATCAGAAAAATCAATAAAGTGTGAGAGTTGTCTACCCTTGTCTGATACATCACCCACTTCATTCTGTAATTGTTGTTCTTCATCATCCATATTCTGTTAAGATATAATCACTCTTTATTATAGGATGAATCACAGATTTATTTACCGTACTTGGCTTTAATTTGGTTTATGGTGTTTAATGCCACTTTCAACAATATTTCAGCTATATTGTGGCGGTCAGTTTTATTCGTGGCGGAAACTGGAATACCTGGAGAAACCCACCGACCTGTCGCAAGTCACTGACAAACTTTATCACATAATGTTGTATTGAGTATACCTAGCCATGAACTGGGTTCGAACTCACAACTTTAGTGGTGATAAGCACTGATTACATAGGTAGTTATAAATCCAACTACCATACGATCACGACGGCTCCTATCGTACTTGGTCATGCACACATTGATGTATAATACATATCTTTTCTTTTGACTTTTCAAGAACTATTTATAACTGAAGAAACAAAGCTTTCTGACTTCTTCTTGTATATAAAACTCACCCAACTAGCCAAACATTTTTCAGAGCTGATTATGGTATTAATTAAGAAATAATTACCGGTAACCATATATTTATATTGTTTTTACCGCGAGCGGTAGCGAAAGGTAAAATGAAGGTATAAAGTGACAACCCGTGGTAAAAACAATATAAATATATGGCTACCGGTAATTATTTCGATTCTAATAGGACAATTACGGAACATTTTCAAATCGAAGCAGCCTAGGTCATCCAGTGTTTTTGGCTGTTCCGTTAATTGACCTCCCTGAAATGTTACAATAATATTCCGTTTTTTTCCAAAGATGTTTGAAATGACAACCGAAAAGGTGTTTCATGCTGATGACAAATATGTTTTGAGATTAGTAAATGCTGTCATTCATGAACATCAATTCAAAAGAAAGGGAAAATACTACAAATTCCACTTCGACAAGGAGGCATACACGAAGCCAAAAAACGTCAGGATCTTTATGTTCTAAACTGGAAGTCTTCATATGACGTCATGTTGTTTACGTGCCAAAATCGTCAACAACATTTCCGGAATTTTAATTTGTGTGATTTTTAGGCCCAGGGATATGCAAGAATACTATATGTTATTCGGGATCTTCGCAAGGGATGTGGGTTTATATTTCCTGTCTGTTTTCTATATCGCCTGAGCCGATTTCCAATACACGAATGTTTAGTTATTTTGTGTATTGCATACTTATCATTATGTACCTTTTACAGGGGAGTGTCATGGAACAGCCACTTATAAAGCACAGAACATGTCTATCTATGACGTAATCGGTCATAGATAAATATTATTTTTACCACGGGTATGGACTTTACCACGTTTGAAGGACGTCATATTAGAATAAGATTATATATTTCAATGATACAAAGTTTATATTTGCATTAAATAACATAAATTAAATAAGAAATTCTATGGAAAAAATGTTTTTGAATAACAACAATCAGTGAGTCAAGGCTGAAAATCTGACACAAAGCACTGAAAGTGCTGATCTGATAGCTTAATTGTCATACCTGAATTGTAAGTTGAACATTTCCAATAACTTCTGCTTTCACAATTTCTCCTTTATTGACTAGACTATGGTCAAAAACAACAATGTCTTTCAAAACTTTATCATAAAGTTCCTGAAATTCCTCGTTTGTAATATCACAATGTTGTTCTCTAAGTGGTGAAGTGGTGATACGTGAAGGGGACATGGGTGAAGTTGGTGATGTCGGCGAGACCGAACCTCTCGGCGTAGATGATGCAGATGTACGTCTGGGTGGTGTTGGTGCTTTTTCTGGAGATTCTGAAGAGCGATTTGGCGAGAAGCGAGATCTGTCTGGAGTTTTGGATTTACGATCTGGCGATGAGTTACGGAGGGGTGATGATGACACACGAGCCACAGTGACACGCTTGATTTCAGTTATTTCTGGTATCACAGTCATTGCTTTTTGTTTCTCCTAAAATAATATTTGAGCTATGACAATTTCAAATATTTTTTTCCAATGAGATGCTTTTAGAATTACATTTTATTTTTCAAATTCATTAATTATTAATTAAATCCTCAAAATCAAATTGAGAAAGAATTGATTTGTATTATTTGTCATTCCTAAAAAAAACCACCCACTCAATTCCCCACATTTGTGAAATGCATATCATGTATCATAAGAAGTTCATATATGATGAGAGTTTCAGAAGTAGGATTAGTGCTATGGTGCTTAACGCCACTTTCAACAATATTTCAGCTATATCATGGTGATCGGTTTTATTGGTGGAGGAAACCGAAGTACGCAGAGAAAACTACCGACCTGCCGCAAGTCACTGACAAATTTTATCACATAATGTTTTATCGAGTACACCTCACCATGAGCAAAATGCAAACTCACCACTTTAGTGGTGATAGGCACTGATTACATGTGTAGTTGTAAATCCAACTACCATAGATCACGACCATGATGACCCCTATTCAGAAGTAAAACACACTAGTAAAATACCTTAATTTTGTGAGAAACATCTTCCCATTTCTGGTTAAATACCTTAATTTTGTGAGAAACATCTTCCCATCTCTGGTTAAATACCTTAATTTTGTGAGAAACATCTTCCCATCGTTGGTTGAGATGTGTCAGTTCTGGTTCAACCATCTTTTGGTATCTGTCACTTCGGTTCATTATGTTGATTGCTGTGTCACGAACCTCATCAACTTGACTGCCTAACTCATTCAATTCTACTTGTAATCGCTGGAAAAACAAAAAAAAATTTAATAACTTGTTTGCCAATATTTCACCTATAACATGACACATAAAATACAATAAATAAATTAATCAGTCAATAAAATGAAATGAAAAAAAGACGTTTTTATTTTTTTTTCAATATTCTACACTAAGGGTTTTTCCAGGAAAAAATACCCGGTAGGGTTGGAACACCATTGATTTTTTTTTATCTAGGTGGGGGGTGTAAAACGTATTTCTTTTCTGGGGGTTGCTGTCAAATTTCTATTTAATTAATTGCGGTTGTCAGTATTTTTACCATTTCGGTATATTAAAATAGACCTACTTGCCGGCAAGTCGTGTCTGTTCCGCGATTTCGCTTCTTTTGCATGATTTTTAAGCCAAATTGTCTCCCATTATCTTCCGAATGATATGCTATGTAAAAGATGGAGAAATACGAATGATGAACTGGTACCTGGTTCTTTTATTTTCGTTCCTGGGTTCTGAGATAAAAAGTACCAGTCGAAAACGAAACGTGGTCAAATGGCACAATTTCTAAATAAGTATTTATCCAAAAATAATAAACTATGTATATTATTAATCCTTGAGATATAAGCTTTAAAATGGTGTAACATTTATTTGACAGACATCTGATTTGAAAGAGTTATACATGATCAAAACAAATATTTTGATACAAATTATCGTCATTTCCGCCATTGAAAAATACTGTCCTGCCACGATTTAGGATATCAAATGTCAATATTGTTTTTAAAATTATATATCAAATTAAAGCCTTTAATATCTTCTTTATTATGGAATTAATTTACATCATGAAAATATCTGATTCCGTTCAAAAGTTATACCTATAAACGTACTGGAAAATACCTTTCCTGGTTTTAAACCCTCTCCCTCAAAAATAGATAAACAACACACTTTATAGGTCAGACTCGTACTTGCATTACTGCCATTAAACAGTATTACAGATTTGATCAGTCTGTTTCAAATTTAATTTCTATTTTCTAGGTGGGGGTCATTTTATGTATTTATATTTATGTGGTGGTACCCCAAAAATAATTAAAATTCTGGTGGTAGTACTCCAAATTATTGACAGATTTCCGACCCCCCACCCCCCAGGTATTATTTCCTGTAAAACCCCTAAATTGACATCTGACAAAACTTCATTAAACCTTACATCCAGCTGAACTATTGATTAACCAATGAAAATGCAGCTGGGAACATCTTACCAGCACGTTTGGTTATAAGTAGCAAAGGAGATATGCCGCCATGATATAACTGAAGTATTGTTGAAAGTGGTGTCAAACACCATATCCCCAACCGCAGAGGCGATAATAATACTAGAGGCTCAGTGGGCTGTGTCGCTCACCTTTCATTCTGCTTTGAGGAAACTTAATACAGAACCTTCCATACATGTAGATGCTTCCTACCAAGTTTCGGTTCATATGGCTAAGCAGTTTCAAAGGAGAAGATTTTTTAGAAATCAACCAATCAGAAACAAGAATTGCATGTGGTGGCCATGTTTGCTAACCGATCAGGACGAAATGAGCGTTCTTCATATAGGACATTCCATAGATGCTTCCTACCAAGTTTCGGTGGTAGCCATGTTTGCTAACCGATCGGGAAGAAATGAGCGTTCTTCATAGAGGACATTCCATAGATGATTCCTACCAAGTTTCGGTGGTAGCCATGCTTGTTAACCGGTCGGGACGAAATGAGCAATCTTCATAGAGGACATTCCATAGATGCTTCCTACCAAGTTTTGGTTCATTTGGCCAAGTGGTTTCAGAGGAGAAGATTTTAAAAAATCGGCCAATCAGAAACAAGAATTGCCTGTGGCAGCCATGTTTGGTAATGGATCATAACAAAATGTGCACTCTTTATAGAGGACCTTTCATAGATGCTTGCTAACAAGTTTCGGAGGAGAACATTTTTAAAAATAAGCCAATCAGAAACAAGAACTGCCTGTGGTGGCCATGTTTGTTAATGGACCGGGACAACATGTGCAATCTTTAGAGAGGACCTTCTATAGATGCTTCCTACCAAGTTTCATTTCATTTGGCTGAGGGGTTTCACAGGAGAAGATTAAAATGTGAAAAGTTAACGAAAAACAGATGACGGACGCCAAGTGATGGCAAAAGCTCACATTGCCTTTGGCAAGGTGAGCTAAAGTCAATTTGACAGAAAGTAAGATCTAGTAGTGTGTGTCAGGTATTAGTGAAGAATATGGTCATTTTAATCAGACTGGTTTTTTATTTTAGATTTATGAATATTTTCTGGAATTTTCAAGAAACCACATAAAGGGGGATAATTCTGGCAGAAAAATCACTAAACAGTGTTGAAACTTACTCTAAATTGATCTTTTTGAGCATCAGACATCTGATTATAAGTGGGCAGTTGTGAGTGAGTGGTCAGAATGCCTTCAGCTTTACCCAACCATTCCTTTACATGCATAATAGCTGTTTGGAAGGCTATAAATAGTTTTTCTAATGCTGCTATTTCAACCTGCAAAAAAACAATTACATCAAATTGTTAAACATTAATTAATAAAAACCAGAAGACGGCTTGAAGTCATATAAAACATCCTACAAAAAAAAGAGAATTAAAATTTTACACCACATGTATTGAATGATTGATTGATTGGTGTTTAAGTCATATAAAAATATCTTACAACAATTTTTTTTTACATCACAATATGGCTGAAATATTGTCTATAATGACGTTAAACAACATATAATAATAAAACAAAAAATATGTAAAATACATTTCAGTCTGACCTTCACATTTCATTTTATTCCAGAAGTAAATTTTTACCCCAAAAAGATGTCAATGTTAAATACATGTATAAATATTTATTAAAGATACTTTAAGTCAGACTAAACATATAATTTCTTTGACTCTATTTCTCTGTCATTTTTACTGTTGCTTTTTTATTTAAACAATGTTGTTTGCCCTTCCTTTGGCTACCTCTGTCCATCTCCTTAGACATCAGCCTGTGCTAAATTGTCAGACAGTCTTGTAGGTTTTGTCTGACCGAAAAAAATTGATATTATGAGAGTGATCAAGTTATTTTTTTTATTTCAGTTGTACGAAAATAAAGATTCTAAATCAGTAACGGGCGCAGGAGAAAACTGCCCGTTTGGTTCAAAGGTTTTCCTGGGATAGCCCCAGGAACATACTTCAAGGCCATGCTCTCACCATTTTCAAATTAGAAGGAGATGTGACTTCTCTTTCAGAGAGCTCACAGGGAGAAGTGGAAGACAACAGAGAGAAGTGGGGAGACTTCTGGGAGAAATAATTTGCGATTAATCAAAACATTTTTTCCAACTCCTCTGAAGTTACCCTACCCAAATTTAGTAAATAGTTAAAAAGCTGTCTGATCTGATTTGTTCTGGGTTTTTTTTTCATAATTACCTTAAGGACATCAATTCAATGTCAAATATTTATTTCTGTTTACATTGACTATTGGAGTCTTGCATACCAGTGATTTTTTATCTGTACCCCTCCCCCTCCTTTTGAAATATTACTGTGTTATAATCTAATACCACATAATTTGCTATATCTCATATTTGTGTAATCTTCAGCAGCAGAAAGAGGTCTCTGCCAATTAGCTCAACGGTCAAACTATATATAGACTAGCTAGGGAATGAAAATATAGCACAAATCTATATTGGCACTGTCACTAGTGATAGTCAAAAACTGAAGAAAGCATAGGCTGTAATTATTATTTGTCAGATCTCAAATCAGATTGCAACAATAGAATAAAGCTACTGTAGTTCAAAGTCTATTTTTTTAAATTGCATATGCATTACCATTTACACATGTCTGTATGTAAATAAACACGATATCAACATTTTCATAAATGACACGTGGACAAGGTAAACATGGGTTTCGAAAGATTCGGCATTTATTTTGCTTTTCAAATTTCCGGTTCTATCGAGCATGTTCTGCATCAAATAATTCATAAAGCTGGGTCGAGACGGCATCGGACATTCGGATCGGAAAAGATGCCAAAAATGGCAGACAGACGTCCCATTTTGTTGGTCGGGACCGTCGGATCGACTGCATTTAGCAATAAACAGCTGCGCCAAGAGCGCATGATACGCCCGTCGTCAACATTCATACAATATTTGTAAAGACTTTCTTTCCCATAACTCTTGAATGAAAAATCTAAATTTCACCAGCAGCTGCACCATAAACATGAATTGGAACATTTATACAATATTTATGTTGAAATAAAACGCTATAATAGTTTGACATACTTTTTGTATTGACAAAAAAACCAACTATACACATATATTGCAAACAAATCCAAATAATCTAATGGTCAGGATATGCCATCAATCGTTGAGCAGTAATCATTTCTCCACTCAGTTATCATTTTATTGAGGAACAAGTCTTGTACAAACTGATCTAAATAAACTTAAGGTAAACTGTTGCAGGTTGGAAATTGCTGTCTATATGCGAGTCTCATATCAACTGTTGAAATGTAACTATTCGTCCGCTCATTCATTATTTGTTTATAATTTCAATGTTCCATTAATCGTTGATTCATTTATTATCATTAGCTTTGCAAAAGAATTTATACAATGATTTTCCACTTGCTGAGTATGAATCTCTGTGTAGGTTAATAGATTCTTTTAGCACTGTAATTGAAATGACAATAAATGTTTTTCAGAATATATTACTAGATCTTTAAGTAGTCTAAAATCTCCATGTTAATCCACAAAGTTGAAAAAAAATTATTTAAACATAGTAATACGACACATTTTTTGAGAAATCAGTAAAGACTATCAATTCCAATAACAGTACGAAGTTTGAAGTGAATTGGCCAAGGGGTTCTCAATTTACAGTGCGACATACGAAAAATCGCCTACAATTTGATGAATAAAGTCCCATAACTCTGGAATGAAAATTCGAAATTTCACCTTAAAGTATACAGACCGTAAGATCATCAATTCCAATAACTCTGTGAAATTTGAAGTGAATTGGCCAAGGGGTTCTTAAGTTAGAGCGCAACATGTGAAATGGACGAACGGACAGTTGGACATTGGTATACCATAAGGCGTCCCGTCTTAAAGACGGGCATATAAAAACTGAGACATTAATATATACATTTGTATTTGGTGTCTCCTAAGATATTAATATACACACCTGTATTTGGTGTCTCCTAAGATATTAATATACACACCTGTATTTGGTGTCTCCTAAGATATTAATATACACACCTGTATTTGGTGTCTCCTAAGATATTAATATACACACCTGTATTTGGTGTCTCCTAAGATATTAATATACACACCTGTATTTGGTGTCTCCTATATTCCAATCTTTCAGCGAGGACGGCCCATCTTTCAGACAGATTTTCTACGCTTTGTCGTGGATCTGATAATTCCTCGTCTTCGGCAAGTTCTTGTAGTTGAAACACCAAATCTCTCATGTTCTGTAAGATTGACTGTCTCCTTGTCATCTCTTCCTGAACTGACTACAATTACACAATAAATACATGAACTGACTACAATTACACATTAAATACATGAACTGACTACAATTACACAATAAATACATGAACTGACTACAATTACACAATAAATACATGAACTGACTACAATTACACAATAAATACATGAACTGACTACAATTACACAATAAATACATGAACTGACTACAATTACACAATAAATACATGAACTGACTACAATTACACAATAAATACATGAACTGACTACAATTACACAATAAATACATGAACTGACTACAATTACACAATAAATACATGAACTGACTACAATTACACAATAAATACATGAACTGACTACAATTACACAATAAATACATGAACTGACTACAATTACACAATAAATACATGAACTGACTACAATTACACAATAAATACATGAACTGACTACAATTACACAATAAATACATGAACTGACTACAATTACACAATAAATACATGAACTGACTACAATTACACAATAAATACATGAACTGACTACAATTACACAATAAATACATGAACTGACTACAATTACACAATAAATACATGAACTGACTACAATTACACAATAAATACATGAACTGACTACAATTACACAATAAATACATGAACTGACTACAATTACACAATAAATACATGAACTGACTACAATTACACAATAAATACATGAACTGACTACAATTACACAATAAATACATGAACTGACTACAATTACACAATAAATACATGAACTGACTACAATTACACAATAAATACATGAACTGACTACAATTACACAATAAATACATGAACTGACTACAATTACACAATAAATACATGAACTGACTACAATTACACAATAAATACATGAACTGACTACAATTACACAATAAATACATGAACTGACTACAATTACACAATAAATACATGAACTGACTACAATTACACAATAAATACATGAACGGACTACAATTACACAATAAATACATGAACTGACTACAATTACACAATAAATACATGAACTGACTACAATTACACAATAAATACATGAACTGACTACAATTACACAATAAATACATGAACTGACTACAATTACACAATAAATACATGAACTGACTACAATTACACAATAAATACATGAACTGACTACAATTACACAATAAATACATGAACTGACTACAATTACACAATAAATACATGAACTGACTACAATTACACAATAAATACATGAACTGACTACAATTACACAATAAATACATGAACTGACTACAATTACACAATAAATACATGAACTGACTACAATTACACAATAAATACATGAACTGACTACAATTACACAATAAATACATGAACTGACTACAATTACACAATAAATACATGAACTGACTACAATTACACAATAAATACATGAACTGACTACAATTACACAATAAATACATGAACTGACTACAATTACACAATAAATACATGAACGGACTACAATTACACAATAAATACATGAACTGACTACAATTACACAATAAATACATGAACTGACTACAATTACACAATAAATACATGAACTGACTACAATTACACAATAAATACATGAACTGACTACAATTACACAATAAATACATGAACTGACTACAATTACACAATAAATACATGAACTGACTACAATTACACAATAAATACATGAACTGACTACAATTACACAATAAATACATGAACTGACTACAATTACACAATAAATACATGAACTGACTACAATTACACAATAAATACATGAACTGACTACAATTACACAATAAATACATGAACTGACTACAATTACACAATAAATACATGAACTGACTACAATTACACAATAAATACATGAACTGACTACAATTACACAATAAATACATGAACTGACTACAATTACACAATAAATACATGAACTGACTACAATTACACAATAAATACATGAACTGACTACAATTACACAATAAATACATGAACTGACTACAATTACACAATAAATACATGAACTGACTACAATTACACAATAAATACATGAACTGACTACAATTACACAATAAATACATGAACGGACTACAATTACACAATAAATACATGAACGGACTACAATTACACAATAAATACATGAACTGACTACAATTACACAATAAATACATGAACTGACTACAATTACACAATAAATACATGAACTGACTACAATTACACAATAAATACATGAACTGACTACAATTACACAATAAATACATGAACTGACTACAATTACACAATAAATACATGAACTGACTACAATTACACAATAAATACATGAACTGACTACAATTACACAATAAATACATGAACTGACTACAATTACACAATAAATACATGAACGGACTACAATTACACAATAAATACATGAACTGACTACAATTACACAATAAATACATGAACTGACTACAATTACACAATAAATACATGAACTGACTACAATTACACAATAAATACATGAACTGACTACAATTACACAATAAATACATGAACTGACTACAATTACACAATAAATACATGAACTGACTACAATTACACAATAAATACATGAACTGACTACAATTACACAATAAATACATGAACTGACTACAATTACACAATAAATACATGAACTGACTACAATTACACAATAAATACATGAACTGACTACAATTACACAATAAATACATGAACTGACTACAATTACACAATAAATACATGAACTGACTACAATTACACAATAAATACATGAACTGACTACAATTACACAATAAATACATGAACTGACTACAATTACACAATAAATACATGAACTGACTACAATTACACAATAAATACATGAACTGACTACAATTACACAATAAATACATGAACTGACTACAATTACACAATAAATACATGAACTGACTACAATTACACAATAAATACATGAACTGACTACAATTACACAATAAATACATGAACTGACTACAATTACACAATAAATACATGAACTGACTACAATTACACAATAAATACATGAACTGACTACAATTACACAATAAATACATGAACTGACTACAATTACACAATAAATACATGAACTGACTACAATTACACAATAAATACATGAACTGACTACAATTACACAATAAATACATGAACTGACTACAATTACACAATAAATACATGAACTGACTACAATTACACAATAAATACATGAACTGACTACAATTACACAATAAATACATGAACTGACTACAATTACACAATAAATACATGAACTGACTACAATTACACAATAAATACATGAACTGACTACAATTACACAATAAATACATGAACTGACTACAATTACACAATAAATACATGAACTGACTACAATTACACAATAAATACATGAACTGACTACAATTACACAATAAATACATGAACTGACTACAATTACACAATAAATACATGAACTGACTACAATTACACAATAAATACATGAACTGACTACAATTACACAATAAATACATGAACTGACTACAATTACACAATAAATACATGAACTGACTACAATTACACAATAAATACATGAACTGACTACAATTACACAATAAATACATGAACTGACTACAATTACACAATAAATACATGAACTGACTACAATTACACAATAAATACATAACACTGCTGTACAGTCTAACCTGTCTTATGTGACCTTCCAAGGGAACATTGAAATAGGGTCAAATAAGACAGGTAGTTGCTAAATACAGGTTTAATTAATATGAAATGCACTGTTAAGGGAAATTAAAATTAAGGTTACATGATACAAGTTATTGTTAATAAAGGTGGTCATTAAAGCAGGCTTGACTGTGTATACATTTATCGGTAATTTGGACTTTTCCCCTTTGATCTCATGGAATGATATTGTTAGTATCAACGAACTGACTGATATTGAAAAATATTGGTCAGCGTGAGGTCAAATACATTATGACCTTACAGGTCAGCATGAGGTCAAACACATTATGACCTTACAGGTCAGCGTGAGGTCAAACACATTATGACCTTACAGATTAAAACTATAACATCAGTTATAAAGGTCTCAAACATACATGTAGTTGTTTAATATTCCTGGTTTGTAATTGGACAATGCTGTAATTTTCAAGGTATCAATTACACAGTTCAAATATCATGAGATGTTTTAGCTGTTTACCTCTTATGTCATCTTGTCAATAATGTGGCAGTGCACATGATTACATTAGAATGGAGATAACTGTATTGTATTTGAAAATTTCATGGCATCATTTGTCGATTTAATGGTCGCAAATATCAGTTTACTAGCTCCGCTATCAAGTTGCCAGTAAACTAAATTTGCGACCATCAAATATCCAATTGATGCCGTGAAATTTTCAAATACAATACAGTTATCTCCTAATTAACACTACTATCACAGCTCATCCTATTGGACTCACTAGGATACTAGTGATAATGTCTGTCCCGACCTTAAAACAGTTGTTATTCTATATCTATCTACATTGTATACATTTTTCAGTGTGACATCAAACCCATTATTACGTCACCGATAAAAATGACAACGGCAGTTTTTAGGGTGTGGACATACATTATGACTAACATCTCAGCTCATCCTATGTAACTAGCTACTATAATGTCTGTCTACACCTTCGTTATTCTGTTGTTATAATAAAGAAAAACATTGTCATTTTAAATTAGTCTAATCTGTATTAAGAGGTCACTATTGGGCCCTAGAAAAAATGGTCTTATAAGACAGGTGGTCTCTTAAAAGAGGTTCAATTCACATGAAATTTTCTGTGACAGGACAAGGAAAAGGTGACCTTTTAATACAGGTGATTGTTGAATAGAGGTGGCTGCATGGGCAGGTTTGACTATACTTACTGTAATGTATGACAAAGTTGAGTCAGAATTCTTGACAGCAGGAGTTTTGTCCCTTGTATCTAACTCTTCATTGACTGTAGTGATGAAGATCTGAATGGCATTTATTTCTTTATTTAGTTTCTTAGCAACCTTTAAGGCTTTGTCAAGGTTATTTTTTCCTTTGGTAACCTGTCATAAAAAAGTGGAAGAATATATTATTAACATTAAAATTACACCTTACAGATAATAAATTTCTGTATTCATTTTTGCAGAGGAGTCAAGAGTCATATGTAGAAAGTTCAAAAGCATCATTCTAGAATAGATTGATTGATTGGTGTATAGCGCCAACTTTACCAATATTTCAGCTATATCGTGTTCTTCTAGAATAGAATGATGTTACTGGTGTTTAATGCCACTTTCCATAACATTTTAGTTATAACGTTGCTGTTTTATTGGTGGAAGAAATCGTAGTATCCAGAGAAAATTTTAGCGATGAAATGCAGTGCAGTAACCCAGTCAATGAGTTACAGAAGAGGTAGAAAATTACCTGTGGGTACAGACGATGACAAGTTTTATGGTTTCTAAATTTTTATGTAAAGTATTCACTGTGTCTGGTTAAAACATTTTCTAAGTAAAAAAGTGAGCATTATATACAGCCAGTTACAATAATCTTTAATACAAAGAGGACCTACCTGAATTCCAAGTTTATTATACTGCTGTTTAATGGCGTCCAGCTGTTTCCCTAGTGTATCAGGGAAGTCAACTTGTTTTTTTTCAACAATCTGTCGTCCAATTTTGATAACGTGTTCAACTTCTGGCTTTAAATCACTCATTGTTTTGTAGAATTTCTTTAATTAAAACAAAATAAAAAGAAATTTTTAATGTTTTTATTTCATTAATCGTAAAATAAATATCTCCGTTTAATATCCAACACAATATTCATGCAGAGTAAAATTACATTATATTCATAAAAAACACACTTTCTTTCAAAATTGTCAAGAGTTTGTTTCTTGTCCAATTTAGTAATAATAACAATTCTGTTTCATTCAGCGATTTCAAAATTATTTTACGTCTTATAGTTAACATGTATTTATACACAATATTGAATGTCTTACATCATAGTTTACTACATACATGTATTTACTCTAATTTACGACGTCAAAACAGTCTGCGCCAAAAACCACTGGCCCTATGACCGAATCTTGTAAATATTTGTTCAGACTAGTACAAATTGCATAAAATTTGCTTAATCAAATATAAAAAATTCTTTTAAAATGCCATTGGGGTTAGTTTGTCAAAATGTTTTTGACACCGACTGTTAAAAATTCTAATTTGCCACTATTTGCTTCACATTTAAAAATGTTATGTTATGTTATGTTATGGCCAAAGAAAGACAACTCTTACATACCATGCAATGATCATGTGTGCTCTGTAATACTTCTGGGTCATCAGTTCTGATGTCAAGTAGATGAAGTCTCTCCTCAATATTACTCAACTCTCGTTTAACGAGACCTAATTTTGGATCGAAATCGGTGGGTCTTTGGAATTTGTTGAATTTGACCATCACCTCTGCGAAATGTTTCTGGAAATTGAAATATTACATCAGTTACAGTCATATTTTTAATGGAAACAACCTTCAAATTTTATCTAGGAACTCTATCCTGTACAAGGATGGAAAATTCTTGACAAAAACTGTAATTTTGCATCTAGACCTACATTCTATTCATATGTTAAACTTGTAATTAAAAATATTTGTATCAAATTGACAAAGAAATTACATGGTAAATATCAGATAGAGGGGAGACAATTTGTACAGTACTTTTCTCTTTTTTTCTCTCAAGATTTGCCTTAATTTGCATTTATTTCCCTTGTTGGGTGCTAACGTATTGCATTTGCTATTAAAGGTCTTTCAGACTTAAAGAAGGGTTAAAGGTTATTAGTGTTTATATACACTTTCAGTCATTTTTCTGCTTTAACATTAACTTGTACATTTTCCCTTTGATTTTTACACATGATAATATTTATTAACAAGTAACTATGGTGATACTAATAATATTGCTGTTTTCTATTGTGACGTTATAATGATATCACTAACGTCATCTCAACAAATCCTCCATATTATTGTTTTTATGCTTTGCTCGAAATCGAAATGTTTTGAGGTGATAATGTTCTGAGGAATGCATTCTTGAAAAACAAATCAAATCATGATATTTATACAGTCAAACCTGCTTTAGTGACCACCTCTATTAAGCAATAACTTGTGTACTGTGACCTTAATTTTAATTTCCCTTCACAGTGCATTTCATATCAATTACACCTGTATTAAGTGACCACCTGTCTTAAGTGACCCTATTTCAATCATCCTTTGGAAGGTCACATAAGACAGGTTTTACTGTATATATCTTGAATAAATAGACGGGTAGGTGTGTGGAAACTTAAACACTTGTGGTGGTACTTTAAAGGAAATCAAATCTTACATTGAGGAGATTTGTCTGGTTTTCCAGTCTTTCATATCCGTCTATATTGCCTTGTATTTTATAATCCTGTGATACTTGTTCTAATTCTTTTAATAAATCTTCTTCTTGTCTGATCTCCTCTTTTAAAGACTACAAAAATAAAACAACCCTGTTATTAAAGTAATGATTTGATCAGGGTTAGGGTTATGGTGTTTAATGCCACTTTCAACAATATTTCAGTTATATCATGGCCGTCAATTTCATTGGTGGAGGAAACTGTAGTACCAGAAGAAAACCACTAATTATCTGATCACAATTTGACATTTCACTTTTATTTAGTATTGTATTGTTTATACAGTGAAATCTATCAAAACAGAGAAATGTTGCCTAAGCAATACCTCTCCCTGGAAGAAGGGATTAGGGTTAGTGTTATAGTGTTTAACATCACTTTCAACAATTTTTCAGCCATATCGTGGCAGTACCCGGAGAAAATCACTGACCTGCCACAAGTCACTGAAAAACTTTATCACATAATGTTGTATCGAGTACACCTTGCCATGTGCGGGATTCTAACTCTCAACATTAGTGGTGATAGACACTGATTGCATAGGTAGTTGTAAATCCATCTACCATATGATCATATGATCACTAAGGGTGAGCAACATAAACTCCAAAATTTCCATCTTAAAGTTGGGTATATAGGAAACTTCAGTGTATTCACATCTAACAAGCTTTTCTAACTTTTATACATTTTGTTAATGTATTTTGAGCATACCTGATGAAATGTGTCCTTCACACTATATTTAACATCTACATTTAAACAAAGAGTTTTTAAGAAGAGTTTGAAGATACCAAAGGAGTAATCAGAATCTATAAATCGATGAAGGACAGACAACACAATGGCCAAAGGTAAAAGGATAAAAGGACAAACAACAATCTAAACAACATACACATAAAACTAAAGATCGAGTAACACGAACCCCACTTAAATCTGGGGGTGAACTCAGGTATTCCGGAAGGGTAGAGTATGTCTCATTATGATAACATACCTGGAATTCCTCTGGGACATCCCCTGATAAGACATCAGCATCTAAATAACATACCTGGAATTCCTCTGGGACATCCCCTGATAAGACATCAGCATCTAAATAACATACCTGGAATTCCTCTGGGACATCCCCTGATAAGACATCAGCATCTAAATAACATACCTGGAATTCCTCTGGGACATCCCCTGATAAAACATCAGCATCTAAATAACATACCTGGAATTCCTCTGGGACATCCCCTGATAAAACATCAGCATCTAAATAACATACCTGGAATTCCTCTGGGACATCCCCTGATAAGAGATCAGCATCTAAATAACATACCTGGAATTCCTCTGGGACATTCCCTGATAAGACATCAGCATCTAAATAACATACCTGGAATTCCTCTGGGACATCCCCTGATGACATCAGCATCTAAATAACATACCTGGAATTCCTCTGGGACATCCCCTGATAAAACATCAGCATCTAAATAACATACCTGGAATTCCTCTGGGACATCCCCTGATAAAACATCAGCATCTAAATAACATACCTGGAATTCCTCTGGGACATCCCCTGATAAAACATCAGCATCTAAATAACATACCTGGAATTCCTCTGGGACATCCCCTGATAAAACATCAGCATCTAAATAACATACCTGGAATTCCTCTGGGACATCCCCTGATAAGACATCAGCATCTAAATAACATACCTGGAATTCCTCTGGGACATCCCCTGATAAGACATCAGCATCTAAATAACATACCTGGAATTCCTCTGGGACATCCCCTGATAAGACATCAGCATCTAAATAACATACCTGGAATTCCTCTGGGACATCCCCTGATAAGAGATCAGCATCTAAATAACATACCTGGAATTCCTCTGGGACATCCCCTGATAAGACATCAGCATCTAAATAACATACCTGGAATTCCTCTGGGACATCCCCTGATAAGACATCAGCATCTAAATAACATACCTGGAATTCCTGTGGGACATCCATCCCCTGATAAGACATCAGCATCTAAATAACATACCTGGAATTCCTCTGGGACATCCCCTGATAAGACATCAGCATCTAAATAACATACCTGGAATTCCTCTGGGACATCCCCTGATAAGACATCAGCATCTAAATAACATACCTGGAATTCCTCTGGGACATCCCCTGATAAGACATCAGCATCTAAATAACATACCTGGAATTCCTGTGGGACATCCCCTGATAAGACATCAGCATCTAAATAACATACCTGGAATTCCTCTGGGACATCCCCTGATAAAACATCAGCATCTAAATAACATACCTGGAATTCCTCTGGGACATCCCCTGATAAGACATCAGCATCTAAATAACATACCTGGAATTCCTCTGGGACATCCCCATATAAGACATCAGCATCTAAATAACATACCTGGAATTCCTCTGGGACATCCTCTGATAAGACATCAGCATCTAAATAACATACCTGGAATTCCTCTGGGACATCCCCTGATAAGACATCAGCATCTAAATAACATACCTGGAATTCCTCTGGGACATCCCCTGATAAGACATCAGCATCTAAATAACATACCTGGAATTCCTCTGGGACATCCCCTGATAAAACATCAGCATCTAAATAACATACCTGGAATTCCTCTGGGACATCCCCTGATAAAACATCAGCATCTAAATAACATACCTGGAATTCCTCTGGGACATCCCCTGATAAGACATCAGCATCTAAATAACATACCTGGAATTCCTCTGGGACATCCCCTGATAAGACATCAGCATCTAAATAACATACCTGGAATTCCTCTGGGACATCCCCTGATAAGACATCAGCATCTAAATAACATACCTGGAATTCCTCTGGGACATCCCCTGATAAGACATCAGCATCTAAATAGCATACCTGGAATTCCTCTGGGACATCCCCTGATAAGACATCAGCATCTAAATAACATACCTGGAATTCCTCTGGGACATCCCCTGATAAGACATCAGCATCTAAATAACATACCTGGAATTCCTCTGGGACATCCATCCCCTGATAAGACATCAGCATCTAAATAACATACCTGGAATTCCTCTGAGGCATCCCCTGATAAGACATCAGCATCTAAATAACATACCTGGAATTCCTGTGGGACATCCATCCCCTGATAAGACATCAGCATCTAAATAACATACCTGGAATTCCTCTGGGACATCCCCTGATAAGACATCAGCATCTAAATAGCATACCTGGAATTCCTCTGGGACATCCCCTGATAAGACATCAGCATCTAAATAACATACCTGGAATTCCTGTGGGAAATCCTCTGATAAGACATCAGCATCTAAATAACATACCTGGAATTCCTGTGGGACATCCATCCCCTGATAAGACATCAGCATCTAAATAACATACCTGGAATTCCTCTGGGACATCCCCTGATAAGACATCAGCATCTAAATAACATACCTGGAATTCCTCTGGGACATCCCCTGATAAGACATCAGCATCTAAATAACATACCTGGAATTCCTCTGGGAAATCCTCTGATAAGACATCAGCATCTAAATAACATACCTGGAATTCCTGTGGGATATCCCCTGATAAAACATCAGCATCTAAATAACATACCTGGAATTCCTCTGGGACATCCCCTGATAAGACATCAGCATCTAAATAACATACCTGGAATTCCTGTGGGACATCCATCCCCTGATAGGACATCAGCATCTAAATAACATACCTGGAATTCCTCTGGGACATCCCCTGATAAGACATCAGTATCTAAATAACATACCTGGAATTCCTCTGGGACATCCCCTGATAAGACATCAGCATCTAAATAACATACCTGGAATTCCTCTGGGACATCCCCTGATAAGACATCAGCATCTAAATAACATACCTGGAATTCCTCTGGGACATCCCCTGATAAGACATCAGCATCTAAATAACATACCTGGAATTCCTCTGGGACATCCCCTGATAAGACATCAGCATCTAAATAACATACCTGGAATTCCTCTGGGACATCCCCTGATAAGACATCAGCATCTAACCTCTGCTGAAGTACTTCAGTAACATCAGACATCCAACGTGACATTTCTAAAATCTGTTTCTCTATTGACTGGGATTTATTTATAGACTGTTCTAAGTCATGAATTCTCTCCCTTGCCTGTAAAATAGAAAAAGACAGACAACTGGATTATAATTCTATAATGACACTTTCAACAATATTTCATTGATCACATGGAGACAAGAACACCAGATAAGCTGGAGAAACCATTAGACCTTGTCACAAATCCCTGATAAACTTTATCACATAAAGTTTTATAAAATAAGGAATTAAACTCACAAGCAAAAGTGATAATAGGCGACCATTGCATAATATATAAACCCAACTACCATATAATCATGGATATGACAGACAGATAGAAAAAAGTACTGCATATACCTTTGTTAATAATATCAGAAAAGCAAGGATTCATATTTTTTTTTTAATCCAAAGAAGAATTCATTTGTTTGTGATTATTACATTATAGAAAATATAGTAATGTATGCAATCAGTGCCTATCACCACTAACTTGTGAGTTCGAACCCCACTCAGGTGAGGTGTACTCGATAAACATTACGTGATAAAATTTTGTCAGTGACTTGCGACAGGTCGGTGGTTATCATCTCTGGGTACTCCGGTTTCTTCCACCAATAAAACTGACTGCAACGATATAACTGAAATATTGGTGAAAGTGGTGCTATACACCATAAACCAACCAAATTAAATCTATTTTGGCCTGTATTAAAGCTGGTACCCTTACCTGACAGTCTAGAATATTCCACGAACTAGAATAGCTTTCCAGTTCTTCTTTAATCATCTCTGTCATAATGGAGTTGGCCATTAGGTTCTGTCCTAGTTCACCAAGAACTGTCTTCTTGTCTAAAGTATGTTCTCTCAAACTAGTTTCTATATCCTGTCAAATTTAATAATAATACATAGACTATAGATTATATATCATAATAACTATGCACATTGTTGTACTCTAACAAAGGTCAACAATGACATGGATATACAAATTGTTGTCAAACAACTTCAAACTGACATCAGACAACTTCCGACAGTTTTAATTCAGTATAAATTATTGAAGAGAGAGACATATTTCCATTTTGTGGAACTTTTACTTTAAAAAAGAATTAGAATAGGGAGATATTTGGGAATTATTTACACAAAATAAATATGGTAAGTAGAAAAGCTCAATAATTGTAATAGAAACTATTACATAATACAAATGTATTGTATATACAGAGGAGAGGTTACAAATATTATTTAAAATCTAATAGATTTTTTTTAGCCAAGCAGCAAAGGAATCCATTTGCTAAAATTTTAGAAGAAGAGGTCAAAGAGAACTTTAGTTGTTGCGAAAAAAAAGTCTCAAGACAGAAAACGAGAATGACAACATATCAATACCATAATATGACAGCAAAATATTGTGGCAGAATAAAAATGTACAAATAAACAAAAGTACAAAAGTTTAGACAAAACAAAAACTTAGGTGGTTAATATTACAAATGGGTATGTTATATATATTTCCTTTTTTGTTACGAAGCTATATTTCAATAAAAAATATCAAACTTCTTGATAAATACAAAGTTCTGTGCTATAAAAACATTGAAGAATTTTTGAAGTCATACATACAAGATACATGAACTGTGAAATATATTCTTGATTTGATTTTTTGGGGTTTTTAACACCACTTTCAGCAATATTTCAGCTATATCGACATGGTGACCAGTTTTAGTGGTGGAAGAAGCCGGAGTACCCAGAAAGAACCATCGACTATGGGCAAAAAACTTGATCACTTGCAGCTGTGAGTTGAGTGCACCCTTTTTTTGTAATTTACAAAGCCGGGCTCGAACCCACGCCGTATTGGTGATAGGCTTGTAGGAGTTGTTAGTTAATCCAACTACCTAACTCACTGAGCCACCCGGGCCCTCGGAATATAGCTTTGACTTCTCTACAAACTGTTTAAGGCTTCAAGTAGTTACGTAAAATTTAAAGGTAATTATCAAGGTTTATGTAAAAATTTATTTTTTGACTTCTGACTCTGTACCAGCTTTTTAAGGCTTCAGGGAGTTATGTAACATTTAAAGGTAGTTAATCAAGGTTTATGTAAAAATTAATTTTTTGACTTCTGTACCAGCTTTTTAAGGCTTCAGGGAGTTATGTAACATTTAAAGGTAATTAATCAAGGTTTATGTAAAAGTTAATTTTTTGACTTCTGTACCAGCTTTTTAAGGCTTCAGGGAGTTATGTAACATTTAAAGGTAATTAATCAAGGTTTATGTAAAAGTTAATTTTTTGACTTCTGTACCAGCTTTTTAAGGCTTCAAGGAGTTATGTAACATTTAAAGGTAATTAATCAAGGTTTATGTAAAAATTAATTTTTTGACTTCTGTACCAGCTTTTTAAGACTTCAGGCATATACACATAACATTAAAACAGTCTTTGCACTAACTCACTTGCCCGAAGCCTGGGATACGTAAAACTGGATTTGGACAAGTGAAAATTATGAAAGAATTTGCTTGAATAAATATGGAATTTTTCTAAATTTGGCTTTCGGGCAAGTAGGTGAAAAAAAATTAAGGCAAAAACTGTCAAAAGTCAGTTAACTGAGGTTTATGTAAAAATGAATTATATCAACTTACATCAAGTTCCTCTGAGATATCTTCAGCATCAGAACTGAGTCCCCTAGTTTTCTTGACTTTTCTTTCTAGTATGTCTAAATGTCTCTTCTCGTCATCTAACATATCTGTAGACAAACAAACAGAAATTCATGTGGTGTTAAACAACAATCATTCACTTGATGTTAAAAAACACTCACTCACTCACTTGTATTTTGTGTCATATCGTAAAATATTATTAGTTAAAACATGAGTTAAATTCCATTCAATTCAAAATATTTTATTGAGAGACCCTTTCTTTTGTTGGTAAAATTTGTTCTCCATCCATCCATCCATCCAAACAAATTTTGGTTGCATTGAAAATAATATTTAAAACAGAGAACAACTGAAACAAGAAGAACCACAACTCTGGCAAACCTAAAACTCCAAAAACACAGAAAATGACATAAACCAATGAAGATATAGAACCTGGTCTGGGACACAGGGGCTAGGTGTGTCCGCAAAAAAATTTACTATAAAATACAACAAGGGAAAGAACTCACTTGCTTGCATTTTTTTAAGTGGTCGTGTTAAATTGATCGTAACTTTGGAACGCCTTAATATTTACGAAATATGTTTTCACCAGTCGAAAGCCAAGTAATTTTCCTTTCCAAAGAGACTTCAATTTTAGTGTAGGCCTCCGAACTGCTGAGGTACCCTACATGAATCAAAACAAAACGGCGTGAAAATCGGAGGTTGTACAAATGTTGGGTTAACTTTTTCGGAACATCTCTAGACTCTACCTCACTTTTGATGAAAAGGGGAAGGTCTTCAAATCTGTTCAGCCAATCAAAATGCCTGTTAGAACTCGCACATATTTTCAAGTCTGTGGTGTTTGGGAAGGATGGAAAGGGGATTTCTTTCAAAAACAGACATAATGGGAATATAAATTGGCGAAAGGTAAGAAATTTGAACGTAATTTGAATGGATGAAAGTATTTAGCTGGTCAAAATGACTCATTTATGCCAGGGAAAGTCTGTACAGATGTGAAGTGATTAACCCATCATTTGTTTGACTTCCGATTTTCACGCCGTTTTGCTTTGATTCGTGTAGGGTACCTCAGCAGTTCGGAGGCCTACACTAACAATTGGGATCTCTTTGGAAAGGAAAATTACTTGACTTTCGACTGGTGAAAACATTTTTTGAAAATATTAAGGCGTTCCGAAGTTACGATCAATTTAACATGACCACTTAAAAAAATGCAAGCAAGTGAGTTCTTCCCCTCGTATTATATAGTAAAAAAAAAATGGACGCACCTAGCCCCTGTGGTCTGGGACAGGCAAAATAATATGGTTTGTTGATTTTGTACAATTATTTTGTTTTTCTCTCTATTGTTATTGTAAAGAATATCTGACATTAAGGAATTAACACAACACAGAAGATATTCTTACACACATTCAGGCCCTGTTGAGCCTCTGAAGTTTGTATATGCAGGTCATACAATTCCAGAGAGATCAAAAATCAGGCCATACTGAGGCTATAACCTTTTGAATATAAATTTTTAACACAGTCCTGAAAAAATAGCCAATCAAAACACTGTACAGTACATTATACACATGTTTCATATTCCGTAATGAGTCAATATTGAATTTTTTTTTATTGCAAAAGCCTTTAGGTACAAACATTGGTGCTATTTTCCTTAATTCCAGAACCACATTAACCCTACAGGGCATTCCACTCATTTTCAAGTGGGAGGTGATAATCCTAAAATAGAAGGGGGTCCTGCAAGATCAGTATGCAAAACAAAGCCGTATATTACTTTCACTTTGACATTTTCAATTTTGAAGACAAAGTAGCCAGGAAAAAATGCAATTAGATGGGCAATTTGTCTGAAGCCCCCCTTCTGTAGAATGCCCTGACCTTATGGGGGAAATTACAAATGATTATACTAATTTAAACCAACAGTGTCACACTGCCTTTAAAGATATCAACAGGTTTGATTTGCTCTTACTTTTCCATTTTTTCCACTGAGTATCTGAAGTAGAGAAGAGCTGTGAGTAATGGTCCACTCTATTGTAAACGTCCGTCCACAGAGCATTTAACCTCATCAGTGCACGAGCTAGTTCCTGTAGTGAACCTGATGGGGCACAGTTTAACATCTCATTCGCCTCCTCATTTACTATGTTAACATGCTGTTCTTTTGAAGTAATATCTGCTTTTAAATTCTGAAAAAGATGAAGAAATATGTTTGTGTGTTTGCTTGATGGTGTTTAATGCCACTTTCATCACTATTTCAGCTATATCGTGTTGGTGAGTTTTATTGGTGTGGGAAACTGGATGACCTGGAGAAAACCACCGACCTGTCGCAATTCACTGACAAACTTTATCACATAATGTTGTACACCTCGCCCTGATCAAGATTCTGGCTTACACTTGATTAAACTGTTTATCTTTAAATGATTTCCCCAGCCCATAAAATCACACATTTTTACCATTCTTGGCATAAAAAATATCAGATAAATTATTTCAAAATAATCCTCAAATTCCTTGTGCTTTGTGCCATAATTTTCTTTTCAAAACACTCCTAAAATTATTTGTGTTTAGAGGCATATAAATTTTAAACTTAAGAAATTAACTATTGAAATTTTTCAAAATATTTCTTGTTGTTTAGCAGCATACACATTGTTGAAAATGCTCTTCTCATTCTTGAGTTTATTGGATTACAATTTTTTTATTTGAAGAATTCCTCAGCCCTAAATAATCTATTTTAACTTTTTTTTGTCTTAAAATGAGCACCCTAAAATAAACCTATTCTTACCCTTATCACTGACAAAATATTGGATATAGATATTTTAAATACTTTCCAAATTTGTTACTTAGTGGCAAAAACTTTTCAAGGTGAAGGATGCATTTGCATGACCATTATGTATTCAAATGTAAGATACATGTACTTCTTTTGACAAATTTTCTTGAACCAGTCTTTGCATTTTTTTATTTACCTACTTGCCCGAAAGCCAAATTTAGAGAAAAATTATATTTATTCAAACAAATTCTTTCATAATTTTCACTTGTCGGAATCCAGTTTTACTTGTCCCAGGCTTCAGGCAAGTGGGTTAGTGCAAAGACTGTTGAACAACTTCAAACAAACAGTTCAGTCCATATAATATATTATGCTGATGAACTCTACAAACATACTGACCTTGAACTTTTTATTTTTAATGGCAAGGTCACTGGGGTTTTCCACAGAATAATCCTTATTTGATATATCATCTTTGATAGGTTCCAACCATTCAGTTAATTCCTTAATTCTGTTATACATTGATTCACTGGATTTTAACGCCATTATTAATCGCTTATTTTGTTCCTGAGCTAGTTTTACAGTTTGTGCCCACTTTTCATTTAAACTGTTTACTTCTGTAAGCAGACATTCACCGAAATTAGGCTCTGCCTCAACAAGAAGTTGTTTGCATAACTCGTTGATGTTATTGACATTTTCCTGAAGAGTTTTTATGTCTTCTTGAACGGCCTATTAAATACATAAAAAAAAGTACATTTAATGAGCATTCTTTCATTCTTATTCACTATTTTCTAACCCTTGAGAAAAGCCATATGTGGAAATTTTGACTATATTGGTTTATATACCAGTACTATTGATTAGGCCTCCAAAACTATTTTTTTGTTTTCTGTAACTGAACCAAACAATCAAAACTACCCAACCCAAAAATTGTAATCTGAAATTCCAAATCAATTGCCTTACCCAAAAAATTTAATCTGAAATTCCCAAAAAAAAATTAAAACTTAATATTCAGCAATTTTTTTTTGTATCAAAGTCAGATTTGTTCAGATATTTGCAAGAAAATAGAATTTGTTAATCTTAGTTTCTATCTATCTAATTAAAAAAATGTATGTTAGTAACAGAAAACCAATATCTTTTTAAAGGGTTATGGTGTATAATGCCACTTTCAACAATATTTCAGTTATATTGTGGCGGTCAGTTTGATTGGTTTAGGAAATCAGAATACACGAAGAAAACCACTGAACTGCCACAAGTCACTGACAAACTTTATCACATAAAGTGGTATCGAGTACACCTTGCCAAGAGTGGGATTCGAAACTCACAGCTTTAGTGGTGATAGGCACTGATTACACAGGTAGTTGTAAATCCAACTACCATACGATCATGACAACGATAATGATAATTTCTGTAGTCTGATATTCTTCCATCAATAAAACCAATTGCCATGATATAACTGAAATATATTTGAAAGTGGTGTTCAATGCACTATTTGTCTTTTAGTAATCCATTCAATATTCCATAACATGGACCATAGAGGGTGCCATTTGGGTAAAAGAGTAGGGAAAGACACATTGTAGCCACCCCAAATCTCCCTACTTTTCTAATAGCAGACAAACGTTGTGGTCCCTGTTGTCTCAATTCCTCCCTCCTTTTCTTATATAAATATATATAATTGATGAACTTGTTCTCGTACTGAATATCCATGATATATTTGCCACTCATGATAGTTGACACGATGGACATCTCTAGTGGAGCAGGAAGTGCTTACCCTTCCAGAGTACCTGAGTTCACCCCTAGTTTTTAGAGGGGTTTGTGTTGGTTAATAAAATCTTTAGTTTTCTATGTAGTGTTTTGTAGCCCATTACTTGTTCTTTTGTCCTTTTTATTTTCGGCCATTGTTTTTCTGTCCTTCTTCGATTTACGGCTTGTGATTATATTTATTTGTTTGACCTTTTCATAAGAAAGCAACAATCAATCAATCAATTAATCTTCTAAATACTGTACTAATAGTATAACCTAAACAAACAAATACTCAGATAAATTTACCTTCAGATTGAAGAGTGTACAATATTTACATTCCAACTGAGAAGTGTTTAAAGTCACTTATATAATGACTCATAAAAATGTCTGTCTTCAGATTAAAAACCATTTTCAAAACATAATATTCAAAATGGCAATAAGGTAATCCTTGTTTATTAGATTTAAATATTTAAATACTTCAAGAATGTTTAAAAGATTTTAAAAACAGAAGTTGATCTTTTTATAAATAGTCCCTCTGTATAGAATGGTATCTGTACTGTAGCAATAGAGAATATTTTAACTCCCAATACTGCAATGGGATCTCTTGCATTAGATACCAACTCTCTACCAACTGAGCTAAACTCTACTTATACAGTTAGAGGAGGGTGGTTTTGATCCTATTACAGTTCTTATCATCTTGGGTAGAGGAGTGTATCTATTACAGAGGAGTGTATCTATTACAGAGGAGTGTGAGTGTATCTATTACAGAGGAGTGTATATATTACAGAGGAGTGTGAGTGTATCTATTACAGAGGAGTGTATCTATTACAGAGGAGTGTGAGTGTATCTATTACAGAGGAGTGTATATATTACAGAGGAGTGTGAGTGTATCTATTACAGAGGAGTGTATCTATTACAGAGGAGTGTGAGTGTATCTATTACAGAGGAGTGTGAGTGTATCTATTACAGAGGAGTGTGAGTGTATCTATTACAGAGGAGTGTATATATTACAGAGGAGTGTATCTATTACAGAGGAGTGTATCTATTACAGAGGAGTGTATCTATTACAGAGGAGTGTGAGTGTATCTATTACAGAGGAGTGTATCTATTACAGAGGAGTGTATCTATTACAGAGGAGTGTGAGTGTATCTATTACAGAGGAGTGTATATATTACAGAGGAGTGTATCTATTACAGAGGAGTGTGAGTGTATCTATTACAGAGAAGTGTATCTATTACAGAGGAGTGTGAGTGTATCTATTACAGAGGAGTGTATATATTACAGAGGAGTGTATCTATTACAGAGGAGTGTATCTATTACAGAGGAGTGTGAGTGTATCTATTACAGAGGAGTGTATCTATTACAGAGGAGTGTGAGTGTATCTATTACAGAGGAGTGTGAGTGTATCTATTACAGAGGAGTGTATCTATTACAGAAGAAGGGAACAAAAACAGAACAAAATCCTTAACAAAATGTTTATTGCATCTTCAATTATCACAGACAGAAAAAAATCTTTTTTTCTTGTAATTAAAATGATTTCCTGCTATGTAAGTTTTATCTTTTTAACATGTAACAACAATCCTTCAAACTTTATAACCCTGTATTTCTTATCTTGAGACGGCTTTGTCCCTGGTCTAGGCTAAGGAGTGGTCTCTTCAAATTATAAAACATCAATCCACTTTCAATTTCAACCCATTTTATATAAGAGTCTTCCTATTTATAGATTTTGAAAATCATTGTTCATGTTCTGCTATTATGATAGGTGTAACAAGACATTGTACCATGTTAGATGATACTGATTCCCCAGAATGCCACCTATGTCATCAACAAAATGTCTAAATCATTAAATAAGGCCATCTATATCATTTAACAATGCCACTTATAGACCTTTTAATTCTTAAAAACATGGGCATGGCCATTATCGACTTTGAGTGTGTCCGCCATTAGTAAAGTGTAAAAATCTTATGTTCTCTGGGTTTATGGTTTCTCTAGTACAGGTGTCACAATATACTGTTATTTCAGCTTGAAATTCAATCATAACACCTGCTGTGAAGTGATTTGTAAACAGAGATATAATGACAACAAATAAATTACCTGGTATGTATTTTTTTTTTAATTACCGTTATTTTCCCCATACAAAATCAGTATAAATCCTACTTGATAAAAAAAAAACTGCATGCATTTTTTTTTCTTTTTTGGTTTTTTGTTGCTTTTCAAGCATAAGAAAAAAAGGGGTAATCAAATTAATATTTTGTATGAAATTAAAAAGTAAATATATAAATTATAATATACGCTTTTTGAAATTATTACTATACGATTTAAAGTGAAGTAATAATGATAAAAAGTGTGCCTAACTTATAAGAAAGAACTTAACTTTTGAATGTGACATCTTAAGGTGCATTTTTCAATTCTATTTTATTTTATTTATTTTTTGTTTGTTAAATTGTAAAACAAAACTTTTTGTCGGTCAATTTCTTTATAGGGATCTGTAGTGAAGATGAAAAGGAATTTAAGTTTTATCAAATTAAAACATCTGAATATCTGAATTTCTTTATCTGAAAAAAAAGTTTCATGAGGAATCTAATATAACTATTTGCTCCTAGGTTTCAGATACGTGAACCGGACGGGCATTTTTCACCCCATTTGTCTTCTTTTTTAAATTTCTTTGCTAGGATTTCATAGTTTTATATTGATTTATTCTTTAATTTTATATGTTTTAGAAGATTAATTAAAATTTAATATTGACGTGTTAAGGAAGTAAGTGGTAGCGCTTTCTAGACTTGTAGTCTGTTGAAGGTCAACCGTGTCAACAGCGATGAGATGCTTCCCGGGTTTGGCACTTAGGGGAATAGACAGTCGTGTCATTTTGCAACAAAGGTGTTAAATTCATATTGTAGAAAGATAACTATCATTATAACTGATAGTTAACTGTGTATTGCATAACAAGTTACAGCAAAGACATCACTAAAACACAAAAATTTAATTTATGTATTGGGTTGATTCTTTAATGTTTTTGATTTGCAATATGACAGTTAAACTCTACCCCCTTCCCACAAAGGGTTAAAAATGATAAAAATATATATAACTAAAAGAAAAAAAAATCGCCGAATTTTGTTGCAGGACATCATGTCGTTCATTTTTACTTCTTACAGAATCAAGATTTATTTCAAGATTTATCTACAGAAATGTGATACCTCTTTGTAAATTGTTAATTATTTCATGTGGCTTCTACATGAAAAACAATAATTCTTACACTGCTCACTTTGTTCCCTTTTCCTTTGTTTATATTATTTAAACTTTCATTTAAGACAACATCTAACTCAGTTTTTTTTTCTATGTTATCCTCTACTGCATACGGAAGGAACATTATTCCTCTGCATATTTGCTACTCTATCAGTGTGAAAATGATTGATTTTTTGGTCAATTGCATAAGTGCTCCCTACATCATAAAAATATGCGACTTTGTGGCTTTGTGAAGTGAAGACAATATTCGAAGGGAACTTAGTTCTTTTGTACAAAATATATACCGTTAGTAAAAAATGTGTGTTGAGGGTTTCCATACCGACCGGTTTTTTTTTGTTTTTTTTTTGCGTAGCCTGTTTTATATTGAAATTTTGCCACATAAGCAAGGTTAAAATCTGAATAGCTACAGATCGATCTGTTAGCCCACATCTGGCAAAATGGCTAATTCTTTAATTCTGAACCACGGGAATAAGCCATAAAATATCAACTGAAGCGTGTTTATCTAATCCAATTATGAATACTGATTAATCGTAACTAGTGTAAACAACCGATTGTTACACTTTCCTAATGGCGGACGATAGTAACGCCACCTAGAGTCCACGAACGATAACTAGGTAATCACCGATTTCTGAAAACATCTATATCATCAATTCACCACATCATTTTTATTTTGTTTTTATTCATGACTATGGCAAAATTGCAGAACTTACACAAATTAATTCTGAACATTTTATGCCTACTTTTTATTACTTCCATATATTGACAATATCTTGCAGAGTCAAAATCTTAGAGTGATCATAGATTTTTCAACAATATCATGACTACTAGAGTTTTATTAGGAGTAGGGGTATTATGGTGTTTAACCACTTTCAACAATATTTCAGTTATATCGTGGCGGTCAGTTTTATTGGTGGAGGAAATTTTGAGGAGTAAGTCCTGAAATGATTTGTGAAACCCTGCCAATGGTACATGTAGGTGTCTAGAAACCTCAACACTAGAGGTGGGTATTAGGGTGCAGAGGTCAAACACCTTAACCAATCATAGACGATGAAACTAGTATAACATGAATGATCAGATAATCTGAATCCACACTGTTGTAAACGATTAAAATATTAAAAAAATTTCTATGTAAATGTCATTAAAACATTTCTAGAAATTATATCCAAATATTCCTTGGGATTTCGTCTAAAAAGTTCCTAGAAATTTGACCCAAATATTTCTCGAGATTTTGTCTAAAAAGTTCCCAGAAATTATACCCAAATATTCCTTGAGATTTCTCCTAAAAAGTTCCTAGAAATTTGACCCAAATATTCCTCGAGATTTCTCCTAAAAAGTGCCTAGAAATTTTACCCAAATTAATATTCCTCGACATTTCGTCTAAATAAACTATGCAGTGTAGATCAGATTCTTGTTTTAAGTAACGGTTAAATCCACCTTTATCGGGTATGGTTTACACTATATTAGATCGTTTTCTACTACAATACACATAATCAGATTTGGCTTTAATACCGATCTTTTATTAAAACTATCCTTATAAAGCACTCAAATGATCATGATCAACATAGCAGATATTCAAAACAAAATCAGATAACGCTAATTAAATAAGGTATATAATCGTTAATAAATCATAAAATATCTCTGTCTTGTTATCTTGGATTTAATAAGCGATAGGTCTTTTAAATAAATAAACAACACAAATTTATTATTTCAATTTTCACGGCACAATAACTTAACCCTAAACATCATAGGTAAATTTCACGACACTGAAAATCCAAGAAGCATGCCAGCCAAGCCCATTGATCAAACCTGAAAATTTAGCAATTGTGAGTTTAAAACTACTTGTTTTCCACTTGAAAATATAATGAGCCCATATATTGGTCGAGAGGTACTGTTAACATCTTGGTTTACACTATAAGGCCTTGGAAAATATTTCCTTTTTTCCCCTTGCGAGTCATAATTTACACAACCATTTCCACTTAAAATTGTATAAGTCTTAAGAACTCATATATTTGTTGAGAGGTACTGTTAACATTTTCGTTTAAACCTGTTAAGCTTGAAAAATATTAATCCTTTTTTTCAGACATAATTTACACATCCCAATTAAGTAATAATATTGACTAAGGTTTGGTCAATAGTTCAGTATCATAAAATTTTGATGCGAAAATAATTGTCTTGTCTTGCTACTGTTTACACAAAGGTTTATTTACTATGTTTGTACAGCTTATCATATATGATTATCAGATTTGTAAAAAATCCATGGGTAGTTGATGTTGTTGCTGACTGATAAATTACTTGCCCATATATAATTCTTATGGGACAAAAAGGAAAACTACAAATTTCTGAATTTGTTTTGTGTGTTTGCTGTTGGGTGAAAATACAAATGGCTTCATATCCAGAAAAAAATCCCAGTTAATAGCGAGATCCAAAAACAGCTAAATATAGAAAGTGATCTGCACACTTTGTACCTGCCAACAAATTAAAAAGTAAAGAGGGGGTAAATAACTTGCAATGGACCCAAACAAATCTGTTCTTCGTCTGAGTAAATTATTTCCTCTTTTATTTCATAATTTATCATTACATCTGTGCCATAACATTTTCATGATATGTGTATTAATTGGTATCATACAAATCTGCCTATTTCTTTCACTGAACATATTTTTTGTCTTTTTTTTAAGTGCATTAATTAGGTGATATCATTTTTAGACTGAGCAGTGATGATAAACCAATGAAAGAAAATGTATATTTCTTTAGCATCAATTTCAATTTTTTGAGAATGACAGCTACATGTACATCTGATTGACTTTTAATTACCATTACAAACCTCCATCCATCAAAACAATTCTATTTGTAATTGAAGTGTTTCTGACATGGCAGGACCAACTCTTCTTCATTGTAAAATCATTGTATCGCTTTTAATAACAAACAGAAACATCAGTAATTAGCCACTTTCAACAATATTTAAATATCCTGGAGGTCAGTTTAATTGGTGGAAGAAACCAGCCTAGAGTACCCAGAGAAAACCTGCTACAAGTCACTGATAAAACTTTATTACAAAAAGTTGCATAGATAGAACTATATAATTTTAGCAGTGATAGGCATGGAATGCACAGGAAGATGTAAATCATCACATCCATGACAGCTCAAGTAAGTAGTAAACAAAAGTCTAAGACTAAGATTGTTTATTGGAATATCAAAACAAAATTGATGTCTTCCACACAATGTCAAGATACTAAATCCTACGAACATGTAAATGAACACACAATAGGAAGAAATATCTTAACAGAGAATTATCATACACAACAAGAAAATGCAGATTCAATAAAACTACAGATAAATCTAGTTTCTGATATACTTTTAGGATTCATAAGCTTATTGAATGTGGATGAGGTCATCTCACTGTCATTTTGTAAGGTAGAAAGGTCTAGATTCAGATTTGAAAATAGATTAGATCTTAAGGTATCATGTTTTTTGCAAAATAATAGAAAATGTTCTTCATCCTCGATCTTATTACAGAGTGAACATAATCTTAAATTTCTACAGAGTTTTGGTCTGAAGTATCTTCCTTTTACTATTAGTAATGTATGTGCGCTTATCCTCAATTTTGTTAAATTTTTCACTATGGACTTTGATAAATTTAGGTCTAAATAACTTTGAAGTGAAAATTCATTATAACAATTAGCAAATGTGTTTAATTTAGAATCAGTTGTTTGATTTTTAGTTGATCTTCAACTGATTTTTTGTAATAATTGTTTACAATTTTGAAATATCAATTTTCATATTTTCTGTTGACTTGTATATGAATGACAACCAAGATTTTTTCCCTCAAGATGCAGACCTCTATCCACATCAAAAGCTTCTTATACTAACCTAGTAGAGGGAAACTTTCCTAATCTCCAATAGTATTTTACTATTTATATGTTAATGAAGTTATGAAACTTAAAATTGGTAATCTACCTAATTCGCACCTTGATGTAAAATTTGAAGATTTCTTGTGTACCCCTAATAAGTATTTACAAAAGCGGTTGTGGATTTTCTCAAATGGGAGATTTTCACTTTTCAGTTCTTTTTGTGTAAAGTCACTTATCCAAATTTCTGATGCATAAGATATTATTGGTCTTATTAAGGAATCAAATAATTTCAATTTTAATTTCATGTCTGAGAAGTCTAAATCGAGTATTTTTGATTTAAGGCTGAATACTGCTTTTAGATCTTTGTTGCATAATATTATTCAGGCAAATTTTAAGTTACCATTGTCATTGTAACAGTATGTAGGAAGAATATAATCTAACCCGAATTTAATCAACATAAACTTTTTAAAGTTATCATCCTTTTTAAGGCTTAATGCATAAATCAAAATATCTAAAATATTATATATTTCAACTTTTTTTTTACATCTAACAATTTTTTTTTGCATATATTGCATTTAAAATGCACATGAACAATAAGTTGTGCATTTGTCAGTAATGGGTGCAGCATGCATAAAACATGTCCTACCTGTATAAAATAAAATTGTCACTTTACCTGAAAATGTGTATTGGTTTAATCAGTAGAAGCATACATGTAACTATTGTTGACAACATATTATAACCTTCTAAATAATTAACATGCATGTAATCATATTTGATCATAATACACTCACATTGCTTTCATTCATCTGTGCAGATAGAGTTGGAACGTCCCCAGTGGCAGGGTCGTCAGCATGCAGGAAGACATCCATTTCTTCTATCCATTGATTCAGACCAATTGTTTGACTCTAGGAATAGATCATTACTCACAATTAGTTTCAGTGATGCACTTTTAATCAACAAAATCAATGTTTATATCAGGAAATAAAAGTATATAATTAAGCTGTATTCCCCTGGAAGATATTATGGACTAATCCACAGGAAGTGGGTTATATTTAGCAGACTACACTTTTTATTTAAATGATTTCATTCATGAAATTTAAATAGTTTCAATGAAGTATGTCATCTGTGTATTGATCAATGACAAACAACAGTTAACCAACAATCTTTTTCCTTCTATAAATCTATATTTAAAAGTTTTCTGTAAAATGATTTTTGTCTAATATGCATCAATCATTACTTTATAAAAAAAATTGTCAACTACTTAACAAATAGTTCATGGCACCAAGGGCCATATGGCAGTTTATGGACCGGGATGTCACCCACAAAATATTATATGGACCGAAGCGAAGATGTCACCCACAAAATATTATATGGACCGAAGCGAAGATGTCACCCACAAAATATTATATGGACCGAAGCGAAGATGTCACCCACAAAATATTATATGGACCGAAGCGAAGCTGAGGTCCATATACTATTTTGTGGGTGACAGACCGGTCCATAAACTGTCATTTGGTCCAAAGTACCATGAACTATTTGTTAGGGACCGACCATTTAACTTGAAGGGGGGGTTATGGTTTTTTGTTTCGTTCAGAAATTTTTTTTTGGACAACACAAGAAATAGAATATTTATTTTTTTTTGTTGTGCAATGCACAAATTTTTTTCCAGAGTTTAACATTAGGTTATATGACAAAAACTCTGAATCAGATTATTTTTTTTTTCCTCCACCAAAATCAGAATATTTTTTTCAGCAACATTGGTAATCAGAATATTTTTTTAGAAAAAAACCATTTTTTTTTGCCAATGAAATATTAAATGAAAAATAAGAAATTTGGATAAAATTGAGAACAAAAATATGCAAGTTTCCATGCAGGCTTGCTCAGTTTCAGCAACCTGTGCATGCAATCCACCACTCTAAAGACAAAAAATAAGAGATTGGTTGCTGATCATCAGTTGTTAATACATGTATTCAGAGACCATACTATGTTCTTTGCCCTCTCCCCCCCGCCCCCCCCCCCCCAAAAAAAAAAACCTGCTCTGGACCCACCTATTAAGTGAGACTGTGAGACTTGACACCACTGAGTTTGTGCAGCTCAGATAAGCTGTTGTTTTTTTTAGTATTTATGGGTATTGCATCTAGATTGTCATTTAACAATTTAAATAACCCCCTTGAAATGTTGTTCTTAAGTGACTGGTATGATAGTTTATGTTTGTTTAAGGGTGTGTATTTGTTTTATACATGTACTGACCATAAAAACTGGCCTTCTTATCCAGTATTGTGTCTCACAAATAATAACATTTACATACTTGTCTGTGCTTACTTCAATTAGTAGCTTTCTTTTCAACATACATGATAAGGTCCAAGTACAAACTATTGACATTATTTGTCTTTAGAATGCACATTCAATATTGCCATTAAATTACAGTAATCCCCTTCTTATAAGGACACCCCTCTTATCAGGCCATATTTCAATTCAAATGCACTGAGGATATTATTATATAGTAGTCCACGTCTTATAATACCATCCCCTTCAACAATGAAAAAGTGGCCTTAAAAAGGGAGAGGCATCTCTTGAAGGGGACTTACCGTTTCAGTGCATCTGAAATCTGTCCTTATAATCGGGCGGCTTTTGGTGCAAGGGTTCTGATATGAAGGAGACTAGTGCACTACTAAATTGTTCCCCTCAGGAGAAGCCACATTTCTTATAAGGCCACATTTTCATTACAGAAGGGGTGGCTGAGTGAGACTACTGTATTATATTGGTTCAATGTTTTGTATAATTGTTCAGTACTCATTAACATGTCGTTTACATTAATAAACAATTTTATTTGATTTAATGGAAGGGGTGTCACACAAAGTGGCTGAAGGATGTATCAAAAATCACTCTCCTATCTGAAAAATTGACCAATTAGTATTTTTTTTTTAATTTGGGTCAAAATATGCCTAAATTGCATATTTACCATATAATATATCAGGACAAGAAGGCATTCAAGGGATACTGTTTCACCTCCAATATAATAATGTTTTTTTTTACTTACAAGCTAAAGAGGATTTTTATTTAATGTTGTTTTAAATGCCCAAAGAATTTTTAACAGGCTTGCATGGGTATCCGGGCCTGTGGTAAACAGACGGCCTGAAGACTGCCAGCTATAATACGTAATTTATTAAGGGTCATCCATCTTGAGCTGTTCTGCAAATTCCAATTTAATAATCTGCCTTACAGTTTTATATTAAATAACACACAAAAAAAATAACCCAACAATAATAACCTTAAAACAACAATAATAACCTTAAAACAACAATAATAACCATTAAAACAACAATAATAACCTTAAAACAACAATAATAACCATTAAAACAACAATAATAACCATTAAAACAACAATAATAACCTTAAAACAACAATAATAACATAAAACAACAATAATAACCATTAAAACAACAATAATAACCTTAAAACAACAATAATAACCATTAAAACAACAATAATAACCTTAAAACAACAATAATAACCATTAAAACAACAATAATAACCTTAAAACAACAATAATAACCTTAAAACAACAATAATAACCATAAAACAACAATAATAACCATTAAAACAACAATAATAACCACTAAAACAACAATAATAACCTTAAAACAACAATAATAACCATTAAAACAACAATAATAACCTTAAAACAACAATAATAACCATAAAACAACAATAATAACCATTAAAACAACAATAATAACCTTAAAACAACAATAATAACCATTAAAACAACAATAATAACCTTAAAACAACAATAATAACCATTAAAACAACAATAATAACCATTAAAACAACAATAATAACCATTAAAACAACAATAATAACCTTAAAACAACAATAATAACCATTAAAACAACAATAATAACCTTAAAACAATAATAACCTTAAAACAACAATAATAACCATTAAAACAACAATAATAACCATTAAAACAACAATAATAACCTTAAAACAACAATAATAACCTTAAAACAACAATAATAACCATTAAAACAACAATAATAACCTTAAAACAACAATAATAACCATTAAAATCATATATTTTAACATTTACAATCATATTCATTTTTTTTAGCAGATTGAATCAAAAGAATCTTAAATTATTTCATTATAAAACACACAAAGCACAATTTAGACATATTTTTTTTATTCAATCAATGAAAAGACATAAAGAAGAAAAAACTGAATGAATGGTTTTGTTTATTGAGTTCTACGGATGTGTAAACACTCATAAGATTCCATTAAAACAAAATAAATTTATCACATGACATAACAACTGAGTGGTCTTGAGATCAATTTGTCGCTGGAAAAGTTCTGATTTTAGACGATATCATCGCTGAGATTGTTTTAACTAAAAGTATGCTTATGGATGCTTAATACCACATTCAACAATATTTCAGTTTTATCGTGGAGGTAGAATTCATTTGTAGAGGAATCTGGAGTACTCGTCAACAAACCATTGATCTTTCATATATCGCTGACAAACTTTTCCTTACAAGATTGTATCAAGTACACATCACAGGATTCAAAATCACAAAGTTTAGTGATGACAGGCACTGATTGTAAATCTGAATAATGTACGAAGATGAAGGCTCTCTTCTTATTGTGAAATACTGTCTTGTGGTGTAATGGTTAATGTGCACCACCTTAAGTGCAGTAGACTGGCATGTGCACCACCTTAAGTGCAGTAGACTGGCATGTGCACTACCTTAAGTGCAGTAGACTGGCATGTGGTGTAATGGTTAATGTGCACCACCTTAAGTGCAGTAGACTGGCATGTGCACCACCTTAAGTGCAGTAGACTGGCATGTGCACTACCTTAAGTGCAGTAGACTGGCATGTGGTGTAATGGTTAATGTGCACCACCTTAAGTGCAGTAGACTGGCATGTGCACCACCTTAAGTGCAGTAGACTGGCATGTGCACCACCTTAAGTGCAGTAGACTGGCATGTGGTGTAATGGTTAATGTACACCACCTTAAGTGCAGTAGACTGGCATGTGCACCACCTTAAGTGCAGTAGACTGGCATGTGGTGTAATGGTTAATGTACACCACCTTAAGTGCAGTAGACTGGCATGTGCACCACCTTAAGTGCAGTAGACTGTCATGTGCACTACCTTAAGTGCAGTAGACTGTCATGTGGTGTAATGGTTAATGTACACCACCTTAAGTGCAGTAGACTGGCATGTGCACCACCTTAAGTGCAGTAGACTGTCATGTGCACTACCTTAAGTGCAGTAGACTGGCATGTGCACCACCTTAAGTGCAGTAGACTGTCATGTGGTGTAATGGTTAATGTGCACCACCTTAAGTGCAGTAGACTGGCATGTGCACCACCTTAAGTGCAGTAGACTGGCATGTGCACTACCTTAAGTGCAGTAGACTGTCATGTGCACTACCTTAAGTGCAGTACTCATGTGCACCACCTTAAGTGCAGTAGACTGTCATGTGCACTACCTTAAGTGCAGTAGACTCATGTGCACCACCTTAAGTGCAGTAGACTGTCATGTGCACCACCTTAAGTGCAGTACTGTCATGTGCACCACCTTAAGTGCAGTAGACTCATGTGTACCACCTTAAGTGCAGTAGACTCATGTGCATCACCTTAAGTGCAGTAGACTGTCATGTGCACTACCTTAAGTGCAGTACTCATGTGCACCACCTTAAGTGCAGTAGACTGTCATGTGCACTACCTTAAGTGCAGTAGACTCATGTGCACCACCTTAAGTGCAGTAGACTGTCATGTGCACCACCTTAAGTGCAGTACTGTCATGTGCACCACCTTAAGTGCAGTAGACTCATGTGTACCACCTTAAGTGCAGTAGACTCATGTGCATCACCTTAAGTGCAGTAGACTGTCATGTGCACCACCTTAAGTGCAGTACTGTCATATGCACCACCTTAAGTGCAGTAGACTCATGTGCATCACATTAAGTGCAGTAGACTCATGTGCATCACCTTAAGTGCAGTAGACTCATGTGCACCACCTTAAGTGCAGTACTGTCATGTGCACCACCTTAAGTGCAGTAGACTCATGTGCATCACCTTAAGTGCAGTAGACTCATGTGCATCACCTTAAGTGCAGTAGACTGTCATGTGCACCACCTGAAGTGCAGTAGACTGTAATGTGCACCAAAGTAATAAAAATGTAGATATCAAATTCAGTGATCACCACTCATTTCTAAAATAATCTTCATCAAAGTCAAAATATAGATCTCTTTAGCTGAAACATTGCTCACTAAGGATTAAATAGCTACCCACTCACTCTTATTGAGAAAGGATAGCTATAAAGAATATGGTATACCATAATATGTGGGGCTGTCGTGGCCGTGATCATATGGTAGTTGGATTTACAACTACCTATGCAACCAATGCCTATCACCACTGATGTTGTGAGTTCCAATCTTGATCTGGACGAGGGGTACAACATTATGTGATAAAATTTGTCAGTGACTTGCGACAGGTCGGTGGTTTTCTCCGGATCCTCCAGTTTCCTCCACCAATAAAACTATTGTTGAAAGTGGTGTTAAACACCATAGACCAAACAACTCAGGCACTCTTATTGTGAAAGGATAGCTATAAAGAAATATACCATAATATGTCAGTAACACACACGTATATAAAAAGCATTGGGAGATTCCTACACATTATTGTAATTCCTGGATACACCAACGTTGTCTTGTTGAACATAGAGAGACTACAGTTTACTTAAGGACAAAACATTTGTCAAAACATTTTAAGTTGAGTGTGTGTTTAAGTGATGAATTAATGCCAACTTTAAAAGCTTTATAAATTTGTATTTAGGGACTTGCTAATCTTTTTCACATTGAAACTCTAATCAAGTGTTAACTACTGATAAATCTTACTGAAATCTAATCAAGTGTTAACTACAGATAAATCTGACTGTTTGACATTGAAACTCTAATCAAGTTTTAACTACAGATAAATCTTACTGTTTCACATTGAAACTCTAATCAAGTGTTTTTGCTGGATCAAAATAAAATAAGGAATCTTTTTAGAGGACACATACTTCATTTGTAGTAAGTTAAAAATCATTTGAACTTATAGTTCTTGAGAAGATTTTAATGTGTCAGCCAATCAGAAATATGTGGCAGCAAATGTTTTTTAACAGATCAATATGATACAAGGAATGTTTGATGAGGATCCTAATTACTCCCAGCGCTCCACACTAGCAATATTGTAGACAATAATTTTATAGTTCGTACAACTGCTATGACACCTTTTTGTGCTACAACATAACTCGTAGCACTGCTTATTGATGTTTCTGATGTCCAAATAGTAACGTCGATCAATAAGATCACTCAAACTAGAGGCTCAGCGGGCTGAGCCTGTATCGCTCACCTGGCACAAGAATGATGCTTCCTGCCAAGTTTGGTTTAATTTGGCCAAGGAGTTTCAGAGGAGAAGATTTTTTTAACATTAGCCAATCAGAAACAAGAATTGCTCTCGACAGCCATATTTGTTGGCTAAATGGAACGAAACGAAGAAACCTTATAGAGGATCTTACATAGATGCTTCCTGCCAAGTTTGGCTCCATTTGGCCAAGCAGTTTCAGAGGAGAAGATTTTTTTAACATTAGCCAATCAGAAAAAAGAATTCCTCTTGGTGGCCATGTTTGTTGGCCGAATGGAACCAAATGAAGAAGCTTTATAGAGGATCTTACATAGATGTTTCCTGCCAAGTTTGGTTTAATTTGGCCAAGGAGTTTCAGAGGAGAAGATTTTTTTAATATTAGCCAATCAGAAACAAGAATTGCTCTTGGCAGCCATATTTGTTGGCCAAACGGAACGAAACGAAGAAACTTTATAGAGGACCTTACATAGATGCTTCCTGCCAAGTTTGGCTCCATTTGGCCAAGCAGTTTCAGAGGAGAAGATTTTTTTAACAGTAGCCAATCAGAAACAAGAATTGCCCTTGGCGGCCATATTTGTTGGCAGAATGGGACGAAATGAAGAATCTTTATAGAGGACCTTACACAGATGCTTTCTGCCAAGGTTGGTTCCATTTGGCCCAGTTGTTTCAGAGGAGAAGATTAAAATGTGAAAAAGTTAACGGACTGACGACGGATGCCAAGTGATGGCAATACCTCACCTGGCCCTTTGAGCCAGGTGAGCTAAAAAAGGGACAAGATAATGCAGCATTACCAACCATTGGAAATATTGTTCATTCTGACGGCTTTCTTGGTTGCTTGTGGGGGTGGATAAAATAAATCAGTGAAGTTAATAAAGCCCCACCTGTTACTTTGTGTATTATCATTGATCAACACAGAAACAACAAAAGTGTAAATCAATGACGATGCAATGTGAAGGAGGTTACAGCACTGACTAGATAATCAATGATGTAACATTATCTGTATGGAGCAGTTAGTATGATCCTCAGCCAATAACATCATTTGGAGAAGATTTTTTAAATTTCAGCCAAGTATAAATTGTATGTAGTGCCATGTGTTTACCAGATCATGAACAAGTATAAATTGTATGTAGTGCCATGTGTTTACCAGATCATGAACAAGAACAGTTTGTACAAGACCTCAAAAACATCATTTCTCCAAAGTTTGGTTCCAATTGACCCAGAAGTTACATAATAGAGAATCAAAATGTGAAATGTTAAAGACGCCGGACACGAGGATTGAAGGTGAAAGCAAAATCTCACATAGCCTTGGGGCAGGTGAGCTAGAATAAAATAGTCCAACCAAACAACAATCATCTGATATTATCATAATAATTCTGATCATGGTAATGTATATTGTCAGCCATTCATTACCTTTCACTTTCTATTTTTAATTAGACTAGGTTTTTTTTTTACCTGGTATTTTTTGAGTTGACCAATGGCTTTTTCTATTTTGTCCAGTCTTTCGTCAATGACAACAGACACCTGGCTCCATCTAGTGTTCAAGTCATCAAGGTCAGTTTTCAGTTTTGTTGCCTTGTCTTCAGAGGCTGCTTTACCAATCAGACTTTCTCCAGTTTTGTTGATATAATCTAGGCTACCATTGTGGTCTTGTAAGTCTGCTTGTAAATTCTATAAAAGAACAAACAATTTCAATTTTATGACGCTAAACTTTGAAACTCTCTATAACAGAAAGAATTATTCACAGAAATTATTCCCTCAGTAACTAATACAGGAAAATCTATTGAAAAATTAATGAAAATTAAATAGCCTTTAGCAGCAAAGGGGACATAACTCTTGCAAATATTGTATCATTTGAAGATTCATTACCATACTACTAACACTTTGAATGGTTTGGTTTAGATTGGTTTATGGTGTTTAATGACATTATCAATAATATTACAGTTATATTGTGGCGGTAAGCTAGTTTTATTGGTGGAGAAAACCACCGACCTGTCGCAAGTCACCGACAAACTTTATCACATAATGTTGTATTGAGTACACCTCGCCATGAACAGGGTTCGAACTCACAACTTTAGGCACTGATTGCACAGGTAGTTGTAAATCCAACTTCCATACAATCACAGTCATGACAGCCCCTCAATTGGAATTGATTGACATACCAAACATACTCTTTTTACAGAATGTCCACTCAAAATGAAAAGGAAAGTGAAAGTGGTAGAAACAACCATCCATGATATTTTCAGTTAAGATTTTTTTTTTTTTTTACTAATTCTTGATTAATTCTTTTACATAATACATGGTAATTTCCTATATCGATCAGAAACTGGTATAGTTTTTTTAGAAATATTTTATACATCAAAGGTTTTAATTGATATTATGCTCTATTGCTTACATAAATAAATATATTATTTTTGCTTACAGATATCATATTCAGTTGTATGGTAGTTGAATTTACAACTACCGATGCAATCAGTGCCTATCACCACTGATGTTGTGAGTTCGCATCTCGTTCAGGGTGGGGTGTACAACATTATGTGATGAAGTTTGTCAGTGATTTGCGACAGAGTTATAGTTTTCTTCGGGTCCTCTGCTTTCCTCCATCAATAAAACTGATCGTCACGATATAACTGAAATATTGTTGAAAGTGGCGTTAAACACCATCAAACAAACAAATAATCATTGATAGCTGGTGTAGCAACATTTGCTATTTCTGTTCACAGAAATTTCTAGGTTACGTTTGTTTAATAAATGATTAATTGATATTATAATCATAATTCTTTATCAAAAACATAAAAACAATTTAAAGATATTTCTGTACAAGCCACAGGAAGCACCATAGCTTCTTAACTCTTATCTCCACCAGGACCAGTTTACTGACTAAACAGGGAAGCAGTAGATAATGGACAGAGTGGGAGGTTGTTAATATAATCAGTAATGATTAGCATGGAGAAAAATGTTTTGCCAACAGGATTTTCTTTTTGTTGTTGTTTAGAGGCTGGTAGCTTGATACAAGGGCATATGGTTTTGTTTGTTTGTTTGATGTTGTTTAATGCCATTTTCAACAATATTTCAGTTATATCATGGCAGTCAGCTTTATTGGTGGAGGAAACCAGAGGAACCTGAGAAAACCACCGACCTGTCGCAATTCACTAACAAACTTTATCACATAATGTTGTACACCTCGCCCTGATCGAGATTCAAACTCACAACATCAGTAGTGATAGGCACTAATAGCATAGGTAATTGTAAATCCAACTACCATATGATCATGGCCACGACGGCCCCTAAAGGGTGTATGGAATGGGAGGTATTGATAAAACTACCACTCAGGTTACAATTACAAAACTCTGTTTCTCTTCACCCCTCCTCTATTTTGGAGTACATGAGAGTTTTTTTTCCATTATTTTTTATTTGGCTAGATGTCAAAACATTTTACATATAAGGAAGTCCTCACAGAAATCTAGTCACTAGAAACATATCTGTATAATCTTCAAAGGAATCCAGTTATTAAAATAAAGAAATTGTTTTCGTAGGAAATAAAAATTTAAACAGCGAACATTATTATTTAAGAGCAGTAATTATTTCAAAAAACAATTCTGTATCTGTATTTAAACACAATAAGATTTCTGGAAATCCAGAAATTCAATTTTTTTTTTATGAAAATGCAATAAAGGTTTTCAACACTAGCTTGTTTATGGGTCGACAGGGAGGAAGAGAAACATATAATTTTTTTTTAATTTTGGCCTTCCCCCCCCTCCCCCCCCCCATAACATAATTGATTCTTACAAAACAGCAGACAGCATCCTAGATTTAAGAGAAGATGAATGGTAACTATAATTGATGACTGAGGTATAAATCTCATAAGATACATATGTGTATATGACCTTGAATTTTAGTTAACTAAGATATATACCAGAAGTTATCTCCCTTTACGATTTTATAAAAACTGACAGACTGTGCAAGATTTTGATGACTTAACGATGTAAACAACTCAATCCAACAGCTGATATTGTGATATCCACACATGTTTAAGTGTCAAAACAAATGGAAACTAATTTTGTTCTTAACAGAAAAAAAAATCTTGCCATATTCAATCTAATAAACCAATGAATTTAAACAAACAGAATGCTATTTTATGAGAGGAAAGTACTTTTGTAAAGAAAGGTGATCTACTTCTTACATTATCTATTAATCTAATGTATGTAAGATATCAATTCAGTTCCAATGGTTTGTATATTCTGGCAGCCATTTTTAATCAGTCATGATTTTTTATTCTTTATAACTAATTCTTGCTCTACCTATTATTCTGATTCAAGTTAAAAATCTTAACTTAATCAAATTTTTTATTATTCATATTTAGTATAAAACTGCTAAAAATAAAAATTGTGTTATAATTCAATTCAGTGCACCACATGCAATCTTCATGTAGAAAATATTTATAGGAGGTGGGGAGAAATAACCACACCAATATTGGATTTACAACTATCTGTGCAATAAGTCCCAATAACCACTTAAGTTGTGAGTTCAAATCCTGCTGATGACGAGATGTACTTTATATTTTATCTAAAGTTTTTCTTTGACTTGCGATAGGTCGTTGGTTTTCTCTGAGTACTCGGGTTTTCTCCACCAATAAAATGGACCTCCATGATATAACTGAAATGTTGTTAAAAGTGGTGTTAAACACCATAACCCTAATTCTAACCACACCAAATATAACCTTTAAGATAGATTAAATCAATTTTTGTAACAAAAACCAACATTGAATGGTTGATATATACACAATTAGAATCTTAGATTATCTCAGTAATATTTGTTGTTACTGGCTCAACAGACATAAAACAGTGGACATGGTAATTTGAGTAAATAATGAGTGATTTTCCATAGAGAAACTTAATATGTTCTGATGGTTATCAATCCTGTTAAAACACTATTTTCTTGTAAACTGAATACAAAGGATCTTGATTACCACTTTATAACACTGGTCAAACCTACTGTATTCTCTACAACCAAACCAAACTGATATATATGCTTGATTTTATGTACCGGTATTCAAAAAATATTTTTGCAAATTTCAGCTACAGTCAAACCTGCTTTAGTGACCACCTCTATTAAGTTACAGTCAAACCTGCTTTAGTGACCACCTCTATTAAGTTACAGTCAAACCTGCTTTAGTGACCACCTCTATTAAGTTACAGTCAAACCTGCTTTAGTGATCACCTCTATTAAGTTACAGTCAAACCTGCTTTATTGACCACCTCTATTAAGTTACAGTCAAACCTACTTTAGTGACCACCTCTATTAAGTTACAGTCAAACCTGCTTTAGTGACCACCTCTATTAAGTTACAGTCAAACCTGCTTTAGTGACCACCTCTATTAAGTTACAGTCAAACCTGCTTTAGTGACCACCTCTATTAAGCAACAACTTGTATTATGTGACCTTGAATTTTATTTCCCTCAGCAGTACATTACATATCAATTTAACCAGTATTAAGCAGCCACCTGTCTAATGTGACCATATTTCACTGTTTCCTTGGAAGGTCACATTAGACAAGTTTTACTGTATACGATGACTACCAGGCTTTAAGTGGGATGACAGCTCAGTTACAGTGAACATGGGTAGGAGTAAGGAAACCATTACACTTGAGGGGGGTATCAGGGATCAAACTACCAGGCTTTAAGTGGGACGACAGCTCAGTTACAGTGAACATAGGTAGGAGTGAGGAAACCATTACACTTGAGGGGGGTATCAGGGATCAAACTACCAGGCTTTAAGTGGGACGACAGCTCAGTTACAGTGAACATAGGTAGGAGTGAGGAAACCATTACACTTGAGGGGGGTATCAGGGATCAAACTACCAGGCTTTAAGTGGGACGACAGCTCAGTTACAGTGAACATGGGTAGGAGTGAGGAAACCATTACACTTGAGGGGGGTATCAGGGATCAAACTACCAGGCTTTAAGTGGGACGACAGCTCAGTTACAGTGAACATAGGTAGGAGTGAGGAAACCATTACACTTGAGGGGGGTATCAGGGATCAAACTACCAGGCTTTAAGTGGGATGACAGCTCAGTTACAGTGAACATGGGTAGGAGTAAGGAAACCATTACACTTGAGGGAGGTATCAGGGATCAAACTACCAGGCTTTAAGTGGGACGACAGCTCAGTTACAGTGAACATAGGTAGGAGTGAGGAAACCATTACACTTGAGGGGGGTATCAGGGATCAAACTACCAGGCTTTAAGTGGGATGACAGCTCAGTTACAGTGAACATGGGTAGGAGTGAGGAAACCATTACACTTGAGGGGGGTATCAGGGATCAAACTACCAGGCTTTAAGTGGGATGACAGCTCAGTTACAGTGAACATGGGTAGGAGTAAGGAAACCATTACACTTGAGGGGGGTATCAGGGATCAAACTACCAGGCTTTAAGTGGGACGACAGCTCAGTTACAGTGAACATAGGTAGGAGTGAGGAAACCATTACACTTGAGGGGGGTATCAGGGATCAAACTACCAGGCTTTAAGTGGGATGACAGCTCAGTTACAGTGAACATGGGTAGGAGTGAGGAAACCATTACACTTGAGGGGGGTATCAGGGATCAAACTACCAGGCTTTAAGTGGGACGACAGCTCAGTTACAGTGAACATAGGTAGGAGTGAGGAAACCATTACACTTGAGGGGGGTATCAGGGATCAAACTACCAGGCTTTAAGTGGGATGACAGCTCAGTTACAGTGAACATGGGTAGGAGTGAGGAAACCATTACACTTGAGGGGGGTATCAGGGATCAAACTACCAGGCTTTAAGTGGGATGACAGCTCAGTTACAGTGAACATGGGTAGGAGTAAGGAAACCATTACACTTGAGGGGGGTATCAGGGATCAAACTACCAGGCTTTAAGTGGGACGACAGCTCAGTTACAGTGAACATGGGTAGGAGTAAGGAAACCATTACACTTGAGGGGGGTATCAGGGATCAAACTAACTTCTGATATTAGTTTTGTGATCATAAGTAAATCATCTTAACCTCTCTTCCACCAAGGGGGGGGCTCTCAATGACTGATACTGAAAATTATCAATTAATGTGACATCATACACATTATACAGGGCTTTCAATATTTTTCAAGTGTACAAGTACTTCACTATTACATAGGGGGTACTTTTTATTAAAATTTGAACAATTTTCATGAATATCTTATACACCACTCTTTTAAATCCGGAGGTATCAAATACCATTTTAGGTGGGTAAAAGTACCTGGTACTGCCCCTTATTGAAAGGCTTGATTAAGATGTCACAGTTAAAAAACAGATTTGAAGGTATCAACATACATATAATCATTAGTAATGCAGCTCATCCCATCAGACTCTCTGAAATACTAGTGATGATGTTTGTCTCAACCTTCAAAAATGCAGTTATTCTATCTTTAATAGAATTTTTGGCATCTTTTTTTTTTCAAGTACAATTATATTTAAATCAACAAATAAGTTGATAATTAAATAATAAGTTTGCTAGCGATAAAAGTTTAACAATAAAATTGTGGTATGATCTAACTGTTGCCGTTGACAACAATAGTTATCTTAGTTTCTCCTCCCGTACTGGTATCACAAACAAAGGATTATGATGTAAACTTTGATAAATTTTAAACGTACAGTACAAAATCTTGATGAAAGGCATGTTTCTACATTTATATATTTTAGACTCTAAATATTTATCCCTACTTTTAAATTTCTAAAATTAGTTATAAGTAAATCTTATCTGGCTTCTGTATATCATCAAATATCAGACATGAGACCAATCATGAAGCTGTGTTTGGAGCAAGTAAGCTCTAGAGCGAATGGATATGCACGATTCATACTCAAAACAAAATGTCTAAGATTTGAATAAGAATCCCTTAAAAATATTAATTATCTCTAAAAAGAGAATAACATTGTCTTCTTTCTTTCATCCCTGGTTTTTATGTATGTTTTGTAGATCGTTGTTTGTTTTTAATGGGGTTCGTGTTACTCCATCTTTAGTTTTATGTGTATGTTTTGTAGATCGTTGTTTGTTCTTTTGTACTTTTTTCTTTTGGCCATTGTGTTGTCTGTTCTTCGTTGATTTACGGATTCTGATTACCCCTTTGGTAAGTGCAAACTCTTCTTCTTGTTTACAGATAAAAAAGGGAAGTGACATGTAGATTTCTATCAAGAAAAAGCATTTTGTAGAGTTTGGCTTTTACCAGTGGAGCAGCTTGGGAGAAAAAAAGTGTCCTATGTTAAACTATTCTAACAAGGACATGATAGTATTTGCAATTGATATATAAAACACAAACTCTTTAAGTTTCAATGCAATGATCACTACTGTAGTGTACAGTACATGTGTCATCAGTACAACACTTTCTGAGAGGGCATTTGTTACATTTTCCCTTAGGGTTCTATGTTGCACTATGTTCATGTTCAGTAATGATGGCAATCTTGGGTTGCATGTTGCAATCATTTTGAAAGGAGACCACACATGGACTATAGGAGTCAAATGGGGTTTAATTTAGCAAACTTGTTTCAGAGGAGAAGATTTTCAAATTAATTTTGTTAAAATAGGCCTAATTTGCATATTTAGCAAACAATCATCCCCCAAATTCCAAATTTCACACTAGAGGCTCATAGGAGCCTGTAATCGCTCACCTGGTTCAAAGTTGGCCCCAAAAAAGAAAAGTCATAATTATTGCTAGGTATATGGAAGATTCTGTAGTCAAATCCGTTGACATACTACTGAAAGATAATTTAATAAGGAATCTAAAGAAAAAACTGCATCAAAATCAGACAAAAAATAAACGTTCTATACCCGAAAGTACCGGTATGTTTGCTTTAAATTGCATGGGTAACTACTTTCACAGTAGAACATTTTTAAGCATTTAACCCATGGTCCTATGTAAAAACTATGTCTGCTGATGGCGACAATCTCGCATGCAGGTTGCATGGGCTCACCAGACACAATTCTGAAAGGGGACCACTAATGACCATTTCACAATAGTTTGGGCCCCATTGGCCCAGCAGTTTCAGAGGAGATAATTTTTAAGTGAATTTTTGCAAATCTTCTATTTTTAGCAATGGCCACCATCTTCTTTGGCGGGCGGGGTTGTCAGGATATAATTCTGAAAGGGAACCACTAATGACCATTTCACCATATTTTGGGCCCCATTGGCCCAGTAGTTTCAGAGGAGATCATTTTTAAGTGATTTTTTGCCAAATTTTCTAATTTTAGTAATGGCGGACATCTTGGCTGGCGGCCGGGGTCGTCGGACAGAATTCTGAAAGGGGATCACCTAAAGACCATTTCACCATAGTTTGGGACCAATTGGCCCAGCAGTTTCAGAGGAGAAAATTTTTAAGTGATTTTTTGTTGAATTTTCTATTTTTAGTAATGGTGGCCATCTTGGTTGACGGCCTGGGTCGTCGGACACAATTCTGAAAGATGACCACCTAAAGACCATTCCACCATAGCTTGGGCCCAATTGGCCCAGTAGTTTCAGAGGAGATAATTTTTAAGTGATTTTTTGCCAAATTTTCTATTTTTAGTAACAGCGGCTATCTTGGTTGGCGGCCAGGGTTGTCAGACACAATTCTCAAAGAGGACCATCTGAAGACCATTCCTAGTTTGGGCCCAATTGGCCCAGCAATTTCAGAGAAGATAATTTCTAAGTGATTTTTTGCCAAATTTTCTATTTTTAGTAATGACAGCCATCTTGGTTGGTGGGGGGAATTGTCGGACACATTTCTGAAAGGGGACCACCCAAGGACCATTCCACCAAAGCTTGGTTCAAATTGGCTCAGTGGTTTTAGAGGAGTTGATTAAAATGCAAAAAGTTAACGACAGACTGACGACGGACGCCCAGTGGTAGCAATAGCTCGGTCAGGTGAGCTAAAAAAGTAATAAATATTTTAAACACCTCATTAGCGTAAAGTTAGTGTAAATTTCAGCTCATTTTAGTGTAAACGGTAGTCGTTTCTGCCATTTGAGGTCAGGTAATAAGACAGTTTTAGGCATGATAAGGCTGTAATATTTTTGTAATATGTTCTCTGAAGAAAGAGGTGCACAATCTGTCCTAATAAAAACATCACAAGAACATATCAATCAAAGATCTCCCTTTATCACACCCCATCCCCTCCAAAGGGAGCAATTGTAGCCAGGATTGTATGGTAGTTGGATTTACATTGATCTGTGATTTAGTATCTGGTATCTGTCTATCACCACTAAAGTTTATAAGTTTGATTCTCACTGAGGGGTATGGTACAGTGACTTGTGAAGGGCTAATGGTTTTCTCCACTTATAAAACTGACCACTATTATATAAATGAAACAATGTGTCTTTAAACACCAATAATCCATAATTTGCCCTCCCCCCTTTTCCCTCCCACTACTTTTTTCAACCAATGAAATTAAAACAAACAGACTTACTCTATATTGGTGCAGTTGTTCCTCTCCCCCTCCAATAACATTATAATAAACAGACTTACTCTATATTGTTGCAACTGTTCCTCCCCCCCCCCCCCCCCCCCATCCAATAACATTATAATAACCAGACTTACCCTGTATTGTTGCAGCTGTTCCTCCCCCCCCCCCTCCAATAACATTATAATAACCAGACTTACTCTATATATTGTTGCAGCTGTTCCTCCCCCCCCCCCCAATAATATTATAATAAACAGACTTACTCTGTATTGTTGCAGCTGTTCCTCCCCCCCCCCCATCCAATAACATTATAATAACCAGACTTACCCTGTATTGTTGCAGCTGTTCCTCCCCCCCCCCACCCCCCATCCAATAACATTATAATAACCAGACTTGCCCTGTATTGTTGCAGCTGTTCCTCCCCCCCCCCCCCCCCCCCCATTCAATAACATTATAATAACAAGACTTGCCCTGTATTGTTGCAGCTATTCCCCCTCCCCCCCCCCATCCAATAACATTATAATAACAAGACTTGCCCTGTATTGTTGCAGCTATTCCCCCTCCCCCCCCCCCCCCCCCCCCCCCCATCCAATAACATTATAATAACAAGACTTGCCCTGTATTGTTGCAGCTGTTCCTCCCCCCTCCCCCATCCAATAACATTATAATAACAAGACTTACCCTGTATTGTTGCAGCTGTTCCTCCCCCCTCCCCCATCCAATAACATTATAATAACCAGACTTACCCTGTATTGTTGCAGCTGTTCCTCCCCCCCCCACCCCCCATCCAATAACATTATAATAACCAGACTTGCCCTGTATTGTTGCAGCTGTTCCTCCCCCCCCCCCCCCATTCAATAACATTATAATAACAAGACTTGCCCTGTATTGTTGCAGCTATTCCCCCTCCCCCCCCCCATCCAATAACATTATAATAACAAGACTTGCCCTGTATTGTTGCAGCTATTCCCCCTCCCCCCCCCCCCCCCCCCCATCCAATAACATTATAATAACAAGACTTGCCCTGTATTGTTGCAGCTGTTCCTCCCCCCTCCCCCATCCAATAACATTATAATAACAAGACTTACCCTGTATTGTTGCAGCTGTTCCTCCCCCCTCCCCCATCCAATAACATTATAATAACCAGACTTACCCTGTATTGTTGCCCCCCTCCCCCCCCCCCCCCCATCCAATAACATTATAATAACAAGACTTGCCCTGTATTGTTGCAGCTGTTCCTCCCCCCTCCCCCATCCAATAACATTATAATAACCAGACTTACCCTGTATTGTTGCAGCTGTTCCTCCATGGTATCTACATCACAAACCATGTATTTTTCGGTCAGAAGTACAGACTCCATGTCATTAATCCACTTCAATGTCGCAGCCACGGCCTCTATGTATGATTTAGGAGGAACTTTTTCCAACACCTCTGCCAGTAATCTTTGTCTTTTACCTATAATGATAATATTACTCTGTTTGAAACCCTTCAAATTTATATCTTTTCTCAATCAACATTAGATATCCATATATAATTTTTGATAGATTTCAGATTTTTTTTAATCTACACAAAAACATATAAAAGTCATTGAAACAGAACAAAAATCCTGCCAAGAACAACACAATCTGAAATATGTTTCATTATGTGTCATTTTTTTCTAATTTAAATTCTTCCATTGCGACAGTGTGAAAAAAATATATCTGAAAATTCATAAAACACACGTTTTCCTTAAAAAGAGAGCATACAATGTTTTTCAACATCACAATAAAATCCACTGCTATTATTTTTAGAATTCCATCAAAGTTCATCTTTGAATTGAGAAAAAAAATTAATTTCACAAAAAATCATCCAATGCTAAAAATAAGACAATAAATGATTACATTGATGAGAAGCTAGAGAAACGTTAAAGCTAATGTCACATGGTTCCAAGACACAAGATCCAACACATCTGTGCCACTATTTGTAATTGGCGACTTTCACAATGAGTTAAGATGATGTAATATTTGTTTCCTCTGTATATAAACATACAGTATATTATGATTTCTGTTAATGGGGAACAGATTGTTTGTGTTTGAAGCAGGATATTTTTCTACGATATATTAATCATAATAGCTAAGAGTTCATAGGACTAAAAATACTAGAAATGAAAGATAAACTTGATAAGACCGTTGATTCTCTATCTAACTCTGTGTAGCCATTAAGATCTATAGTTCTGATACCAACTTTAGCAATAAATAAGTAGATATTACAACAGGTTTTAAATTGGAGGGACCAGGGAAATGTGTCACGACTGCACAGGGTGTGGGAATATTCAAGATTTTATCTTAATTAACAGAAATACTTTGGAACCATAAATTTTTGTTGGATGTCACAGGATGTCGGGGAAAACTCAGGTGTCGGATTGCACAAGTTCCACTGTATATTGATTGACGTTAGATTTGGGAAGTTACAATAACATATGGATAGGAATATAACAACGTTTAACATCATGGCAGTTACTTGTTATAATATTCAGAGGACCTCCATGGCAGAAATCGTAATGTACTTATCTACCTATGCAATTTGTAGGTAACACCACTAATAGTTGTTTTAGTTTGACTCCCACGATGGTGAGGTGTACTTGATACAACTTTATCTTATTTAATAGTTTGACTCCCACGGATGGTGAGGTGTACTTGATACAACTTTATCTTATTTAATAGTTTGACTCCCACGGATGGTGAGGTGTACTTGATACAACTTTATCTTATTTATTAGTTTGACTCCCACCGATGGTGAGGTGTACTTGATACAACTTTATCTGATTTTTGACTTTCATCGATGATGAGGTGTACTTGACACAACTTTATCTGATTTTTGACTTCCACCGATGGTGAGGTGTACTTGATACAACTTTATCTGATTTTTGACTCTTACAGAAGGTGAGGTGTACTTGATAGAACTTTATCTGATTTTTGACTTTCACCGATGGTGAGGTGTACTTGATACAACTTTATCTGATTTTTTACTTTCACTGATGGTGAGGTGTACTTGATACAACTTTATCTTATTTTTGACTCTAACCAATGGCGAGGTGTACTTGATACAACTTTATCTGATTTTTGACTCTCACCGATGGTGAGGTGTACTTGATACAACTTTATCTGATTTTTTACTTTCACCGATGGCGAGGTGTACTTGATACAACTTTATCTTATTTATTAGTTTGACTGCCACCCATGGTGAGGTGTACTTGATACAACTTTATCTGATTTATTAGTTTGACTGCCACCCATGGTGAGGTGTACTTGATACAACTTTATCTTATTTACTAGTTTGACTGCCACCCATGGTGAGGTGTACTTGATACAACTTTATTAGTTTGACTGCCACCCATGGTGAGGTGTACTTGATACAACTTTATCTCATTTATTAGTTTGACTGCCACCCACAGTGAGGTGTACTTGATACAACTTTATCTTATTTACTAGTTTGACTGCCACCCATGGTGAGGTGTACTTGATACAACTTTATTAGTTTGACTGCCACCCATGGTGAGGTGTACTTGATACAACTTTATCTTATTTACTAGTTTGACTGCCACCCATGGTGAGGTGTACTTGATACAACTTTATTAGTTTGACTGCCACCCACGGTGAGGTGTACTTGATACAACTTTATCTCATTTATTAGTTTGACTGCCACCCATGGTGAGGTGTACTTGATACAACTTTATTAGTTTGACTGCCACCCATGGTGAGGTGTACTTGATACAACTTTATTAGTTTGACTGCCACCCATGGTGAGGTGTACTTGATACAACTTTATCTTATTTATTAGTTTGATTGCCACCCACAGTGAGGTGTACTTGATACAACTTTATTAGTTTGACTGCCATCCATGGTGAGGTGTACTTGATACAACTTTATCTTATCTATTAGTTTGACTGCCACCCACGGTGAGGTGTACTTGATACAACTTTATCTTATTTATTAGTTTGACTGCCACCCATGGTGAGGTGTACTTGATACAACTTTATCTTATTTATTAGTTTGACTGCCACCCATGGTGAGGTGTACTTGATACAACTTTATCTTATTTATTAGTTTGACTGCCACCCAAGGTGAGGTGTACTTGATACAACTTTATCTTATTTATTAGTTTGACTGCCACCCATGGTGAGGTGTACTTGATACAACTTTATCTTATTAATTAGTTTGACTCCCACCGATGGTGAGGTGTACTTGATACAACTTTATCTGATTTTTGACTTTCATCGATGATGAGGTGTACTTGATACAACTTGATCTGATTTTTGACTTCCACGATGGTGAGGTGTACTTGATAGAACTTTATCTGATTTTTGACTTTCACCGATGGTGAGGTGTACTTGATACAACTTTATCTGATTTTTGACTCTAACCGATGGCGAGGTGTACTTGATACAACTTTATCTGATTTTTGACTCTCACTGATGGTGAGGTGTACTTGATACAACTTTATCCGATTTTTTAATTTCACCGATGGCGAGGTGTACTTGATACAACTTTATCTGATATTTGACTTTCACCGATGGTGAGGTGTACTTGATACAACTTTATCTTATTTATTAGTTTGACTGCCACCCATGGTGAGGTGTACTTGATACAACTTTATCTGATTTATTAGTTTGACTGCCACCCATGGTGAGGTGTACTTGATACAACTTTATCTTATTTATTAGTTTGACTGCCACCCACGGTGAGGTGTACTTGATACAACTTTATCTTATTTATTAGTTTGACTGCCACCCATGGTGAGGTGTACTTGATACAACTTTATCTTATTTATTAGTTTGACTGCCACCCATGGTGAGGTGTACTTGATACAACTTTATCTTATTTATTAGTTTGACTGCCACCCATGGTGAGGTGTACTTGATACAACTTTATCTTATTTATTAGTTTGACTGCCACCCATGGTGAGGTGTACTTGATACAACTTTATCTTATTTATTAGTTTGACTGCCACCCATGGTGAGGTGTACTTGATACAACTTTATCTTATTTACTAGTTTGACTGCCACCCAAGGTGAGGTGTACTTGATACAACTTTATCTTATTTACTAGTTTGACTGCCACCCATGGTGAGGTGTACTTGATACAACTTTATCTTATCTATTAGTTTGACTGCCACCCACGGTGAGGTGTACTTGATACAACTTTATCTTATTTATTAGTTTGACTGCCACCCATGGTGAGGTGTACCTGATACAACTTTATCTTATTTATTAGTTTGACTGCCACCCACGGTGAGGTGTACTTGATACAACTTTATCTTATTTATTAGTTTGACAGTGATTTATGGAAGGTCAGAGAACTTTTATGTGTACTCTTGTTTCATTCACTAATAAAACTGGTGTCCACTATCAAAAGTGATACATGAATTCATGTTGTTGAAAGTGGCTTTTAACATCCATAGCGATAGCTGTACAGTTGCTGTGGTTTTCTCCTCTGAAACTTTAACAAATGACTGTTACTAATGTAGTATATTGTATAAAGCGCACCAATATTTGCTCCTGACATTATAATTCTGGTATACATATACATATGTAAAATAATAAATAAAAATATTATTTGACCTCGAAATTTAAGTTAAAGGAAGATGGATCACAAAATATGATGGTTGTAGGACTAAGACAAAACAGTGCTACACTTTTCTGTGACGTGTAAATATAAAAATGATTTTCAATGGACACATGAAAAATGTACTTCTGGTACACCCTCACTTTATCATTGTACCCCCTCACTCTATCATGGTACCCCCTTACTCTATCATGGTACCCCCTCACTCAATCATGGTACCCCTTCACTCTATCATGGTGCCCCCTCACTCTATCATGGTACCCCCTCACTCTATCATGGTACCCCCTCACTCAATCAAGGTACCCCCTCACTCTATCATGGTACCCCCTCACTCTATCATGGTACCCCCTCACTCTATCATGGTACCCCCTCACTCAATCATGGTACCCCCTCACTCTATCATGGTACCCCCTCACTCTATCATGGTACCCCCTCACTCTATCATGGTACCCCCTCACTCTATCATGGTACCCCCTCACTCTATCATGGTACCCCCTCACTCTATCATGGTACCCCCTCACTCTATCATGGTACCCCCTCACTCTATCATGGTACCCCCTCACTCTATCATGGTACCCCCTCACTCTATCATGGTACCCCCTCACTCTATCATGGTACCCCCTCACTCTATCATGGTACCCTCTCACTCTATCATGGTACCCCCTCACTCTATCATGGTACCCCCTCACTCTATCATGGTACCCCCTCACTCTATCATGGTACCCCCTCACTCAATCATGGTACCCCCTCACTCTATCATGGTACCCCCTCACTCTATCATGGTACCCCCTCACTCTATCATGGTACCCCCTCACTCTATCATGGTACCCCCTCACTCTATCATGGTACCCCCTCACTCTATCATGGTACCCTCTCACTCTATCATGGTACCCCCTCACTCTATCATGGTACCCCCTCACTCTATCATGGTACCCCCTCACTCTATCATGGTACCCCCCTCACTCAATCATGGTACCCCCTCACTCTATCATGGTACCCCCTCACTCTATCATGGTACCCCCTCACTCTATCATGGTACCCCCTCACTCTATCATGGTACCCCCTTACTCTAGCATGGTACCCCCTCACTCTATCATGGTACCCCCTCACTCTATCATGGTAGCCCCTCACTCTATCATGGTACCCCATCACTCTATCATGGTACCCCCTTACTCTATCATGGTACCCCCTCACTCTATCATGGTACCCCCTCACTCTATCATGGTACCCCCTCACTCTATCATGGTACCCCCTCACTCTATCATGGTACCCCCTCACTCTATCATGGTACCCCTTCACTCAATCATGGTACCCCCTCACTCTATCATGGTACCCCCTCACTCTATCATGGTACCCCCTCACTCTATCATGGTACCCCCTCACTCTATCATGGTACCCCCTCACTCTATCATGGTACCCCCTTACTCTATCATGGTACCCCCTCACTCTATCATGGTACCCCCTCACTCTATCATGGTACCCCCTCACTCTATCATGGTACCCCCTCACTCTATCATGGTACCCCCTCACTCTATCATGGTACCCCCTTACTCTATCATGGTGCCCCCTCACTCTATCATGGTACCCCCTCACTTTACCACGGTACCCCCTCACTCTATCATGGTACCCCCTCACTCTATCATGGTACCCCCTCACTCTATCATGGTACCCCCTCACTCTATCATGGTACCCCCTCACTCTATCATGGTACCCCCTCACTCTATCATGGTGCCCCCTCACTCTATCATGGTACCCCCTCACTCTATCATGGTACCCCCTCACTCTATCATGGTACCCCCTCACTCTATCATGGTACCCCCTCACTCTATCATGGTACCCCCTCACTCTATCATGGTGCCCCCTCACTCTATCATGGTACCCCCTCACTCTATCATGGTACTCCCTCACTCTATCATGGTACCCCCTTACTCTATCATGGTACCCCCTCACTCAATCATGGTACCCCCTCACTCTATCATGGTACCCCCTCACTCTATCATGGTACCCCCTCACTCTATCATGGTACCCCCTCACTCTATCATGGTACCCCCTTACTCTATCATGGTACCCCCTCACTCTATCATGGTACCCCCTCACTCTATCATGGTACCCCCTCACTCTATCATGGTACCCCCTCACTCTATCATGGTACCCCCTTACTCTATCATGGTACCCCTTCACTCAATCATGGTACCCCCTCACTCTATCATGGTACCCCCTCACTCTATCATGGTACCCCCTCACTCTATCATGGTACCCCCTCACTCTATCATGGTACCCCCTCACTATATCATGGTACCCCTTTACTCTATCATGGTACCCCCTCACTCTATCATGGTACCCCCTCACTCTATCATGGTACCCCCTCACTCAATCATGGTACCCCCTCACTCTATCATGGTACCCCCTCACTCTATCATGGTACCCCCTCACTCTATCATGGTACCCCCTCACTCTATCATGGTACCCCCTCACTATATCATGGTACCCCCTTACTCTATCATGGTACCCCTTCACTCAATCATGGTACCCCCTCACTCTATCATGGTACCCCCTCACTCTATCATGGTACCCCCTCACTCTATCATGGTACCCCCTCACTCTATCATGGTACCCCCTCACTCTATCATGGTACCCCCTCACTCTATCATGGTACCCCCTTACTCTATCATGGTACCCCCTCACTCTATCATGGTACCCCCTCACTCTATCATGGTACCCCCTCACTCTATCATGGTACCCCCTCACTCTATCATGGTACCCCCTCACTCTATCATGGTACCCCCTTACTCTATCATGGTGCCCCCTCACTCTATCATGGTACCCCCTCACTTTACCACGGTACCCCCTCACTCTATCATGGTACCCCCTCACTCTATCATGGTACCCCCTCACTCTATCATGGTACCCCCTCACTCTATCATGATACCCCCTCACTCTATCATGGTACCCCCTCACTCTATCATGGTACCCCCTCACTCTATCATGGTACCCCCTCACTCTATCATGGTGCCCCCTCACTCTATCATGGTACCCCCTCACTCTATCATGGTACCCCCTCACTCTATCATGGTACCCCCTCACTCTATCATGGTACCCCCTCACTCTATCATGGTGCCCCCTCACTCTATCATGGTACCCCCTCACTCTATCATGGTACTCCCTCACTCTATCATGGTACCCCCTTACTCTATCATGGTACCCCCTCACTCAATCATGGTACCCCCTCACTCTATCATGGTACCCCCTCACTCTATCATGGTACCCCCTCACTCTATCATGGTACCCCCTCACTCTATCATGGTACCCCCTTACTCTATCATGGTACCCCCTCACTCTATCATGGTACCCCCTCACTCTATCATGGTACCCCCTCACTCTATCATGGTACCCCCTCACTCTATCATGGTACCCCCTTACTCTATCATGGTACCCCTTCACTCAATCATGGTACCCCCTCACTCTATCATGGTACCCCCTCACTCTATCATGGTACCCCCTCACTCTATCATGGTGCCCCCTCACTCTATCATGGTACCCCCTCACTCTATCATGGTACTCCCTCACTCTATCATGGTACCCCCTTACTCTATCATGGTACCCCCTCACTCAATCATGGTACCCCCTCACTCTATCATGGTACCCCCTCACTCTATCATGGTACCCCCTCACTCTATCATGGTACCCCCTCACTCTATCATGGTACCCCCTCACTCTATCATGGTACCCCCTCACTCTATCATGGTACCCCCTCACTCTATCATGGTACCCCCTCACTCTATCATGGTACCCCCTCACTCTATCATGGTACCCCCTCACTATATCATGGTACCCCCTTACTCTATCATGGTACCCCCTCACTCTATCATGGTACCCCCTCACTCTATCATGGTACCCCCTCACTCAATCATGGTACCCCCTCACTCAATCATGGTACCCCCTCACTCAATCATGGTACCCCCTCACTCTATCTAAACTTATAATACATTAATATTTAAAGACTATACTGCACTCATTTTTGTAGCATGAGCTGAAACATATTAATAACTTTATTTTATAAAGATTTATTGTTCCTTTGGGAGGATGGATGTTTACATTTCCATTTTTAATATGGATATACCGATTTTATATTTGGCTTCAAAAAAGAAAAACAATCCTCTTGAACCTCCTGTGATAAATTAATGAACATCTTCTTTTAACTTTCAAAAATCAAATGGGCATAGCCATTGAACAAATGCTATTGCTGAAAAATAAATTTCAACCCACAAATCAAAGTCTTTTAATCATCAAAGAAGATACAAAGAAAGCATGGAAAACACATTAAACTTGTTTTATGATCTAGTTTTTTGTGTATAATGAATCATTCTTATACTGATTTCAATTTGTTTACTAAAACAGAAACAGAATATCTTCATGTCTGTTTCATTTCTTAGAATTAACTTCAAACTATGAAAATCTTCCCTTTATCCTTAAAAGCCAGAAGCAGCATGTGGTTAAAATAAGGATTGCATCTCAGGTGTTTTGTATTGAGCAATATTCTTAATTAAATAAAACTAAACAATAAAATTTGAAGGATCCTAATGAATTTGGTTGTTGTTTATTAATGATTCTCTCAAGAGTAAATAGAAATGTATGACGTGTTTGTACTTTAAACAACTTTTAGTACCTAAGAACTGTAGGGGAGGTGCTAAATAGAATATTTAAAGGAGGGAGATAATTTGAAAACAGAAATGTGCAATTAGAATATTTAAAGAAGGAAGATAATTTGCAAACATAAGAGAAACTGTGGGGAGGTGCAATTAGCATATATAAGAAAGGGAGATAATTTGCAAAAAGAAGACAAACTGTGGGGAGGTGTAATAGAGAATACTTAACAAAGGGAGATAATTTGAAAACAACAAAGAAATTTATGTAGAACTAACATTTTCCCTTAAATATGCAATTATACAATTTTAAGAGTTTTTACTGTGGAATTTTTAAAAATCAAAACATATTTGTAGTTATTTGTCACATTAGTAACGTCAAGTAATCCATCTTGAATCCAGAAATTTTTTCTTCTTCACATTTTCAAACGACATGACTGTGAAAGAGTAAATGAAAGTATCCCCCAATAGTACACTATATCTAAATGACATCTGTACATAACAAACATGATGAAAGTATCCTCCAATAGTACACTATATCTAAATGACATCTATACATAACAAACATGATGATACTCAAATTATCTCTCCAAACTATTCATTATAGGATTTTCCAGGGGCATGGTAAGCAGCAATACAGTATCATTTGAGCTTAACCTGTATTTTATCAAGTGGCATGGTAAGCAGCAATACAGTATCATTTGAGCTTAACCTGTATTTTATCAAGTGGCATGGCAAGCAGCAATACAGTATCATTTGAGCTTAACCTGTATTTTATCATGTGGCATGGTAAGCAGCAATACAGTATCATTTGAGCTTAACCTGTATTTTATCATGTGGCATGGTAAGCAGCAATACAGTATCATTTGAACTTAACCTGTATTTTATCATGTGGCATGGTAAGCAGCAATACAGTATCATTTGAGCTTAACCTGTATTTTATCAAGTGGCATGGCAAGCAGCAATACAGTATCATTTGAGCTTAACCTGTATTTTATCAAGTGGCATGGTAAGCAGCAATACAGTATCATTTGTGCTTAACCTGTATTTTATCAAGTGGCATGGCAAGCAGCAATACAGTATCATTTGAGCTTAACCTGTATTTTATCATGTGGCATGGTAAGCAGCAATACAGTATCATTTGAGCTTAACCTGTATTTTATCATGTGGCATGGTAAGCAGCAATACAGTATCATTTGAACTTAACCTGTATTTTATCATGTGGCATGGTAAGCAGCAATACAGTATCATTTGAGCTTAACCTGTATTTTATCAAGTGGCATGGCAAGCAGCAATACAGTATCATTTGAGCTTAACCTGTATTTTATCAAGTGGCATGGTAAGCAGCAATACAGTATCATTTGAGCTTAACCTGTATTTTATCAAGTGGCATGGTAAGCAGCAATACAGTATCATTTGAGCTTAACCTGTATTTTATCAAGTGGCATGGTAAGCAGCAATACAGTATCATTTGAACTTAACCTGTATTTTATCAAGTGGCATGGTAAGCAACAATACAGTATCATTTGAGCTTAACCTGTATTTTATCATGTGGCATGGTAAGCAGCAATACAGTATCATTTGAGCTTAACCTGTATTTTATCAAGTGGCATGGTAAGCAGCAATACAGTATCATTTGAACTTAACCTGTATTTTATCAAGTGGCATGGTAAGCAGCAATACAGTATCATTTGAGCTTAACCTGTATTTTATCAAGTGGCATGGTAAGCAGCAATACAGTATCATTTGAGCTTAACCTGTACTTTATCATGTGGCATGGTAAGCAGCAATACAGTATCATTTGAACTTAACCTGTATTTTATCAAGTGGCATGGTAAGCAGCAATACAGTATCATTTGAACTTAACCTGTATTTTATCAAGTGGCATGGCAAGCAGCAATACAGTATCATTTGAGCTTAACCTGTATTTTATCATGTGGCATGGTAAGCAGCAATACAGTATCATTTGAACGTAACCTGTATTTTATCAAGTGGCATGGTAAGCAGCAATACAGTATCATTTGAACTTAACCTGTATTTTATCAAGTGGCATGGCAAGCAGCAATAAAGTATCATTTGAACTTAACCTGTATTTTATCAAGTGGCATGGTAAGCAGCAATACAGTATCATTTGAGCTTAACCTGTATTTTATCATGTGGCATGGTAAGCAGCAATACAGTATCATTTGAACTTAACCTGTATTTTATCAAGTGGCATGGTAAGCAGCAATACAGTATCATTTGAACTTAACCTGTATTTTATCAAGTGGCATGGTAAGCAGCAATACAGTATCATTTGAGCTTAACCTGTATTTTATCATGTGGCATGGTAAGCAGCAATACAGTATCATTTGAACTTAACCTGTATTTTATCAAGTGGCATGGTAAGCAGCAATACAGTATCATTTGAACTTAACCTGTATTTTATCATGTGGCATGGTAAGCAGCAATACAGTATCATTTGAACTTAACCTGTATTTTATCAAGTGGCATGGTAAGCAGCAATACAGTATCATTTGAACTTAACCTGTATTTTATCATGTGGCATGGTAAGCAGCAATACAGTATCATTTGAACGTAACCTGTATTTTATCAAGTGGCATGGTAAGCAGCAATACAGTATCATTTGAGCTTAACCTGTATTTTATCAAGTGGCATGGCAAGCAGCAATACAGTATCATTTGAACTTAACCTGTATTTTATCAAGTGGCACGGTAAGCAGCAATACAGTATCATTTGAACTTAACCTGTATTTTATCAAGTGGCATGGTAAGCAGCAATACAGTATCATTTGAACTTAACCTGTATTTTATCAAGTGGCATGGTAAGCAGCAATACAGTATCATTTGAACTTAACCTGTATTTTATCAAGTGGCATGGTAAGCAGCAATACAGTATCATTTGAGCTTAACCTGTATTTTATCATGTGGCATGGTAAGCAGCAATACAGTATCATTTGAGCTTAACCTGTATTTTATCAAGTGGCATGGCAAGCAGCAATACAGTATCATTTGAACTTAACCTGTATTTTATCAAGTGGCATGGTAAGCAGCAATACAGTATCATTTGAACTTAACCTGTATTTTATCAAGTGGCATGGCAAGCAGCAATACAGTATCATTTGAACTTAACCTGTATTTTATCAAGTGGCATGGTAAGCAGCAATACAGTATCATTTGAGCTTAACCTGTATTTTATCATGTGGCATCGTAAGCAGCAATACAGTATCATTTGAACTTAACCTGTATTTTATCATGTGGCATGGTAAGCAGCAATACAGTATCATTTGAACTTAACCTGTATTTTATCATGTGGCATGGTAAGCAGCAATACAGTATCATTTGAACTTAACCTGTATTTTATCAAGTGGCATGGTAAGCAGCAATACAGTATCATTTGAACTTAACCTGTATTTTATCAAGTGGCATGGTAAGCAGCAATACAGTATCATTTGAACTTAACCTGTATTTTATCAAGTGGCATGGTAAGCAGCAATACAGTATCATTTGAGCTTAACCTGTATTTTATCAAGTGGCATGGTAAGCAGCAATACAGTATCATTTGAACTTAACCTGTATTTTATCAAGTGGCATGGTAAGCAGCAATACAGTATCATTTGAACTTAACCTGTATTTTATCAAGTGGCATGGTAAGCAGCAATACAGTATCATTTGAACTTAACCTGTATTTTATCATGTGGCATGGTAAGCAGCAATACAGTATCATTTGAACTTAACCTGTATTTTATCATGTGGCATGGTAAGCAGCAATACAGTATCATTTGAACTTAACCTGTATTTTATCAAGTGGCATGGTAAGCAGCAATACAGTATCATTTGAACTTAACCTGTATTTTATCAAGTGGCATGGTAAGCAGCAATACAGTATCATTTGAACTTAACCTGTATTTTATCAAGTGGCATGGTAAGCAGCAATACAGTATCATTTGAGCTTAACCTGTATTTTATCAAGTGGCATGGTAAGCAGCAATACAGTATCATTTGAACTTAACCTGTATTTTATCAAGTGGCATGGTAAGCAGCAATACAGTATCATTTGAACTTAACCTGTATTTTATCATGTGGCATGGTAAGCAGCAATACAGTATCATTTGAACTTAACCTGTATTTTATCAAGTGGCATGGTAAGCAGCAATACAGTATCATTTGAACTTAACCTGTATTTTATCAAGTGGCATGGTAAGCAGCAATACAGTATCATTTGAACTTAACCTGTATTTTATCAAGTGGCATGGTAAGCAGCAATACAGTATCATTTGAGCTTAACCTGTATTTTATCAAGTGGCATGGTAAGCAGCAATACAGTATCATTTGAACTTAACCTGTATTTTATCAAGTGGCATGGTAAGCAGCAATACAGTATCATTTGAACTTAACCTGTATTTTATCATGTGGCATGGTAAGCAGCAATACAGTATCATTTGAACTTAACCTGTATTTTATCAAGTCGCATGGTAAGCAGCAATACAGTATCATTTGAACTTAACCTGTATTTTATCAAGTGGCATGGCAAGCAGCAATACAGTATCATTTGAACTTAACCTGTATTTTATCCCACGTAGAAAGATGTTTTTTTTAAATAAAAATTTAGTTATACAAATGTAATCCGATACTCAATCATAGTTTTTTTTATTTATAATATTTTTAATGGGCATCATAGTCCAAATAGAAAATGACTTGTATTAATTGTAGGTACTAATGATGAAAACTTTATTGATTAAAATAACGTGAAATTCAAGATATATCTGGAAAAAAATAGTTTTGAAATGGAACGTATAAAAATAAAACAAAAGGTATATGTCCTCCCTTGAAAGTCTGCTGTCACATCCTGAATCTGTAATTTTCAGTTTTTGTAAAATGAGGAATGAATTACGCGACAAATAAGTATATAACATACAAAATTTTTTGTTAAAAGCAAAATGACTTGTTAAATTGTTAAATTTTCAACTGACTATTTCTTGTTCATTCTGTCTTAAGTGACATGTGTTGAAACTCTTTAGTATAATTTTTTTTTATTAAATAAATGCTTTAATTGCCAGAAATGTTAGAAAACTTCTTAAATATAAACAAATCTGAAATTAAAAAAAATAACTTGTTTTCAACATGTAAAAGTACACCCATCTTGGAACAAATCCTATTATATCAAGTTTAAAAAACATATTTAGAAATCTAAAATGAAAACTGTCTTTTGACTTTATTTTATGTGTCTTTGATGTTTTGATGTCTGTAGACTATACAGTTATTTCATTATCAATCCTTGTAATTATTACAACTATATTATTAAAATGATAAGTTAGGGGTTGAACCTTGCTTGTAAAACGTGCTACCAATTACACAACTATGCCAGAAAATTACGTAAGATTTGTGACTTTTATCAGGCAATAGATATATCCTACCATGAAAACATAGTGCAATAACAAGTTTTGTTATTAAAAACAAAATATCATCAACATGATCTGTAAGACAAACATGAAAGAGATCTGCATGGTAATTATTCTATAAATAACTCATGCCATGTCTCCGCCAGATGGTAATAATTTCGTAAATGAATTTATTCAATTTTCAGTTTTTATAAAAAAATATATAGATGAAGGCAACCACCTCCACTCATTGAGTCATCTAGTTTAAACAAGCAATCTTACTTTAAATGTTTTTACCATACACATACATCTTGTTACCATGGATTCTATTATTTTCATTGGTAACATTTTTTGTGACAAAATTACAATATTTTATGACATTTTAATTTATTTTTTATTTTACTTTTTTAACTTTTTATTCTTAAAATTGTACTTTATGGTATACTGCTCTTTGTGGTTTTTGCAATAACCAACTAAAATTGTAAGAACTGGTATCTAACAAACCTTACAGAATTCATCCATTCACTGTCAGTGACCTACGGCAGGTCAGTGGTTTTCTCCGGTTTCCTCCACCAATAAAACTGACCACCATGATATAACTGAAATATTGTTGAAAATGGCATTAAATGCCATAAACCCAACCCAAAATAAATGAATGTTCCTTCAAACTTAAAACAATTATGATTATGATAAATAATTCACCATCTTAACTGGTTTACAGATAAGTCAAATTAGTAGTCATTTTAACATTAACTAACTTGGACAATTTATGTATCAACACACACTTTATCATGGGAACATAATACCACAGTAACACAATGACATATATACTGACCTTTAACAAGATTATGTGATAAAGTTACCACAGTAACACAATGACATATATACTGACCTTTAACAAGATTATGTGATAAAGTTACCACAGTAACACAATGACATATATACTGACCTTTAACAACATTATGTGATAAAGTTACCACAGTAACACAATGACATATATACTGACCTTTAACAACATTATGTGATAAAGTTACCACAGTAACACAATGACATATATACTGACCTTTAACAACATTATGTGATAAAGTTACCACAGTAACACAATGACATATATACTGACCTTTAACAACATTATGTGATAAAGTTACCACAGTAACACAATGACATATATACTGACCTTTAACAACATTATGTGATAAAGTTACCACAGTAACATAATGACATATATACTGACCTTTAACAACATTATGTGATAAAGTTACCACAGTAACACAATGACATATATACTGACCTTTAACAACATTATGTGATAAAGTTACCACAGTAACACAATGACATATATACTGACCTTTAACAACATTATGTGATAAAGTTACCACAGTAACACAATGACATATATACTGACCTTTAACAACATTATGTGATAAAGTTTGTCACTGACTTGTGACAGGTTGGTGGTTTTCTCTGGTTTCCTTCACCAATAAAACTGACCGCCACAATATAACTGAATTATTGTTGAAAGTGGCGTAATAAACACATAAATCATAAACCAAACCTTACTTATCAAAATAAGTGTAGAGATAATTATTTGTTTGTCACTTACTTTTTTGGAGGGATCAATACAATATTTTTTTCTCCAAACAACTCACAAAATTAAAGTTTTTCAGGAAGGTTAATCACTGAATGACTTAATTGTATCTAAAATTGTTTCTGTACTTAACATTTTCTATTCTGATTTTAGCCACATTTTGTGATATCATGCTGCTAACTCAATATGTACACAATTTCTTAACAAATGGACAAAAACAGGCATATGATTTCATGCAGATCATACAATATATATTGTTATATGAAAAAATTGACAATACAAGGCATGTATGACATGCTATAGATGTGAAAGACATGCATAGAATAAACATGTTCCTAAAACAACATTTTTAGGGTGTTTGATGCCACTTACAACAATATTTCAGTTACTGGTACGTTGTTATTTTCAGTGATATTGGAGGAGAAAACCAGAATACCTGGAGTAAACCAGAATACCTGGAGAAAACCAGAATACCTGGAGAAAACCAGAATACCTGCAGTAAACCATTGAACTACTGCAGGTCACTGACAAAAAATTATCACTAAAAGTTGCATTGAATACTCCTCGTCATAAGAGGGATTCAAACTCATAACTTCAGCAGTGATTGGCACTGATTGCATAAGTACACAAATGTAGGTGTAAATCCAACTTGCAATCAAGGATTGACAGCCCTTGATTTTACAGGTGTAAACGCTATGAATACAACATGGGTCTGTATGGCAGATAATAGACAAAGTCAAACTTCTCTGTGTTAATTAGCAACATTTTTCAACATTAAAACAGTTTTTACAAACTCAATTTGAGTGACATGCAATTACTGAGAGTTTTACAACACTGACTCATTTTACTCACTCTCAAAACAAACTGTAAAAGCAAATCACACAGGTATTAAACAAATGAGTAACTGAGTAAAACAAGTGTAGATGAGTAAGATGTAGTGATTGATGTTTGGTATTAAATAATATTACGATAGGTTGTGGTACTGTCTGAATTCCTCAGAGCAATACTGCATTAAAGGCCAAGATCCTGATACACCAGATGCAATGAGAAGTTCATTTCAAGTAAACCATATCAACGTCAATTGTCAAGAAAACGACAGTGATGTCAATACAATAGTGTGTAACTTTATATAGAAATCAACGATAAAATGTTCATTTCAAGCGAGTGGTTTGATAATAGATTTATCAAAGTAAAAGATTCAAAGAAAAATTTAACAAATTATATATGATATGTGGCAATGGAAATACAGGTCTTCACTTGAGACAGGTACAAAAATGTAGCAGGGCAAAATTGGATCACAACCCCCCCCCCCCCCCCCCCCCCTTTTTCTAAGAATTGGATCTCCTATGGTGTCTTAATGAGATTACACAACTACTAGTACTTACAACCTTGTTAACACATTAATTCTACCCTAATTACCACTAAATCTGTTAAATGTTTTCACCTGTCAACGATCACAGGAATAGATCACTTTGTGATGTAATTAGACAAAATACAATAGTGTATATATTATCTTTAGAGCCGACATTCTCCAGGTAACACACCGCCTGTTTCAAAGACTTATCAACTGTTGGCACTTCATATAAACAAAGGCTTTGAACGATATGTTAGGTATAAAAAAATTCCAACCAGATCTTTGACTTTTGATCTGTCTATACTGGTAAAACAGACAATACAGTGGATTCAACAACCTTTCCCAGAATGCCATACAGCCAATGTGATATTAATGTGGTAATACAGACAATACGAGGGATTCAACGACCTTTCCCAGAATTCCATATGGCCAATGTGATATTAATGTGGTAATACAGACAATACGAGGGATTCAACCACCTTTCCCAGAATGCCATACGGCCAATGTGATATTAATGTGGTAATACAGACAATACGAGGGATTCAACGACCTTTCCCAGAATGCCATACAGCCAATGTGATATTAATGTGGTAATACAGACAATACGAGGGATTCAATCATCTTTCCCAGAATGCCATACAGCCAATGTGATATTAATGTGGTAATACAGACAATACGAGGGATTCAATCATCTTTCCCAGAATGCCATACGGCCAATGTGATATTAATGTGGTAATACAGACAATACGAGGGATTCAATCACCTTTCCCAGAATGCCATACGGCCAATGTGATATTAATGTGGTAATACAGACAATACGAGGGATTCAACCACCTTTCCCAGAATGCCATACGGCCAATGTGATATTAATGTGGTAATACAGACAATACGAGGGATTCAACCACCTTTCCCAGAATGCCATACAGCCAATGTGATATTAATGTGGTAATACAGACAATACGAGGGATTCAACCACCTTTCCCAGAATGCCATACAGCCAATGTGATATTAATGTGGTAATACAGACAATACGAGGGATTCAACCACCTTTCCCAGAATGCCATACAGCCAATGTGATATTAATGTGGTAATACAGACAATACGAGGGATTCAACCACCTTTCCCAGAATGCCATACGGCCAATGTGATATTAATGTGGTAATACAGACAATACGAGGGATTCAACCACCTTTCCCAGAATGCCATACGGCCAATGTGATATTAATGTGGTAATACAGACAATACGAGGGATTCAATCACCTTTCCCAGTATGCCATACAGCCAATGTGATATTAATGTGGTAATACAGACAATACGAGGGATTCAACCACCTTTCCCAGAATGCCATACGGCCAATGTGATATTAATGTGGTAATACAGACAATACGAGGGATTCAACCACCTTTCCCAGAATGCCATACGGCCAATGTGATATTAATGTGGTAATACAGACAATACGAGGGATTCAATCACCTTTCCCAGAATGCCATACGGCCAATGTGATATTAATGTGGTAATACAGACAATACGAGGGATTCAACCACCTTTCCCAGAATGCCATACAGCCAATGTGATATTAATGTGGTAATACAGACAATACGAGGGATTCAACCACCTTTCCCAGAATGCCATACAGCCAATGTGATATTAATGTGGTAATACAGACAATACGAGGGATTCAACCACCTTTCCCAGAATGCCATACGGCCAATGTGATATTAATGTGGTAATACAGACAATACGAGGGATTCAACCACCTTTCCCAGAATGCCATACGGCCAATGTGATATTAATGTGGTAATACAGACAATACGAGGGATTCAATCACCTTTCCCAGAATGCCATACAGCCAATGTGATATTAATGTGGTAATACAGACAATACGAGGGATTCAACCACCTTTCCCAGAATGCCATACGGCCAATGTGATATTAATGTGGTAATACAGACAATACGAGGGATTCAACCACCTTTCCCAGAATTCCATACAGCCAATGTGATATTAATGTGGTAATACAGACAATACGAGGGATTCAACCACCTTTCCCAGAATGCCATACGGCCAATGTGATATTAATGTGGTAATACAGACAATACGAGGGATTCAATCATCTTTCCCAGAATGCCATACGGCCAATGTGATATTAATGTGGTAATACAGACAATACGAGGGATTCGATCACCTTTCCCAGAATGCCATACGGCCAATGTGATATTAATGTGGTAATACAGACAATACGAGGGATTCAATCATCTTTCCCAGAATGCCATACGGCCAATGTGATATTAATGTGGTAATACAGACAATACGAGGGATTCGATCACCTTTCCCAGAATGCCATACATCCAATGTGATATTAATGTGGTAATACAGACAATACGAGGGATTCAACCACCTTTCCCAGAATTCCATACAGCCAATGTGATATTAATGTGGTAATACAGACAATACGAGGGATTCAACCACCTTTCCCAGAATGCCATACGGCCAATGTGATATTAATGTGGTAATACAGACAATACGAGGGATTCAATCATCTTTCCCAGAATGCCATACGGCCAATGTGATATTAATGTGGTAATACAGACAATACGAGGGATTCGATCACCTTTCCCAGAATGCCATACGGCCAATGTGATATTAATGTGGTAATACAGACAATACGAGGGATTCAATCATCTTTCCCAGAATGCCATACGGCCAATGTGATATTAATGTGGTAATACAGACAATACGAGGGATTCGATCACCTTTCCCAGAATGCCATACATCCAATGTGATATTAATGTGGTAATACAGACAATACGAGGGATTCAACCACCTTTCCCAGAATTCCATACAGCCAATGTGATATTAATGTGGTAATACAGACAATACGAGGGATTCAATCATCTTTCCCAGAATGCCATACGGCCAATGTGATATTAATGTGGTAATACAGACAATACGAGGGATTCGATCACCTTTCCCAGAATGCCATACAGCCAATGTGATATTAATGTGGTAATACAGACAATACGAGGGATTCAACCACCTTTCCCAGAATTCCATACAGCCAATGTGATATTAATGTGGTAATACAGACAATACGAGGGATTCAATCATCTTTCCCAGAATGCCATACGGCCAATGTGATATTAATGTGGTAATACAGACAATACGAGGGATTCGATCACCTTTCCCAGAATGCCATACGGCCAATGTGATATTAATGTGGTAATACAGACAATACGAGGGATTCAATCATCTTTCCCAGAATGCCATACGGCCAATGTGATATTAATGTGGTAATACAGACAATACGAGGGATTCGATCACCTTTCCCAGAATGCCATACATCCAATGTGATATTAATGTGGTAATACAGACAATACGAGGGATTCAACCACCTTTCCCAGAATTCCATACAGCCAATGTGATATTAATGTGGTAATACAGACAATACGAGGGATTCAATCATCTTTCCCAGAATGCCATACGGCCAATGTGATATTAATGTGGTAATACAGACAATACGAGGGATTCGATCACCTTTCCCAGAATGCCATACATCCAATGTGATATTAATGTGGTAATACAGACAATACGAGGGATTCAACCACCTTTCCCAGAATTCCATACAGCCAATGTGATATTAATGTGGTAATACAGACAATACGAGGGATTCAACCACCTTTCCCAGAATGCCATACGGCCAATGTGATATTAATGTGGTAATACAGACAATACGAGGGATTCAATCACCTTTCCCAGAATGCCATACGGCCAATGTGATATTAATGTGGTAATACAGACAATACGAGGGATTCAATCACCTTTCCCAGAATGCCATACAGCCAATGTGATATTAATGTGGTAATACAGACAATACAGGGGATTCAACGACCTTTCCCAGAATGCCATACATCCAATGTGATATTAATGACAAGACAATGAACTATGTAATTCACCAGGTTTTTATTGTAGATCTAGGATGATAATCAGTAAGATTAATGAGTTCATTTTAAATCATTTAGGAGTCGCTATTGGCCGTAACTGTATGGTAATAGGATATACCTATGTAATAAGCACCTCTACAGGGAATGTACTCTAGTTTCTTGCCACCAATAAAACTGACCACCACATAAGAACACAACTATTGCTGAAAGTCGTGTTTACAGAGATGAAAGTTCTCACTGTTCAAACAAAAGGAGACACCTCCTATACAGTGCCTTTCAATTTTCATTTTCTAGCTGTTTTGACAAAGATTGTTTTATTTCCAAATATTTTGCAATAAAAAGAGGACAACTTTCATCTCTTTGTTTATCACCACCCAGAATAATTTATAAAAGTCATATATTTCATTCATCAACATCAAAAGTGGTTAATAATCGAAAATCCAAAATTTGTTTGTTTGATTTAATTGATTGATTGATTGGTGTTTAATGCCAACTTTAGCAGTATTTCTGCTATATTGTGGTTTATTTTAATATTTTCCACAATAGGTAACATCAACAGAAAAAAATTGTCTCTATGGAAACAGATGTACAGACAATAAACAATCTATGATGCAGACAGAGTCCTAAAGTACAAACAATAAACAATCTATGATGCAGACAGAGTCCTAAAGTACAAACAATAAACAATCTATGATGCAGACAGAGTCCTAAAGTACAAACAATAAACAATCTATGATGAAGACAGAGTCCTAAAGTACAAACAATAAACAATCTATGATGCAGACAGAGTCCTAAAGTACAAACAATAAACAATCTATGATGCAGACAGAGTCCTAAAGTACAAACAATAAACAATCTATGATGCAGACAGAGTCCTAAAGTACAAACAATAAACAATCTATGATGAAGACAGAGTCCTAAAGTACAAACAATAAACAATCTATGATGCAGACAGAGTCCTAAAGTACAAACAATAAACAATCTATGATGAAGACAGAGTCCTAAAGTACAAACAATAAACAATCTATGATGAAGACAGAGTCCTAAAGTACAAACAATAAACAATCTATGATGCAGACAGAGTCCTAAAGTACAAACAAACTGTTGAGTGAATGGATAATCCAGAGACAAACCATACAATAATACAGCTACAAATTACAAAATGTCTGTGGTCGGTCCGTCTAGAAAAACAATACCAGTATAAATAGTAACATAATAACACTGTCTACAACACAGACTGTCAAACATTAATTATCTTATTTCAGCAACATTTGTAACATCTGCCCATGTACTGCAAGCCTTTCTTAAAAGACATAGAACAAGGTTAGTCAGGTCATGGTGACCTAATTTTACAAAGTCAATGAAAATTCAATATCTTACAAAACATGTACCCAGGCATGTAACTAAGAGAACAAATTCTAAGCCTGGATTAACCCAGATTTTTTACTTTTTTCCTTGGTTAAAGTAGGTTACTAAAAATTCAGTGACCTAGTTTTAGTCTGCTATCTTACTTACTTCCCATCAATCAATACACTACACAGAAAACTAAAGATCGAGCAACACGAAACCCAATAAAAAAAAGGAGGTGAACTCAGGTACTTCTGAAGGGTACACAGTTCCTGCTACACTAACGCCACCTATCGTGATTTATCCTACTTTTGAAACTAAATATGGTAATTTGGCAAACTATTCAGTTGCAGAATATATATTTTCAAATTTAGGAAATTAAACATCAGTATTGTTATTAATTATAACATCATCCCTATCAGTATAAGAAATATTCTTGAAAATATTTTTAGGAGGCAATTGTGAAGATTTTCAAGGGAGATAACTCCAAGATACTTGTTTTTTTTTCCTTCACTCATTTACACATCAATGCAGTATAACTTCAACTGAACAAACCCAATTTTACTTTTTATTTTATCTTTAATATTTAAAATTTCAATACAAGGCATGTTAGGAAGTAACCATTTAATTATTCTTAGAAAAAAAAGGGGGGGATTTTTGGTCCTGGATATCTTTTCTGCAAAATATGTGAGACTAATTATTTTTTTATTTAAAATTGATGGTGTTGTAGAAATTGTTTAACAGAGTGTTTTTTTAAGAAATAGTCAGTTTTCTTGTATTTCTCCTCTTTTTCAGCTCATCTAAAAAAATCTATCCCCATTGCCAAAAAATATTGTCATTTGAAGAATCATTTACAGGTCTTAAACTACATATAATTTAATATTTACTCAATTCAAATATTTTTTTTTGTTGATAACGAATATCAAAATTCAAAATTCTGTCCAAAAATACAACCCTGAATTCTAAAAATAACTGACCTTTCTCATGGCCTATTTTTTGTTTTCTGCTAAACATCCAAAAAACGTTTACTATCTAAAGAATGTGACCATAATGTCAACCGAAAAATGGTTGGAACCGAATAAAAGATTTCTTGGTATGCATAACTAAGATTTTTTGGCAATTTCCACCGACCATATAATATTACTAATTGGTAAACATGTTATAATGAAAGCATTATGAGATATTTGTATTATTTATTACAGAGTCGTCTGCTGAACTGGTCATCGCAATAAGACGTAGGTCATATTAACACACATTGTTACAATAGCTGAGCTATAAATAATACATCTACATTGTGAAAATTCCATAATTAACTTTGTGCTAATTTTGGGATAAATTTGCAAATTAAAAAAAAGAACTTTGTGCTAATTTTGGGATAAATTTGCAAATTAAAAAAAAGAACTTTGTGCTAATTTTGGGATAAATTTGCACATGATTTTTTTTAACATCATCTTGGATCTGAAAGTTGATATAAGGGACATAACTCTGGCAAGAAAAATATCTCAATGACATGGCAGAAGACATAGATAACTAGAGGTACTGCTGGACGCAGGAGTCCCGCATTGATACATAAATGGAATAACTTAACTGTCCACTACGCGGGACTAATACCCCCCATGTCCCCATCATCTTAATTGAGTCAAAACATATTTGGAACACAACTTTTAGACTCATAATTCTGGGAAAACTTGATGGACCAGGATATACTACTAATGTGCACATCTTCATATAAGGATCTTGCAATGTACAAAGTTTCATGAACTTCTGGTTAATCATGTAGGAGAATTTGCAATGACAAAGTGCATACTGAATTGTCTCAAAATTTCTAAGTCCAAAGAGGCATAACAGAGGTAAAACTCAATGGACAATAAAATCCTTTATACTGCAAATTTCACACATCGTGATCTTAAATTCCACAAAGTTTGGTGGAAATCGAACAAAAGATGTGGAAGTTGGTCCGGACAGACGGACGGACGGACAGACAGACAGACAGACAGGCCGATTCCTATATACCCCCCCAAACTATGTTTGCAGGGGGTATAATAATAGTTCCTATAAAATTATACCAGAGATAACTTTTAAGCATTTGTGAAATGTACTATTAATAATTATAAATTTGCTAGCTTTAAACACATGTCTGAATTTTTTTTCATAGAAGGTTTAACTTATTTCCCTCTGGGAACTAAAAAAAAAACAAAAAACCAAACTAACATATAGAGTAACCATCATAATCCCTATATTGATGAACAATTAAATCTATAACTTCAAACACGAATAATTGATTGAAATACATAATCTTCAGCATATTGAACTCTTCTGTATCCTTACTATAAGGTAAATGGACTGATACTTCATAAGTAACTGTTAATTTATATCTATAAGAAAGTAAAAAAACAAAGATGTCCAAATACTGCACCCCTAGTTAGACTGATAGTTAGACCTGAATATTTATTACCAGCTAAAATATTGGAATTTAAAGAATTTCGTATTCCACCAAGTTTCACCAGGTTTTGGTTTATATATATGAATAAAACTATTACATGTAAATCAAGATATTAATTTACCTTTAATCATCAGTCAAACAAAATAACTGGACTTTATCTTGTATGTATATATTTAAAAACAAAAAATGGAAATATGATATGAATTTGGTGAAAAACTTAAAATATGAAGGAAGGGAGATAACCCAATACACAGCAAGCTGCAAAATCCATGCAAATTAATGAAATGATGTAAAAAAAAATTATCAAAAGAGAAAGAAAAAAACTTACTTATTTTGTCGAAAGTTTTCCCCCATCTTTCAGCAAAAGTTTGAATCTCATTCTGTATTTTGTCTGAAGATGGAGCTCGTTTAAGAAGCTTAGCAGCCTGACTACTGATTCTCTCAACTCGATCCTCATGTGACTTCATTGCTTTTAATTTAACCTGAAAATAGTAATGGTAGTCTGTCAGAATAGCAGTCAACCGTGGAATTTTTTATTTTACAATTTTACAATTTGTGATATTTTGTTTTTTAGATAATTTCTTACCAGATGTCAAAGAAAGAATATCTAAATAACACAAAATTGGAGAGGGGCCTTAATGGACGTGATTGTATGGTAGTTGGGTATACATATATATAGGGCCTATCATCACTAAAGTTGTGTGTTTGATTCCTGCACATGTAGAGGTGTACTGGATACAACATTATGAAATAATGTCAGGAACTTGCAGTATGTCTGTAGTTTTACTTGGTTTCCTTATAAACCTAAACCCTGCCATAAGTTTTCATTGGTGGCTGGTTGTCACTTTCAGCTACATCGTGGCTGGTCGTCACTTTCAGCTATATCATGGCTGGAAACCATAACACATGAGGTAGGTAACAGGGTTTGAACCCATGGCAGTGGTGCTAGTCCTGTGGTCATAAGTCATTAACTACTCAGCCACCAAGGCCCCTCTATAGGAATTAACTACTACACCATTGGGTGATGATATTATTAGGGGACCAAACAGCTAATATATCAGTAATTTGAAGCCCAGAGAAATGACATACTCGACATTGCTCCAGTTGTTTAGATATTTCTCCAGCTTCCTCTGCCACACTCTCTACAGTATTAGCCCACTTCTCATAACTCAGTATCAAGTCTTTCAGCATGTTTAACTCATTGTACAGTTTCTTCGTCTCGATGTTTAGGTCCACTTTATTTTGCGTGTCAGATAACAGATGATGTAACCTCTCCCAATGATTCTCCATATCAGTAATAGACTTCGTGAAAGCTGTGTACGATTCTCCGGCTGAAAAATAGAGATATTTCTTACTATATATTACAATGTTAAAAATAGAGATATTTCTTACTATATATTACAATGTTAAAAATAGAGATATTTCTTACTATATATTACAATGTTAAAAATAGAGATATTTCTTACTATATATTACAATGTTAAAAACTGAGGTAAACAAATAATAAATGATTTCACAGTTCAAATTTTTAAATCAATTTTTTAAACAATTTCTAGTAGTGAATCATTGTATTTTTAAGACCTTAGGTTGATGAGGAGGACAGGATGGAGGTTTGATTGTAATATGGTACAGCATGGGGGTTTGATTGTAATATGGTACAGTATTGGATCCGAGATGCTTGCAATCATTTTTATAAATTAAAATATTGTGTGATTATTTCTTTTACCTACCCTGACTGACCAAACTATAAAATTTAGGGAGCCGTCATGGCTATGATCGTATGGTCTTTGGATTAACAACTACCTATGTCTATCACCACTAAAGTTGTGAGATAAAATCCCACTTATTGTGAAGTGTACTCAATACAACATTATGTGATAAAGTTTGTCAGTGAATTGCAGCAGGTTGATGGTTTTTTCCAGGTACTCTGATTTCCTCCACCAATAAAACTGATTGCTACGATATAAATGAAATATTGTTGAAAGTGGCATTAAACACCATAACCCTAACCCTATAAAATTTACTCAAACTGGTTCCCTATGAAAGAGAATAATTTGATAGTACATGTAATCTATTATAATTTGGACACTTACCAACTTTCAGTTCAGATACGACTGTTTTACCTAATGTTACTTGGACACTTACCAACTTTCAGTTCAGATACGACTGTTTTACCTAATGTTACTTGGACACTTACCAACTTTCAGTTCAGATACGACTGTTTTGCCTAATGCTACTGCTTTATTAAAGTCCATTCTATGAGTTCTGATGTCATTTTCTGCATCCTAAAAGCAGTTAGAAATAATAATAAGATATCTGTATATACAGTCAAACCTGTCTTATGTGACCTTCAAAGGGAACAGAGAAATAGGGTCACATAAGACACGTTTAATTGATATGAAATGCACTGTGAGAGGCAATAAAAATTAAGGTGACATAATACAAGTTATTGCTTAATAGAGGTGGTCACTGAAGCAGACTTGACTGTATAATAAATTGCCATCAACAAAACAAAAATAGAATTTCGTAAAACATCTTTCTTTGCATTTTAATAAGGGAATTTTGTACTATTTTAATTTACTGAAATGAAAAATGTAGCTTAAATTCATGTGCTTGTCTCTTGTGCTTCGATATGTTGGAGAATTCAAATCTATAAATAGAACAAATATTTTACTGTATTCACTTGTGCATAATATGCATATTTTTGCTCCAAACCATCATTTGACAAGTCTGGGTGTGTATTATACACAGGAAATCAGAAAGGTAACACACCTCTTATTTCCTCAATTATTGAAAGAGCCATGGAAATGATGCACATTATACATTAATGTGTATTATACATGACCAAGTACGGTAATGCAGTATATTAGAGCAAACTTTACCTGGACTAGAACTAGTTGTTCTTCCTCTGTGAACTGGTCCTGGGGTGACACATCATCATCAATAAGGAGCTGTAGGGAAGATTCTGTTTTATCAAACCATTCCATTATTTTTTTCAATTCAATCTCAAATTCTGTTCGTGTAACACTGTCAATTTTTCTTTTCTTTGCTGAAGAAGTGGTTGGTGACCGTAGTTTTCCCTCGTCAGAAAACTCAGAAATCTTTTCTTTTGATATCTTGCTAAATTCAATCCCAGATTCAGCAATCTGAAGAAAAAAAAAATTCATAATATTCTTAAAATAGTAAATATATATCAAACAAACAGACATGGACATTAATGCTCTTTTATCACTCAGTGCATCTTCACTAGCCAAGGGTTACGATCCGTTCTACTCATCTTCACCCTTAGCATCGCTAGACGGATTTTCGAGGTCACACGGTGACGGTTTATATGTAATGCAGCTAGTGGTAGCTGCAACCAATCAGAACGTGCTTTACAAAAAGCACATGTTCTGTAGGAAAAATGTCAACAAAATAAAATTGCGTGTACATATAAAATAATGTTGTAACTTTGAAATAAAAGCACTAGCTTATCATTGAATAACAGTATGAGCCTCGTCAAATCTTCGCTTGAAAATCAGCCATATTATAATCTCGAGTCATTTTTCAGGGCATTCAAACGAAAGGAAATGAAAGCCTTGCATCGATTGGCTGAAAATGACATCATTACAAGGGGCGTAACTGTCAAAATCCAGCAGGTGGCAGTGCGCGGGAATTACGAAAATCCGACTAACAATGCCAAGGGTGAAGATGAGTAGAAAGGATCGTAACCCTTGGCTAGCGAAGATGCAGTCAGTGAGACTTCAAAAACATACTGACATTACTGATAATAACAATAACATCAGTTTTGTCTTAATCACAAGCCTAACACCACTGATTCACTCCCTGATACTCACCTTGAGAGTTAAGGTTTCTAGAAACCTACCAACTTGGTCAGGGTTATGCTGGTCAGTTTCTTTATTCTGTATGGGTTTCCTCTCCCATTATGTTTGGTAGTCATGATATTGCTGCCAAATTGCCTAAATTGTCTGGGTGACTTGTTCAAGTAATCAGCACAAAATAAAAATAAATAACCAACAATCCTTTGAAAGACAAATTTACTCTTATTGTTCACATCTCTTTTTTTTTTCATCTCCAACAAAGGAATGTTTCTGCTCTTCTCATGACATTTTTAGACAATAACATACAATATTTTTTCGTTCTCTTTTCCTACAACTCTAACTTCAGGAAAAAATGGTGTCAAACCAACTCAACCGTTCCATTAGTTTTACAATGCTTTCCTATCTTTCCTGAAATCCCACAAATAATGGGAAATAACTCTGTACTAACCTTTTTACTCAACCGTTCCATTAGCTGTACAATGCTTTCCTATCTTTCCTGAAATCCCACAAACAATGGGAAATAACTCTGTACTAACCTTTTTACTCAACCGTTCCATTAGTTGTACAATGCTTTCCTATCTTTCCTGAAATCCCACAAACAATGGGAAATAACTCTGTACTAACCTTTTTACTCAACCGTTCCATTAGTTGTACAATGCTTTCCTATCTTTCCTGAAATCCCACAAACAATGGGAAATAACTCTGTACTAACCTTTTTACTCAACCGTTCCATTAGTTGTACGATGTCTTCCTATCTTTCCTGAAATCTCACAAACAATGGGAAATAACTCTGTACTAATCTTTTACTCAACCGTTCCATTAGTTGTACAATGCTTTCCTATCTTTCCTGAAATCCCACAAACAATGGGAAATAACTCTGTACTAACCTTTTTACTCAACCGTTCCATTAGTTGTACAATGCTTTCCTATCTTTCCTGAAATCCCACAAACAATGGGAAATAACTCTGTACTAACCTTTTTACTCAACCGTTCCATTAGTTGTACAATGCTTTCCTATCTTTCCTGAAATCCCACAAACAATGGGAAATAACTCTGTACTAACCTTTTTACTCAACCGTTCCATTTGTTGTACAATGCTTTCCTATCTTTCCTGAAATCCCACAAACAATGGGAAATAACTCTGTACTAACCTTTTTACTCAACCGTTCCATTAGTTGTACAATGCTTTCCTATCTTTCCTGAAATCCCACAAACAATGGGAAATAACTCTGTACTAACCTTTTTACTCAACCGTTCCATTTGTTGTACAATGCTTTCCTATCTTTCATGAAATCCCACAAACAATGGGAAATAACTCTGTACTAACCTTTTTACTCAACCGTTCCATTTGTTGTACAATGCTTTCCTATCTTTCCTGAAATCCCACAAACAATGGGAAATAACTCTGTACTAACCTTTTTACTCAACCGTTCCATTAGTTGTACAATGCTTTCCTATCTTTCCTGAAATCCCACAAACAATGGGAAATAACTCTGTACTAACCTTTTTACTCAACCGTTCCATTTGTTGTACAATGCTTTCCTATCTTTCCTGAAATCCCACAAACAATGGGAAATACTCTGTACTAACCTTTTTACTCAACCGTTCCATTAGTTGTACAATGCTTTCCTATCTTTCCTGAAATCCCACAAACAATGGGAAATAACTCTGTATTAACCTTTTTACTCAACCGTTCCATTTGTTGTACAATGCTTTCCTATCTTTCCTGAAATCCCACAAACAATGGGAAATAACTCTGTACTAACCTTTTTACTCAACCGTTCCATTAGTTGTACAATGCTTTCCTATCTTTCCTGAAATCCCACAAACAATGGGAAATAACTCTGTACTAACCTTTTTACTCAACCGTTCCATTTGTTGTACAATGCTTTCCTATCTTTCCTGAAATCCCACAAACAATGGGAAATAACTCTGTACTAACCTTTTTACTCAACCGTTCCATTAGTTGTACAATGCTTTCCTATCTTTCCTGAAATCCCACAAACAATGGGAAATAACTCTGTACTAACCTTTTTACTCAACCGTTCCATTTGTTGTACAATGCCTTCCCATCTCTCTTGGAATCTTTCTAACTGTAGAGTAATTTTCTGTACAGCTTGTTCATTATCTACATACTGGACAATATCCTGACCACATTCTGTTAGTTCGTCAAATCTTCTCACTTGTTCTACCATATCTGTTTCTATTTGCTAAAAAAAGAAATTGACACTTTATTTTTATATTGGACAAAAATAGCATACTTCTACAGAGAAGTATAGAAATGTTATTTTGTATAATGTGGGATGTTAGGGGTAATTGTAAAGCAAATTTATGTCCTGTGAAATTATGTCCTCCTGAGGACAATATTTCATGATTATATTGTCTTGGAACTTTGTCTTATCTATGATATTTTGTCCTTTATCTGGACAGTATAATGACATGTTATGGACAATATATCATAGTGAAACTGTGTCCTAACAAAGGGAGATAATTCTAATTCAAAATTTGGACATTTGATTTGTATAGCGAATCTGATAATTCATTGAAAGACAACTTTCTATTGAATGAAAGTAACAATAATTTACTTAGTGAAATTGAAGTTTTAGAATCTGACATACCAGTTACACCACTCCCTCCAAAACGTGCTTGAAAATTTTAAAAAACTTCACCAATCTAGTATTTATGAATATTGTTATTAAATTTTCTGTTTTTGTATAAATTTATGTATTTCTGGAATATATATGTATTTGTCTTGGGTTGAGCAATTTGACAATGGTTGTTAATATATTTCAATTTGAATCAAATATAGTGTAATAAATATCATTTCTATGACAAAGAAATCTCTTATATTTTGAAATAAAGTATAGAATAAATATGTGAAGCATAAAAATATCATATATCAAGTTGATGTCGGACATTATTTCACAGTTAAATAATATCCAGTAAGAATGGACAATATCTCATGATGGAGGACACAATTTCATTATGAAATAATGTCCAGGACACTATTTCATTATGAAATAATGTCCATGGACAATATTTCATATGATATTTTGGACACTATTTTATGTTACATATTGACTATTGATTATGCCTCTGTTTCTATGATTTGTGATTTTATTTTGACTGTTTTGACTGTGTGGTATTTTCCGTATCTCACTTTATTAAAAATTAAATTAAATTAATAAAATCCCCAGCTATGTAACATTTAAACTCAAAGGTCTTAACTTCTGGGATCTTAAATGAGTGATGTCTGCTTCTCCAAGAAGTTCATTCAGATTGACTGGTTGTTGTTTAACATCATGTGAGCAGTGTTTATCTAGTACAAAGCAGACATCATCATTATCATCTCAACAAATGTAACTTGTTCTGCTCATGACTAATATAAATAGCTCACTTGGAGATAAACAATGATGACTCACTCACTGACTGTATCTCAACATGTAGAACTTAGGAAAAGTTAGAAAACACTTATTTTATTACTGACTGTCGTCCTACGTGGATCAGGGCCGTTGTGGCCATGATCGTGTGGTAGTTGGATTTACAACTACCTATACAATCAGTACCTATCACCACTGTTGTGAGTTCAAATCTCGATCAGGGCAAGGTGTACAACATTATATGATCAAGCTTGTCAGTGACTTGTGACAGGTCGATGGTTTTCTCCGGGTCTTCCGGTTTCCTCCACCAATACAATTGATCGCCATGAAATAACTGAAATATTATTGAAAGTGGCATTAAACACCATCAAACAAACAAACAACAAACCTACTTGGATCACTAAACTTACCTTTAAATCTTTAACTTGTGTTATCACAAGGTCAGAATCAGACAAGTCAGACTGCTGAAACCTTTCTAGGATAGCCTCTTTTTGGGACAACCAATCAGAGAACTTGACTTGTTCATCAGAGAAATGCTGCCATTTAAGTAAAACATCCTGTAGGAGGAGCCACTGTTGTTCAGTCCATGTACAAATGGCTGCCCATCTCTTTCCTAAATGTTGTAGCTGGGATTCCATAGCTTCACAAGCTAAAAGATAAAAAAATAGTTTTTATTAAAAGTAAGTTACAAATTAGAAATTGAAGGAGATGTTTTGCAACAACAAAAAATCAAACAAACAAACAAAAAATCTACATACGTTCTCTAGTTATTGTATATATATCAAGGATTTATACAGTAGAAAGGATACAAATCTCGTATTTTCTCGCTTTATCTCGCATGGCGAGGTTTTATGCTACAACAGAGCAAAAATTAATTCATTCTTTTTGAAATGCTTTGAGAATTCGTAGGAAAATCAACCAATTACACAAAAGTTTTTTGGATTTTTTTCTGTATTACCCCTCATACACGTAAAATTAAAAAAAAGTACAGTAGAGTTTCATACATCTAAAAACATATTAAAAATGATTAACAAAGAAACCAATCACGGCAAGTTTTGTTCTATATCGAATACACATTTATACACTTTGGTATGTCGATTTCATGTAAACAAGGGAGTTTATTGATTTCTAAATAGGCCACCCCCATTTCCGACCAGAACGCCGCCATTTTGACAAATGATGGTAAACAATCCTTATTAAATACAAATCGGGAGCACTGTTTTCAATAAAACTCCTTCTATTCATTCAAAATATTTATATTATCACAAAAATGACGGCTCCGCTTCAATATTCGGTATGATGAGAGAAGAGAGGAGTTTGAAATTTAAATTTGAGTCTTGACCGCCCGTAATAGGCGGGATTATGAAGGTCAAAAGGGCAAATCGACATGTCAATTAATGATGAAATATGGGTGATACATCTACAAAAAGTCGATACTTTATCAATGATTGGTATTTAGGACAAATATTTTCATTTTATACCTGTAATTATGGTTTTATATACTTACAAATACTGGTTTAAAATGTTGAAGCGATGAAAATTTCCACCATTGATCAAGGCACGCGCATCGTCAACGAATTACACTATGGGTAATCTCACTTGTTCTCGCCACGCAACATACTTACATACAATCTATGTTAAATCTCACAAATCTCACGAGATTCATATCCTTTCTACTATATAAATCCTTGTATGTATCAAGCATCATAAATCTTGTGAAATCACATCGCTGGTGATTTCAGCAAAGAAAACAATTACTTATTTTGACAACCAATTGCTAAGAATAGCAATATATTTCAAAATAACACTTTCTATCTTACTATAATTTTTTTGTCAGAGCGTGTATTTTATTTCTGGTATAACTTTAAAAAAAAAAGAAGTAAAAAACAGGAAATACACTATCCCCTCCCACAAAAAAAACCCCAAAATATTTCTGTGCCATCCCAAGCCATGATGACCTGGATTTCCAATGTTGTTTTTTCACCATTTTAATGTTCAATGAGTTGAGGTGATTGTTTGTTTTGTTGATATTGGTAGAATTGTTGACCATCACTGTTTAGAGGTGATTGTTTGTTTTGTTGATATTGATAGAATTGTTGACCATCACTGTTTAGAGGTGATTGTTTGTTTTGTTGATATTGATAGAATTGTTGACCATCACTGTTTAGAGGTGATTGTTTGTTTTGTTGATATTGATAGAATTGTTGACCATCACTGTTTAGAGGTGATTGTTTGTTTTGTTGATATTGATAGAATTGTTGACCATCACTGTTTAGAGGTGATTGTTTGTTTTGTTGATATTGATAGAATTGTTGACCATCACTGTTTAGAGGTGATTGTTTGTTTTGTTGATATTGATAGAATTGTTGACCATTACTGTTTTAACTGTCTATTCATAATTAAACATGTAAAAATTATATTTTACATTGTAAATAAACGCTAGAGAAAACTGAAGGGGAAATCAACAATCCAGAGACACTGGCAACATTGGGTATTCAAGGCACAGGACAAAGATAAACAATCAAGAGACACTGGCAACATTGGGCATTCAAGGCACAGGACGAAGATAAACAATCCAGAGACACTGGCAACATTGGGCATTCAAGGCACAGGACAAAGATAAACAATCCAGAGACACTGGCAACATTGGGCATTCAAGGCACAGGACGAAGATAAACAATCCAGAGACACTGGCAACATTGGGCATTCAAGACACAGGATGAAGATAAACAATCCAGAGACACTGGCAACATTGGGTATTCAAGACACAGGATGAAGATAAACAATCCAGACACTGGCAACATTGGGTATTCAAGGTACAAGACAAAGATAAACAATCCAGAGACACTGGCAACATTGAGTATTCAAGACACAGGATGAAGATAAACAATCCAGAGACACTGGCAACATTGGGTATTCAAGGCACAGGACGAAGATAAACAATTGAGAGACACTGGCAACATTGGGTATTCAAGACACAGGATGAAGAAAAACAATCCAGAGACACTGGCAACATTGGGTATTCAAGGCACATGACGAAGATAAACAATCAAGAGACACTGGCAACATTGGGTATTCAAGGCACAGGGCGAAGATAAACAATCCAGAGACACTGGCAACATTGGGTATTCAAGGCACAGAACGAAGATAAACAATCCAGAGACACTGGCAACATTGGGTATTCAAGGCAGAGGACGAAGATAAACAATCCCGAGACACTGACAACATTGGTTATTCAAGATACAGGAGGAAGATAAAAAATCCAGAGACACTGACAACATTGGGTATTCAAGACACAGGACAAAGATAAACAATCCAGAGACACTGGCAACATTGGGCATTCAAGATACAGGACAAAGATAAACAATCCAGAGAAACTGACAACATTGGGTATTCAAGATACAGGACGAAGATAAACAATCCAGAGACACTGTCAACATTGGGTATTCAAGACACAGGATGAAGAAAAACAATCCAGAGACACTGGCAACATTGGGTATTCAAGATACAGGACAAAGATAAACAATCCAGAGAAACTGACAACATTGGGCATTCAAGGCACAGGACGAAGATAAACAATCCAGAGACACTGGCAACATTGGGCATTCAAGGCACAGGACGAAGATAAACAATCCAGAGACACTGGCAACATTGGGCATTCAAGACACAGGACGAAGATAAACAATCCAGAGACACTGGCAACATTGGGCATTCAAGACACAGGACAAAGATAAACAATCCAGAGACACTGGCAACATTGGGCATTCAAGGCACAGGACAAAGATAAACAATCCAGAGACACTGGCAACATTGGGCATTCAAGACACAGGACGAAGATAAACAATCCAGAGACACTGGCAACATTGGGCATTCAAGGCACAGGACGAAGATAAACAATCCAGAGACACTGGCAACATTGGGTATTCAAGACACAGGATGAAGAAAAACAATCCAGAGACACTGGCAACATTGGGCATTCAAGGCACAGGACGAAGATAAACAATCCAGAGACACTGGCAACATTGGGCATTCAAGACACAGGATGAAGATAAACAATCCAGAGACACTGGCAACATTGGGTATTCAAGACACAGGATGAAGAAAAACAATCCAGAGACACTAGCAACATTGGGTATTCAAGGCACTGGATGAAGATAAACAATCAAGAGACACTGGCAACATTGGGTATTCAAGGCACAGGACGAAGATAAACAATCCAGAGACACTGTCAACATTGGGTATTCAAGGCACAGGACGAAGATAAACAATCCAGAGACACTGTCAACATTGGGTATTCAAGGCACAGGACAAAGATAAACAATCCAGAGACACTGGCAACATTGGGTATTCAAGATACAGGACGAAGATAAAAAATCCAGAGACACTGACAACATTGGGTATTCAAGACACAGGACAAAGATAAACAATCCAGAGACACTGGCAACATTGGGCATTCAAGATACAGGACAAAGATAAACAATCCAGAGACACTGGCAACATTGGGTATTCAAGATACAGGACGAAGATAAAAAATCCAGAGACACTGGCAACATTGGGTATTCAAGGCACAGGACGAAGATAAACAATCCAGAGACACTGTCAACATTGGGCATTCAAGACACAGGATGAAGATAAACAATCCAGAGACACTGGCAACATTGGGCATTCAAGGCACAGGACAAAGATAAACAATCCAGAGACACTGGCAACATTGGGCATTCAAGGCACAGGACAAAGATAAACAATCCAGAGACACTGGCAACATTGGGCATTCAAGACACAGGATGAAGAAAAACAATCCAGAGACACTGGCAACATTGGGTATTCAAGGCACATGACGAAGATAAACAATCAAGAGACACTGGCAACATTGGGTATTCAAGGCACAGGGCAAAGATAAACAATCCAGAGACACTGGCAACATTGGGTATTCAAGGCACAGAACGAAGATAAACAATCCAGAGACACTGGCAACATTGGGCATTCAAGGCACAGGACGAAGATAAACAATCCAGAGACACTGGCAACATTGGGTATTCAAGGCACATGACGAAGATAAACAATCAAGAGACACTGGCAACATTGGGCATTCAAGACACAGGATGAAGATAAACAATCCAGAGACACTGGCAACATTGGGCATTCAAGGCACAGGACGAAGATAAACAATCCAGAGACACTGGCAACATTGGGTATTCAAGGCACATGACGAAGATAAACAATCAAGAGACACTGGCAACATTGGGTATTCAAGGCACAGGGCGAACATAAACAATCCAGAGACACTGGCAACATTGGGTATTCAAGGCACAGAACGAAGATAAACAATCCAGAGACACTGGCAACATTGGGTATTCAAGGCACAGGACGAAGATAAACAATCCAGAGACACTGGCAACATTGGGCATTCAAGACACAGGACGAAGATAAACAATCCAGAGACACTGGCAACATTGGGCATTCAAGGCACAGGACGAAAATAAACAATCCAGAGACACTGGCAACATTGGGTATTCAAGACACAGGATGAAGAAAAACAATCCAGAGACACTGGCAACATTGGGCATTCAAGGCACAGGACGAAGATAAACAATCCAGAGACACTGGCAACATTGGGCATTCAAGACACAGGATGAAGATAAACAATCCAGAGACACTGGCAACATTGGGTATTCAAGACACAGGATGAAGAAAAACAATCCAGAGACACTAGCAACATTGGGTATTCAAGGCACAGGATGAAGATAAACAATCAAGAGACACTGGCAACATTGGGTATTCAAGGCACAGGACGAAGATAAACAATCCAGAGACACTGTCAACATTGGGTATTCAAGGCACAGGACGAAGATAAACAATCCAGAGACACTGGCAACATTGGGTATTCAAGGCACAGGACAAAGATAAACAATCCAGAGACACTGGCAACATTGGGTATTCAAGATACAGGACGAAGATAAAAAATCCAGAAACACTGACAACATTGGGTATTCAAGACACAGGACAAAGATAAACAATCCAGAGACACTGGCAACATTGGGCATTCAAGATACAGGACAAAGATAAACAATCCAGAGACACTGGCAACATTGGGTATTCAAGGCACAGAACGAAGATAAACAATCCAGAGACACTGTCAACATTGGGCATTCAAGGCACAGGACGAAGATAAACAATCCAGAGACACTGTCAACATTGGGCATTCAAGGCACAGGACGAAGATAAACAATCCAGAGACACTGGCAACATTGGGTATTCAAGGCACAGAACGAAGATAAACAATCCAGAGACACTGGCAACATTGGACATTCAAAGCACATGACAAAGATAAACAATCCAGAGACACTGGCAACATTGGGCATTCAAGGCACAGGACAAAGATAAACAATCCAGACACTGGCAACATTGGGCATTCAAGGCACAGGACGAAGATAAACAATCCAGAGAAACTGGCAACATTGGGTATTCAAGGCACAGGACGAACATAAACAATCCAGAGACACTGGCAACATTGGGTATTCAAGACACAGGACAAAGATAAACAATCCAGAGACACTGGCAACATTGGGCATTCAAGACACAGGACAAAGATAAACAATCCAGAGACACTGGCAACATTGGGTATTCAAGACACAGGACAAAGATAAACAATCCAGAGACACTGGCAACATTGGGCATTCAAGACACAGGACAAAGATAAACAATCCAGAGACACTGGCAACATTGGGTATTCAAGGCACAGGACGAAGATAAACAATCCAGAGACACTGGTAATATTGGGTATTCAAGACACATGACGAAGATAAACAATCCAGAGACACTGGCAACATTGGGCATTCAAGACACATGACGAAGATAAACAATCCAGAGACACTGGCAACATTGGATATTCAAGGCACAGGACAAAGATAAACAATCAAGAGACACTGGCAACATTGAGCATTCAAGGCACAGGACAAAGATAAACAATCCAAAGACACTGGCAACATTGGGTATTCAAGGTACAGGAAGAAGATAAACAATCCAGAGACACTGGCAACATTGGGTATTCAAGGCATATGACGAAGATAAACAATCCAGACACTGGCAACATTGGGTATTCAAGGCACAGGACGAAGATAAACAATCCAGAGACACTGGCAACATTGGGTATTCAAGACACATGATGAAGATAAACAATCCAGAGACACTGGCAACATTGGGCATTCAAAGCACATGACGAAGATAAACAATCCAGAGAAACTGGCAACTTTGGGCATTCAAGGCACAGGACAAAGATAAACAATCAAGAGACACTGGCAACATTGGGCATTCAAGGCACAGGATGAAGATAAACAATCCAGAGACACTGGCAACATTGGGCATTCAAGGCACAGGACGAAGATAAACAATCCAAAGACACTGGCAACATTGGGTATTCAAGGCACAGGACGAAGATAAACAATTCAGAGACACTGGCAACATTGGGCATTCAAGGCACAGGATGAAGATAAACAATCCAGAGACACTGGCAACATTGGGTATTCAAGGCACAGGACGAAGATAAACAATCCAGAGACACTGGCAACATTGGGCATTCAAGGCACAGGACAAAGATAAACAATCCAGAGACACTGGCAACATTGGGCATTCAAGACACAGGACGAAGATAAACAATCCAGAGACACTGGCAACATTGGGCATTCAAGGCACAGGACGAAGATAAACAATCCAGAGACACTGGCAACATTGGGTATTCAAGACACAGGATGAAGAAAAACAATCCAGAGACACTGGCAACATTGGGCATTCAAGGCACAGGACGAAGATAAACAATCCAGAGACACTGGCAACATTGGGCATTCAAGACACAGGATGAAGATAAACAATCCAGAGACAGTGGCAACATTGGGTATTCAAGACACAGGATGAAGAAAAACAATCCAGAGAAACTGGCAACATTGGGTATTCAAGGCACAGGATGAAGATAAACAATCAAGAGACACTGGCAACATTGGGTATTCAAGGCACAGGACGAAGATAAACAATCCAGAGACACTGTCAACATTGGGTATTCAAGGCACAGGACGAAGATAAACAATCCAGAGACACTGGCAACATTGGGTATTCAAGGCACAGGACAAAGATAAACAATCAAGAGACACTGGCAACATTGGGTATTCAAGATACAGGACGAAGATAAAAATCCAGAGACACTGACAACATTGGGTATTCAAGACACAGGACAAAGATAAACAATCCAGAGACACTGGCAACATTGGGCATTCAAGATACAGGACAAAGATAAACAATCCAGAGACACTGGCAACATTGGGTATTCAAGGCACAGAACGAAGATAAACAATCCAGAGACACTGTCAACATTGGGCATTCAAGGCACAGGACGAAGATAAACAATCCAGAGACACTGGCAACATTGGGTATTCAAGGCACAGGACGAAGATAAACAATCCAGAGACACTGGCAACATTGGACATTCAAAGAACATGACGAAGATAAACAATCCAGAGACACTGGCAACATTGGGCATTCAAGGCAGAGGACAAAGATAAACAATCCAGAGACACTGGCAACATTGGGCATTCAAGGCACAGGACGAAGATAAACAATCCAGAGAAACTGGCAACATTGGGTATTCAAGGCACAGGACGAACATAAACAATCCAGAGACACTGGCAACATTGGGTATTCAAGACACAGGACAAAGATAAACAATCCAGAGACACTGGCAACATTGGGCATTCAAGACACAGGACAAAGATAAACAATCCAGAGACACTGGCAACATTGGGTATTCAAGGCACAGGACGAAGATAAACAATCCAGAGACACTGGCAATATTGGGTATTCAAGACACATGACGAAGATAAACAATCCAGAGACACTGGCAACATTGGGCATTCAAGACACATGACGAAGATAAACAATCCAGAGACACTGGCAACATTGGATATTCAAGGCACATGACGAAGATAAACAATCCAGACACTGGCAACATTGGGTATTCAAGACACATGACGAAGATAAACAATCCAGACACTGGCAACATTGGGTATTCAAGGCACAGGACGAAGATAAACAATCCAGAGACACTGGCAACATTGGGTATTCAAGACACATGATGAAGATAAACAATCCAGAGACATTGGCAACATTGGGCATTCAAAGCACATGACGAAGATAAACAATCCAGAGAAACTGGCAACTTTGGGCATTCAAGGCACAGGACAAAGATAAACAATCCAGAGACACTGGCAACATTGGGCATTCAAGGCACAGGATGAAGATAAACAATCCAGAGACACTGGCAACATTGGGCATTCAAGGCACAGGACGAAGATAAACAATCCAAAGACACTGGCAACATTGGGTATTCAAGGCACATGACAAAGATAAACAATCCAGAGACACTGGCAACATTGGGCATTCAAGATACAGGACAAAGATAAACAATCCAGAGACACTGGCAACATTGGGCATTCAAGATACAGGACAAAGATAAACAATCCAGAGACACTGGCAACATTGGGTATTCAAGGCACAGAACGAAGATAAACAATCCAGAGACACTGTCAACATTGGGCATTCAAGGCACAGGACGAAGATAAACAATCCAGAGACACTGGCAACATTGGGTATTCAAGGCACAGGACGAAGATAAACAATCCAGAGACACTGGCAACATTGGACATTCAAAGAACATGACGAAGATAAACAATCCAGAGACACTGGCAACATTGGGCATTCAAGGCAGAGGACAAAGATAAACAATCCAGAGACACTGGCAACATTGGGCATTCAAGGCACAGGACGAAGATAAACAATCCAGAGAAACTGGCAACATTGGGTATTCAAGGCACAGGACGAACATAAACAATCCAGAGACACTGGCAACATTGGGTATTCAAGACACAGGACAAAGATAAACAATCCAGAGACACTGGCAACATTGGGCATTCAAGACACAGGACAAAGATAAACAATCCAGAGACACTGGCAACATTGGGTATTCAAGGCACAGGACGAAGATAAACAATCCAGAGACACTGGCAATATTGGGTATTCAAGACACATGACGAAGATAAACAATCCAGAGACACTGGCAACATTGGGCATTCAAGACACATGACGAAGATAAACAATCCAGAGACACTGGCAACATTGGATATTCAAGGCACATGACGAAGATAAACAATCCAGACACTGGCAACATTGGGTATTCAAGACACATGACGAAGATAAACAATCCAGACACTGGCAACATTGGGTATTCAAGGCACAGGACGAAGATAAACAATCCAGAGACACTGGCAACATTGGGTATTCAAGACACATGATGAAGATAAACAATCCAGAGACATTGGCAACATTGGGCATTCAAAGCACATGACGAAGATAAACAATCCAGAGAAACTGGCAACTTTGGGCATTCAAGGCACAGGACAAAGATAAACAATCCAGAGACACTGGCAACATTGGGCATTCAAGGCACAGGATGAAGATAAACAATCCAGAGACACTGGCAACATTGGGCATTCAAGGCACAGGACGAAGATAAACAATCCAAAGACACTGGCAACATTGGGTATTCAAGGCACAGGACGAAGATAAACAATCCAGAGACACTGGCAACATTGGGCATTCAAGGCACAGGATGAAGATAAACAATCCAGAGACACTGGCAACATTGGGTATTCAAGGCACAGGACGAAGATAAACAATCCAGAGACACTGGCAACATTGGGCATAGGACGAAGATAAACAATCCAGAGACACTGGCAACATTGGGCATTCAAGACACAGGACAAAGATAAACAAAACAAACAAACACAACACAACACAAAAAACTAAAAAGATGAGCAACCACAAAAAAATGGGGGTGAACCCACATCCTCACAAAGAGTAAGCAGTTCTTGCTTCTTTTACGACACCTTCCGTGTTATATAGTCAAGTCTGGCAAAGTTTTCATAATTTAAAGGAATCAAGGGCAACGCAAAGCGTGGCATATCCCCTCGCCTAAACAAATTGACCTGGTGACCTTGACCTTTGATCTTGAAAATCAATAGGGTTCCAGATTTTCTTAAGGACTAAGTATGTACCAAGTTTGGTCAAAATCCATTGAAGGATGTTGATTCTAGAGCGTTCACAAGGATGTTATGTGGTAAAAAATGTGACCCGGTGACCTTGAATTTTGACCTATGACCTTGAAAATCAATAGAGTTCTAGATTCTCTTAAGGACTAAATATGTACCAAGTTTGGTCAAAATCCATTGAAGGATGTTGATTTTAGAGTGTTCACAAGGATGTTAAGTGGTAAAAAATTTGACCCGGTGACCTTGACCTTTGACCTTGAAACTCAATCGAGTTTCAGATTTTCTTAAGGACTAAGTAGGTACCAAGTTTGGTGAAAATCTATTGAAAGATGTTGATTCTAGAGTGTTCACAAGGATGTTACAGGGTAAAAATTACACCCTGTGGCCTTGACCTTTGACCTTGAAAATCAATAGGGTTCCAGATTCTTTTAAGGACTAAGCATGTACAAGTTTGGTCAAAATCCATTGAAGGATGTTGATTCTAGAGTGTTCACAAGGATGTTACAGAAGGACGGACGGACGGTAGCGTTTCTATATCCCTTCGCAACTTCGTTGGCGAGGGGATAACAAAAACAGAAACTTGTAAACCTCACTTCACTAAAATCTAAACAATAAAAAAAAAATCATAAATCAACACACTTGTCAAAAAAAAATTAAAAAAAGTGAAGCTGTGGTCAAATTATATTCCCCCCTCTAAACTTGTCCCTTAAAGATTGTTTTTTGTCTTTTTTCTTTTGGCCATGGTGTTGTCTGTCCTTTGATATACGGATTCTTTGGTATTTTCAAACCTTTTTTACTTGTCTATTTAATTCTATGTCAATTATGAAGCATGTCAATTTTAATTAACCATTGATTATGTAACCAGGCCATAATAATCAGCCACAAACCGATAGTGATTGTTACAGATCTACACTGTACTGTGACAAACTCGTACAAAGAACAATAACTCTGTCAAAATTTGTCTTGTCATAGAAATTTAATTTTAATATGTAGGAATATTTGTGGTCAAAGATTTCTTGTATATTACAACTTAATTTGAAAGATGGAATTTTTTTTTCTGGATGGTTGACCAACAGCCATGACACAATACTTCATTTTATTCCTTGTACAAAAGTATATATTAATTACATTTATGAGTACCATTGATTTGAATACACCAGTATCTGAGTTCTGGTATTTAGTTGTACCATTTCAAATTTTATATCAACTGAAAAAGAGTAGTGAACAGACACAGACATGGTGTTGAAAATATGACAGTACAAGAAAAAGGTGACATTTTAATACAAGTGACTGCTTAATAAAGGTGACATTTTAATACAGGTGACTGCTAAATAAAGGTGACAGGCAGGTTTGACTGTATAAGCTAGATGCATCTATGATATGTTCTATTGACTGACCTGTTTCTGTATTGTTATCATCAACTATTACAACCATGTCATGTAAACTGTCTACTTTCTGTTGTTGTACATCTAACTCTTCTTGTAAATTCTGAAAAATTACAACAAATAATGTCATTAGCACACCACAAAGACAGATGGTGTTCTCAAGCCAAATTTTTGCATTAGTGTTAAGGGGCTGACGTGGCCATGATCATATGGTAGTTTTATGTTAAGGGGCTGACGTGGCCATGATCATATGGTAGTTTTATGTTAAGGGGCTGACGTGGCCATGATCATATGGTAGTTTTATGTTAAGGGGCTGACGTGGCCATGATCATATGGTAGTTTTATGTTAAGGGGCTGACGTGGCCATGATCATATGGCAGTTTTATGTTAAGGGGCTGACGTGGCCATGATCATATGGTAGTTTTATGTTAAGGGGCTGACGTGGCCATGATCATATGGCAGTTTTATGTTAAGGGACTGACGTGGCCATGATCATATGGTAGTTTTATGTTAAGGGGCTGACGTGGCCATGATCATATGGTAGTTTTATGTTAAGGGGCTGACGTGGCCATGATCATATGGTAGTTTTATGTTAAGGGGCTGACGTGGCCATGATCATATGGCAGTTTTATGTTAAGGGGCTGACGTGGCCATGATCATATGGCAGTTTTATGTTAAGGGGCTGACGTGGCCATGATCATATGGTAGTTCTATGTTAAGGGGCTGATGTGGCCATGATCATATGGCAGTTTTATGTTAAGGGGCTGACGTGGCCATGATCATATGGTAGTTCTATGTTAAGGGGCTGACGTGGCCATGATCATATGGTAGTTTTATGTTAAGGGGCTGACGTGGCCATAATCATATGGCAGTTTTATGTTAAGGGGCTGACGTGGCCATGATCATATGGCAGTTCTATGTTAAGGGGCTGACGTGGCCATGATCATATGGCAGTTCTATGTTAAGGGGCTGACGTGGCCATGATCATATGGTAGTTCTATGTTAAGGGGCTGACGTGGCCATGATCATATGGCAGTTTTATGTTAAGGGGCTGACGTGGCCATGATCATATGGCAGTTTTATGTTAAGGGGCTGACGTGGCCATGATCATATGGTAGTTTTATGTTAAGGGACTGACGTGGTCATGATCATATGGTAGTTTTATGTTAAGGGGCTGACGTGGCCATGATCATATGGCAGTTTTATGTTAAGGGGCTGACGTGGCCATGATCATATGGTAGTTTTATGTTAAGGGACTGACGTGGTCATGATCATATGGCAGGTTTATGCTAAGGGGCTGACGTGGTCATGATCATATGGCAGTTTTATGTTAAGGTGCTGACGTGGCCATGATCATATGGCAGTTTTATGTTAAGGGGCTGACGTGGCCATGATCATATGGCAGTTTTATGTTAAGGTGCTGACGTGGCCATGATCATATGGCAGTTTTATGTTAAGGGGCTGACGTGGCCATGATCATATGGTAGTTTTATGTTAAGGGGCTGACGTGGCCATGATCATATGGCAGGTTTATGCTAAGGGGCTGACGTGGCCATGATCATATGGTAGTTTTATGTTAAGGGGCTGACGTGGCCATGATCATATGGTAGTTTTATGTTAAGGGGCTGACGTGGCCATGATCATATGGTAGTTTTATGTTAAGGGGCTGACGTGGCCATGATCATATGGCAGGTTTATGTTAAGGGGCTGACGTGGTCATGATCATATGGTAGTTTTATGTTAAGGGGCTGACGTGGCCATGATCATATGGCAGGTTTATGTTAAGGGGCTGACGTGGCCATGATCATATGGCAGGTTTATGCTAAGGGGCTGACGTGGCCATGATCATATGGCAGGTTTATGCTAAGGGGCTGACGTGGCCATGATCATATGGTAGTTTTATGTTAAGGGGCTGACGTGGCCATGATCATATGGCAGTTTTATGTTAAGGGGCTGATGTGGCCATGATCATATGGTAGTTTTATGTTAAGGGGCTGACGTGGCCATGATCATATGGTAGTTTTATGTTAAGGGGCTGACGTGGCCATGATCATATGGTAGTTTTATGCTAAGGGGCTGACGTGGCCATGATCATATGGCAGTTTTATGTTAAGGGACTGACGTGGCCATGATCATATGGTAGTTTTATGTTAAGGGGCTGACGTGGCCATGATCATATGGTAGTTTTATGTTAAGGGGCTGACGTGGCCATGATCATATGGTAGTTTTATGTTAAGGGGCTGACGTGGCCATGATCATATGGCAGTTTTATGTTAAGGGGCTGACGTGGCCATGATCATATGGCAGTTTTATGTTAAGGGGCTGACGTGGCCATGATCATATGGTAGTTCTATGTTAAGGGGCTGACGTGGCCATGATCATATGGCAGTTTTATGTTAAGGGGCTGACGTGGCCATGATCATATGGTAGTTCTATGTTAAGGGGCTGACGTGGCCATGATCATATGGTAGTTTTATGTTAAGGGGCTGACGTGGCCATAATCATATGGCAGTTTTATGTTAAGGGGCTGACGTGGCCATGATCATATGACAGGTTTATGTTAAGGGGCTGACGTGGCCATGATCATATGGCAGTTCTATGTTAAGGGGCTGACGTGGCCATGATCATATGGTAGTTCTATGTTAAGGGGCTGACGTGGCCATGATCATATGGTAGTTTTATGTTAAGGGGCTGACGTGGCCATGATCATATGGTAGTTTTATGTTAAGGGGCTGACGTGGCCATGATCATATGGTAGTTTTATGTTAAGGGGCTGACGTGGCCATGATCATATGGCAGTTTTATGTTAAGGGGCTGACGTGGCCATGATCATATGGTAGTTTTATGTTAAGGGGCTGACGTGGCCATGATCATATGGCAGTTTTATGTTAAGGGACTGACGTGGCCATGATCATATGGTAGTTTTATGTTAAGGGGCTGACGTGGCCATGATCATATGGTAGTTTTATGTTAAGGGGCTGACGTGGCCATGATCATATGGTAGTTTTATGTTAAGGGGCTGACGTGGCCATGATCATATGGCAGTTTTATGTTAAGGGGCTGACGTGGCCATGATCATATGGCAGTTTTATGTTAAGGGGCTGACGTGGCCATGATCATATGGTAGTTCTATGTTAAGGGGCTGATGTGGCCATGATCATATGGCAGTTTTATGTTAAGGGGCTGACGTGGCCATGATCATATGGTAGTTCTATGTTAAGGGGCTGACGTGGCCATGATCATATGGTAGTTTTATGTTAAGGGGCTGACGTGGCCATGATCATATGGCAGTTTTATGTTAAGGGGCTGACGTGGCCATGATCATATGGCAGTTCTATGTTAAGGGGCTGACGTGGCCATGATCATATGGCAGTTCTATGTTAAGGGGCTGACGTGGCCATGATCATATGGTAGTTCTATGTTAAGGGGCTGACGTGGCCATGATCATATGGCAGTTTTATGTTAAGGGGCTGACGTGGCCATGATCATATGGCAGTTTTATGTTAAGGGGCTGACGTGGCCATGATCATATGGTAGTTTTATGTTAAGGGACTGACGTGGTCATGATCATATGGTAGTTTTATGTTAAGGGGCTGACGTGGCCATGATCATATGGCAGTTTTATGTTAAGGGGCTGACGTGGCCATGATCATATGGTAGTTTTATGTTAAGGGACTGACGTGGTCATGATCATATGGCAGGTTTATGCTAAGGGGCTGACGTGGCCATGATCATATGGCAGTTTTATGTTAAGGTGCTGACGTGGCCATGATCATATGGCAGTTTTATGTTAAGGGGCTGACGTGGCCATGATCATATGGCAGTTTTATGTTAAGGTGCTGACGTGGCCATGATCATATGGCAGTTTTATGTTAAGGGGCTGACGTGGCCATGATCATATGGTAGTTTTATGTTAAGGGGCTGACGTGGCCATGATCATATGGCAGGTTTATGCTAAGGGGCTGACGTGGCCATGATCATATGGTAGTTTTATGTTAAGGGGCTGACGTGGCCATGATCATATGGTAGTTTTATGTTAAGGGGCTGACGTGGCCATGATCATATGGTAGTTTTATGTTAAGGGGCTGACGTGGCCATGATCATATGGCAGGTTTATGTTAAGGGGCTGACGTGGTCATGATCATATGGTAGTTTTATGTTAAGGGGCTGACGTGGCCATGATCATATGGCAGGTATATGTTAAGGGGCTGACGTGGCCATGATCATATGGCAGGTTTATGCTAAGGGGCTGACGTGGCCATGATCATATGGCAGGTTTATGCTAAGGGGCTGACGTGGCCATGATCATATGGTAGTTTTATGTTAAGGGGCTGACGTGGCCATGATCATATGGCAGTTTTATGTTAAGGGGCTGACGTGGCCATGATCATATGGTAGTTTTATGTTAAGGGGCTGACGTGGCCATGATCATATGGTAGTTTTATGTTAAGGGGCTGACGTGGCCATGATCATATGGTAGTTTTATGTTAAGGGGCTGACGTGGCCATGATCATATGGCAGTTTTATGTTACGGGACTGACGTGGCCATGATCATATGGTAGTTTTATGTTAAGGGGCTGACGTGGCCATGATCATATGGTAGTTTTATGTTAAGGGGCTGACGTGGCCATGATCATATGGTAGTTTTATGTTAAGGGGCTGACGTGGCCATGATCATATGGCAGTTTTATGTTAAGGGGCTGACGTGGCCATGATCATATGGCAGTTTTATGTTAAGGGGCTGACGTGGCCATGATCATATGGTAGTTCTATGTTAAGGGGCTGACGTGGCCATGATCATATGGCAGTTTTATGTTAAGGGGCTGACGTGGCCATGATCATATGGTAGTTCTATGTTAAGGGGCTGACGTGGCCATGATCATATGGTAGTTTTATGTTAAGGGGCTGACGTGGCCATAATCATATGGCAGTTTTATGTTAAGGGGCTGACGTGGCCATGATCATATGACAGGTTTATGTTAAGGGGCTGACGTGGCCATGATCATATGGCAGTTCTATGTTAAGGGGCTGACGTGGCCATGATCATATGGTAGTTCTATGTTAAGGGGCTGACGTGGCCATGATCATATGGCAGTTTTATGTTAAGGGGCTGACGTGGCCATGATCATATGGCAGTTTTATGTTAAGGGGCTGATGTGGCCATGATCATATGGCAGTTTTATGTTAAGGGGCTGACGTGGCCATGATCATATGGTAGTTTTATGTTAAGGGACTGACGTGGTCATGATCATATGGTAGTTTTATGTTAAGGGGCTGACGTGGCCATGATCATATGGCAGTTTTATGTTAAGGGGCTGACGTGGCCATGATCATATGGCAGTTTTATGTTAAGGGGCTGACGTGGCCATGATCATATGGTAGTTTTATGTTAAGGGACTGACGTGGTCATGATCATATGGCAGGTTTATGCTAAGGGGCTGACGTGGCCATGATCATATGGCAGTTTTATGTTAAGGTGCTGACGTGGCCATGATCATATGGCAGTTTTATGTTAAGGGGCTGACGTGGCCATGATCATATGGCAGTTTTATGTTAAGGTGCTGACGTGGCCATGATCATATGGCAGTTTTATGTTAAGGGGCTGACGTGGCCATGATCATATGGTAGTTTTATGTTAAGGGGCTGACGTGGCCATGATCATATGGCAGGTTTATGCTAAGGGGCTGACGTGGCCATGATCATATGGTAGTTTTATGTTAAGGGGCTGACGTGGCCATGATCATATGGTAGTTTTATGTTAAGGGGCTGACGTGGCCATGATCATATGGTAGTTTTATGTTAAGGGGCTGACGTGGCCATGATCATATGGCAGGTTTATGTTAAGGGGCTGACGTGGTCATGATCATATGGTAGTTTTATGTTAAGGGGCTGACGTGGCCATGATCATATGGCAGGTTTATGTTAAGGGGCTGACGTGGCCATGATCATATGGCAGGTTTATGCTAAGGGGCTGACGTGGCCATGATCATATGGCAGGTTTATGCTAAGGGGCTGACGTGGCCATGATCATATGGTAGTTTTATGTTAAGGGGCTGACGTGGCCATGATCATATGACAGGTTTATGTTAAGGGGCTGACGTGGCCATGATCATATGGCAGTTCTATGTTAAGGGGCTGACGTGGCCATGATCATATGGTAGTTCTATGTTAAGGGGCTGACGTGGCCATGATCATATGGCAGTTTTATGTTAAGGGGCTGACGTGGCCATGATCATATGGCAGTTTTATGTTAAGGGGCTGACGTGGCCATGATCATATGGCAGTTTTATGTTAAGGGGCTGACGTGGCCATGATCATATGGTAGTTTTATGTTAAGGGACTGACGTGGTCATGATCATATGGTAGTTTTATGTTAAGGGGCTGACGTGGCCATGATCATATGGCAGTTTTATGTTAAGGGGCTGACGTGGCCATGATCATATGGCAGTTTTATGTTAAGGGGCTGACGTGGCCATGATCATATGGTAGTTTTATGTTAAGGGACTGACGTGGTCATGATCATATGGCAGGTTTATGCTAAGGGGCTGACGTGGCCATGATCATATGGCAGTTTTATGTTAAGGTGCTGACGTGGCCATGATCATATGGCAGTTTTATGTTAAGGGGCTGACGTGGCCATGATCATATGGCAGTTTTATGTTAAGGTGCTGACGTGGCCATGATCATATGGCAGTTTTATGTTAAGGGGCTGACGTGGCCATGATCATATGGTAGTTTTATGTTAAGGGGCTGACGTGGCCATGATCATATGGCAGGTTTATGCTAAGGGGCTGACGTGGCCATGATCATATGGTAGTTTTATGTTAAGGGGCTGACGTGGCCATGATCATATGGTAGTTTTATGTTAAGGGGCTGACGTGGCCATGATCATATGGTAGTTTTATGTTAAGGGGCTGACGTGGCCATGATCATATGGCAGGTTTATGTTAAGGGGCTGACGTGGTCATGATCATATGGTAGTTTTATGTTAAGGGGCTGACGTGGCCATGATCATATGGCAGGTTTATGTTAAGGGGCTGACGTGGCCATGATCATATGGCAGGTTTATGCTAAGGGGCTGACGTGGCCATGATCATATGGCAGGTTTATGCTAAGGGGCTGACGTGGCCATGATCATATGGTAGTTTTATGTTAAGGGGCTGACGTGGCCATGATCATATGGCAGTTTTATGTTAAGGGGCTGACGTGGCCATGATCATATGGCAGTTTTATGTTAAGGGGTTGACGTGGCCATGATCATATGGCAGTTTTATGTTAAGGGGCTGACGTGGCCATGATCATATGGTAGCTTTATGCTAAGGGGCTGACGTGGCCATGATCATATGGCAGTTTTATGTTAAGGGGCTGACGTGGTCATGATCATATGGCAGGTTTATGTTAAGGGGCTGACGTGGCCATGATCATATGGTAGTTTTATGTTAAGGGACTGACGTGGCCATGATCATATGGCAGTTTTATGTTAAGGGGCTGACGTGGCCATGATCATATGGCAGTTTTATGTTAAGGGGCTGACGTGGCCATGATCATATGGTAGTTTTATGTTAAGGGGCTGACGTGGCCATGATCATATGGTAGTTTTATGTTAAGGGGCTGACGTGGCCATGATCATATGGCAGTTTTATGTTAAGGGGCTGACGTGGCCATGATCATATGGTAGTTTTATGTTAAGGGGCTGACGTGGCCATGATCATATGGTAGTTTTATGTTAAGGGGCTGACGTGGCCATGATCATATGGCAGTTTTATGTTAAGGGGCTGACGTGGCCATGATCATATGGCAGGTTTATGTTAAGGGGCTGACGTGGCCATGATCATATAGCAGTTTTATGTTAAGGGGCTGACGTGGCCATGATCATATGGCAGTTTTATGTTAAGGGGCTGACGTGGCCATGATCATATGGCAGGTTTATGTTAAGGGGCTGACGTGGCCATGATCATATGGCAGTTTTATGTTAAGGGGCTGACGTGGCCATGATCATATGGCAGTTTTATGTTAAGGGGCTGACGTGGCCATGATCATATGGCAGTTTTATGTTAAGGGGCTGACGTGGCCATGATCATATGGCAGGTTTATGCTAAGGGGCTGACGTGGCCATGATCATATGGTAGTTTTATGTTAAGGGGCTGACGTGGCCATGATCATATGGTAGTTTTATGTTAAGGGGCTGACGTGGCCATGATCATATGGCAGTTTTATGTTAAGGGGCTGACGTGGCCATGATCATATGGCAGTTCTATGTTAAGGGGCTGACGTGGCCATGATCATATGGTTGTTTTATGCTAAGGGGCTGACGTGGCCATGATCATATGGTAGTTTTATGTTAAGGGGCTGACGTGGCCATGATCATATGGCAGTTTTATGTTAAGGGGCTGATGTGGCCATGATCATATGGCAGGTTTATGTTAAGGGGCTGACGTGGCCATGATCATATGGCAGTTTTATGTTAAGGGGCTGACGTGGCCATGATCATATGGCAGTTTTATGTTAAGGGGCTGACGCGGCCATGATCATATGGCAGTTTTATGTTAAGGGGCTGACGTGGCCATGATCATATGGTAGTTTTATGTTAAGGGGCTGACGTGGCCATGATCATATGGTAGTCTTATGTTAAGGGGCTGACGTGGCCATGATCATATGGCAGTTTTATGTTAAGGGGCTGACGTGTCCATGATCATATGGTAGTTTTATGTTAAGGGGCTGACGTGGCCATGATCATATGGCAGTTTTATGTTAAGGGGCTGACGTGGCCATGATCATATGGTAGTCTTATGTTAAGGGGCTGACGTGGCCATGATCATATGGCAGTTTTATGTTAAGGGGCTGACGTGTCCATGATCATATGGTAGTTTTATGTTAAGGGGCTGACGTGGCCATGATCATATGGCAGTTTTATGTTAAGGGGCTGACGTGGCCATGATCATATGGTAGTTTTATGTTAAGCTGCTGACGTGATCATATGGCAGGCTTACATCTACTACTACTACAATCAGTGTGTATCACCACTAAAGTTGTCAGTTCAAATAATGGTCATGGTGAGGTGTATTTGATACAACATTATGTGATCAAGCTTGTCATGGTGAGGTGTACTTGATACAACATTATATGATAAAGTTTATCAGTGACTAGCAGCAGGTTGATGGTTATCACGGGTATTCTGCCTTGTTTCTGTCACCAATAAAACTCACCGCTATGATAAAACTGAAATATTACTGAAAGTGGTGTTAATCATCAGTGAGAAATCTTTTTAATACTTTTGTTAGAGACATTGGTTTTGTGACCCTTCTTTTTTTCTAATACGGTCCCAGCGTTCATATTTTTATATGTATGAATACAAACCTTATGACTCTGTATTTGTTGTTTGATTTCAGGTAAATCTGATCCCATTGGTCCTTGTGACTGAATCTTGTCCTCCATATTGGTCATCCATTCTGCAAGCTCATCCAGTTGTTGTTGTTGTAATGTCATCAAAAGTTTCTGAAGACTGAAATTAAAAATAGAATTTGTTCAATGACATAAGGAACCTGTAACAGTCATAGTCATTCTATTGGATATACCAAGGGAGATAAGGGGCCATTGCGGCCGTGATCGTATGGTAGTTGGATTTACAACTAACTATGCCATCAGTGCCTATCACCACTGATGTTGTGAGATCAAATCTCGATCAGGGCGAGGTGTACAACATTATGTGATAAAGTTTGTCAGTGACTTGCGACAGGTCGGTGGTTTTCTCTGGGTCCTCCAGTTTCCTCCACCAATAAAATCGACTGCTATGATATAACTGAAATATTGTTGAAAGTGGCATTAAACACCATCAAACAAACCAACCTAAACCAACCAAGGGAGATAAGAAATTACCAAATTCTAATGAAACTAAATTATAATTTTTTTTTATTACAAAAGGGAGAGGGCAAGAGGGATGGAGATAAACAACAACTATTCTATTATTCCATAAAATACATTTTTTTAAATTTTAGTCACTGATATTTTTGCATGAACTGTGTTCACTAAAGATACATAATGAAAATTGTTCATAATAAAAGTGTGTAAAAGACACAACCATTTACAGTAACAAATGCATTTATATAAAAGTCATATGCATTTGCTCTGTCTTAATAAATAGGTGTGATTCCCCAAACAACCTCCCAACACCCACTCCTTCTTTTTGTGCTTAATCAAAATTTTCAAGAAAATATTTGGAAAATTTCTTCCCATACAAATTTTGTTTATCAATTCATGCAAGAGTCAGTTAGACCACACAAGATTAAAAAAAATAAAATAGGTGGGAGCGATATTTTATAATAAATTACTATTTTCCCATAATCATCATGGTTAATTGGTGTTAAATGTTGACAAGTTAAACAGACACTTAGGTTAATTATAGTAACATAACACACCTGATTGTACTGTATTAACTTAATTAAACGATTATGTGAACCGAAAATCGACCAGATTATCACATGATCTAAACCACAATTCTTTTCACTGATTACTACAATAACATCTCATTAAACAATTTTGCACTAAATCTCAGCTTCAAACATGAATGGAAATATTTTATAAAAATAGATATAGCAATATCTAATTGATTTACAATTACGAGTATACACCGTAGGAGAATACACCTTATCAGTATACACCTGTTTGACCAAGTTATAAATCTGGAAAAAGTAAATACCATGTAATATCAAATAATGTTACTACTTTATCAAAATAAAACTAGAGGCTCAGTCGCTCACCGTTCATTCTGCTTTGAGGAAACTTAATACAGAACCTTCCATAGGTGCTTCCCACCAAGTTTCACTTCATTTGGCTAAGCAGTTACAGAGAAGAAGATTTAAAAAAATCAACCAATCAGAAACAAGAATGGCCTGTGGTGGCCATGTTTATTAACGGATGGGAACTAAATGCGTAATCTTTATAGATGACCTTCCAAGGATGCTTCCTACATTGTACCAAGTTTTGATTCATTTGGCAAAGTGGTGTTCAGAGAAGATTTTTTAGAAATCAACCAATCAGAAACAAGAATTGCCTGTGGTGGCCATGTTTGTTAAAGGATCGGAAATAAATCAACAATCTTTATAGAAGAACTTCCAAGAATGCTTCCTACCAAGTTACGATTCATTTGGCCATGCGGTTTCAGAGGAGACAATTTTTTAGAAATCAACCAATCAGAAACAAGAATTGCCTGTGACGGCCATGTTTGTTAACGGATCGAAAAAAAACTAGGAAGAACTGCTTTAGATACCTAAAACTTGTCTCCCCTTAATGCGGCCATCTGTACAACAACCTATCTCGAAAGACAAAAATGTTATGGCCCGGACAAGAAAATACTATTTAAAAAACAATTATTTGACCTTGAAGTCAAAGGTCAAGGTCACACAAAGGTCATTACGGTACGTAACACACCGCCTTATGGTCATGCACCCACATACCAAATATCATTGACCTATCTCGAAAGACAAAAATGTTATGGCCCAGACAAGAAAATACTATTTAAAAAACAATTATTTGACCTTGAGGTCAAAGGTTAAGGTCCCACGAAGGTCATTACGGTATGCGACACACTGCCTTATGGTCATGCACCCACATACCAAATAAATACTATTTAAGAAACAATTATTTGACCTTGACGTCAAAGGTAAAGGTCCCATGAAGGTCATTACGGTACGTGACACACTACCTTATGGTCATGCACCCACATACCAAATATCATTGACCTATCTCGAAAGACAAAAAAGTTATGGTCCGGACAAGCTTCGCTGAGAAGAAGCAGAAGAAGCGGAAGTGGAAGAAAAAATCAGACTAAAACAATATGTCTCCCTTCGTTCAAAGGGGAGACATAATTAGCAGTCTTTACAGAGGACCTTCCAAGGATGCTTCTTACCGAATTTTGATTTAATTGGCCAAGCGGTTACAAAGTAGAAAATTCTTTAGAAATCAACCAATCAGAAACAAGAATTGCCTGTGGCGGCCATGTTTGTTAACAGATCGGGACAAAATGAGCAACCTTTATAGAGGACCTGCCATAGATGCTTCCTACCAAGTTTTGGTTCATTTGCCAAAGTGGTTTCAGAGGAGAAGATTTGTAAAAATTGGGCAATCAGAAACAAGAATTGCCTACCATTTCACTTCATATGGCTGAGGGGTTTCAGAGGAGAAGATTAAAATGTGAAAAGTTAACAGACGACGGACGCCAAGTGATGGCAAAAGCTCACGTTGCCTTTGGCAAGGTGAGCTAAAAAAGTGATAAAGTTTGTCAGTGACTTGCAGCAGGTCTGTGGTTTTCTCTGGGTACTCCGGTTTCCTTCACCAATAAAACTGACACCACAATTTAACTGAAATATTGTTGAAACTGGTGACACCATAACCCTAACCCTTTTTAAAATAAATTCAGTAAGAAAAAATGTTGATGTCACTTAACAAGAGTGTTTGTGTGTGTGTGTGAGAGTGATTGTTGTTTAAAGCCAAATGAGTAATTTTTCAGCTATATCATGGTGAGAAAAAATAACATTTCAATGAGATGATGATATTTGTTTTGTACTAGACCAACATGCTGAGTTGAATCTTTATAGTGCTAGCTCTCTGAATATCAGTTCATAGTTAGATATATCATTCACCTTGGACACATTATAATGAGTCCAAGCCAATCAGTCTTTTAATCTTACTTATTAATGCTAATTACAATAGATATGGCTTAATATGACTGATGCAAACAAGAAATCAGAAAGATTATATACTTTTTATACAATAATCAAAGGACCATGGGAGAGGTGTGTATAATACATCAATGTGTGCTATGTACAGCTAATTACAGTAAAATTAAAATATTTGTTTTAATGAGAACATCAACAATTCTTTGTAGTATCATAAAAAAATCATCGCAGGAAAATATTTAATACAACTTATATTGGAACCGTTAGATATAATTGCCAAAAAATATCTACAGAATTCCATTAAAATAAAAGGGAATTTGAACATGTGGTTGACATAATTAAACACTTATGCAAGATTGCACAAATTTTATATTAGAGTCTGCTTTTAACATCATAAATCATATCTTGTTATTTGCCAATTTTGTGATGTCAATGATAAGAAACGAAGAAAAAGACAAAAAAAATAAGCATGGAAATTGATGTATTGTAGTACAATCATTCATATGGTTCCAATATAAATGTTTTTCAACATATATTTAATATAACGATGTCATGTGTCGTCTGCTAGACTAAGTTATGTTCATTAAATAAGTAAATAAAAAATAGCAACATGTACCATTGTTAATTCAAGTACAATGTAGTCTGAAAAAATGACATCACATCAATACATAATTTTCCTTGAAAACAAGAATTTCACAGATTTATATTTTCACAAATTTTACTTTTTAATAATAAGTGTTTATTGTAACTTTCAGCCATTTAAAAAAAGAAAATAATAAGAACCTGAAATCAAAGCTTCGTTGTTCAGCAATTATTCAGCTACCGGGTATATCGCTATATCGTGACTAACAAACTCATGAGCTAGGAAAGCACAGACAGTTACATCAAACAAACTGTTGAAACTCGTGGCCCGAGTCTCGCTCATACACAGGAAAACTTTACACTTGAGATAGGTATCAGGGTGTAAACCTATGTCAGTGATGTTTGACTTGTGGTCAGAAGTAAATGATCTTAATCACTCTGCCTACCAAGCCCCCTCCTCAAAAGTTTGCATTAATGTAAACAAATTCTTTGGTATTACTGATCAAATTTGTTTGGTGTAAGGACAATTTTGGTAGGTACTAGGTAGAACACGACACCAACACATTTTCATGGTTGGCCTATTGTGATTTTAACAGCTTGATTAAAAATATATCCTAATCCACACATGGCTAATTGTTCCGTCAAACAGTGATTTATATACTTAACTTAAATCCTTGCTTTTTGATGTAACTTTCCACAAGAATTTCCAACCCATAATCCCTTCACCAATACATTGATGTCTAACAGAATGTAACATTGTATGTTCCGATTCTGAAGACTGTAACATCCTGGACATTACCGATTCTTTCACCTTTTTCAAGGCTTCCAGTATAGCCATTAATTATAGAACATTTTGAAATAGTCCTTAATTTAATTCTTATCATGTTAATTTTGTCTTCTTTCCTATGACCTTTCATGACAACTTATACGTGATAAATTTCAGTATTGCTTTTTTGACAACATAAATAGCTCTTGTTTATACCTCGTACATAGTGCAAAGTAAGAACATTTATCAAATTTATTTCTAATACGTATCTAAGTTTGTCTGTAATCTAGGTCATTTTTTTCAATTGATTGGGCCCTAAAAACTCCCTTTTTTATTCGATATATCCCTACAACCTCGCATTACTTCATACAACTATACGACCCGCCAGATTTTTTTTATACAACCATACGACCTTATATTATTACTTCTTATAACCATAGGACATACCATTTTTATTTGATAAGACCCAACAAACTCTTAAATCTCTTTGAACTATGAACTCCTATTTTTACTTGATAAGACTCTAAAATCTCTTTGAACTATGAACTCCTATTTTTACTTGATAAGACTCTAAAATCTCTTTGAAATGGCCCTATGAACTCCTATTTTTACTTGATAAGACTCTAAAATCTCTTTGAAATGGCCCTATGAACTCCTATTTTTACTTGATAAGACTCTAAAATCTCTTTGAAATGGCCCTATGAACTCCTATTTTTACTTGATAAGACTCTAAAATCTCTTTGAACTATGAACTCCTATTTTTACTTGATAAGACTCTTAAATCTCTTTGAACTATGAACTCCTATTTTTACTTGACTCTAAAATCTTCAATTTATACAAATTCTTACTAACATTATTTTTTCTTTTGTGTTCAACAAGAATCACAAATTATTTTGATTGGTTAAATCAATGAAAACATCAAATTATTTTGATTGGTTAAATCAATGAGAACATTAAATTATTTTCCTTTCTAAAAAAAAACCAGACAACCACCAACAGACATATATATACAGACTTATTTTCATTTCTCTTCTTATACTTCTGTCAAAATTATTATGTGTAGGTTTTTTTTATTGCTTTTTTTGGACTTCCAATTATCGAGAGATGATGCTTGGGATCCTCTTAACTGGCTTACCCTACCACATTTCATTGTTTATGCCTGTCCTAAGCAAGGACCTGGATTTATTTATAAATTAATTTCTTCAAAATTTAAACAGGAAGTGCATTTCAGCATTACCAATTTGATATGAGAAGGAATCTGGAAAAGTTCTCTGTTTAAATTCCAAAAACAACACTGCAGACAACTGATAGTAATTCATATTTATCTGTTCTGCAATAGACGAAACGGAAAAACAAACAGAGATTTTACCCTACCTGCTTTGTCTCTCAATAGTTTTTTGCCTCAAATCTTCCCATCTGTTTCTAAGTAGACCCATCTGAACTTGGATTTCCTTCTCTTCCTCCTCGGTGACCTTCTTATCAGATATGAGATCGTTTCCCTCCTTGACTACATGGACTATGCTCTCTTGGTGTTGAGTGAGTTCTAACATAAACTCCTGAAAAAAAAATACAGGCAAACCTGCCTTAAAGAGTACCTCTATATAACAAATCAATGTCTATAAAGAGCACCTCTATATAACAAATACCTGTCTATAAAGGGCACCTCTATATAACAAATCACTGTCTATAAAGAGCACCTCTATATAACAAATACCTGTCTATAAAGGGCACCTCTATATAACAAATCACTGTCTATAAAGAGCACCTCTATATAACAAATACCTGTCTATAAAGGGTGCCTCTATATAACAAATCACTGTCTATAAAGAGCACCTCTATATAACAAATCACTGTCTATAAAGGGCACCTCTATATAACAAATCACTGTCTATAAGGAGCACCTCTATATAACAAATCAATGTCTATAAAGAGCACCTCTATATAGCAAATACCTGTGTATAAAGGGCACCTCTATATAACAAATCACTGTCTATAAAGAGCACCTCAATATAACAAATCATTGTCTATAAAGGGCACCTCTATATAACAAATACCTGTCTATAAAGGGCACCTCTATATAACAAATACCTGTCTATAAAAAACACCTTTATATAACAAATACCTGTCTATAAAGAGCACATCTGTATAACAAATATCTGTCTATAAAGAACACCTCTATATAACAAATCACTGTCTATAAAGGGCACCTCTATATAACAAATACATGTCTATAAAGAGCACCTCTATATAACAAATACCTGTCTATAAAGAGCACCTCTATATAACAAATCACTGTCTATAAAGAGCACCTCTATATAACAAATCACTGTCTATAAAGGGCACCTCTATATAACAAAACACTGTCTATAAAGAGCACCTCTATATAACAAATCAGTCTATAAAGGGCACCTCTATATAACAAATCACTGTCTATAAAGGGCAGTCTCATTTTTCCCATGAATGAATAGTGCATATAATTTTAGCCTGCATATAAAGGGCAACTGCTCATAAAGGGCACATATTCTGGTTCCCTTGAGTGCCTGTTATATACAGATTTGACTGTAATGTCAAATTTTGCTCTCTTATAACAATTTAATTGTAACCATGGGAAAATTCAAATTTTAACCTACAACTGTCGTATTCCCAGAGGCTTTGGTTTAGACCAGTTTCACTGAAGTAAAATGTATTTAAAAAAATGCCAGTATCAGCAACTATTTAGAATTGCAAAGTAAATTTATAATTATAAATTATTTGGGTTTTTTTTTCTCTCAAACAATATTAGAAATCACAATACAAGTTAAAATTATGTTACTTTCATGAACATTTATTTAATTCTTTTATTTTTAATAGCTAATAGCTGTAATTTTTTTTGCCATCTTTAGTAAAGGGCAAATATTAAAGTAGAGCCATGAATTCTCAAAGATATTAGAACTCAAATTCTTAAAAATATTGAAGTAGAGTCCAAATTCACAATTAAAGTAGAGAATAAATTCTGCAAAATATTAAAATAGAGCACAGGTTCTGAAAAATAAAAATACTAAAGTTCCTTACTCTACTATTCAAAATCTTTTTCTTATCAGCATACAATAAAAATGTTTAAAAATAAAACAATAAATGAAAATAAATTACAACTACAAAAAATCAAAGAAATATTTAACATAAAAAATACAAAAGTTTCTTCTTAAAATATTCATTATTCAAATACTTGGAACAGATATAGGTTATATATACATTATATAGTATTTGGTTAATGTTTATCTGTATTTCAAAAGTTCAATTGTGTCTATAAAAAAAAATCTGTTTTCAATTGTCCTTTTTCTTTTTACAAATATTAAAGTATTCATAACATATACAAAAGATACATAAATACATCTGAAAATTAGTATTAAAGTGTTGAAGTTATCTTTGATCTTTACTTATTTAAACCTATGTAAAATCCAATAATGAACTTTTAACCTACGATGCAATTTAATAAAAAAAAAAAATATTTAAAAAACAAATTAATCGAGGAATTATCCCATTTTCTGATAATTTCCAAATACTTAAGTGAATAGATACATTTTTGTACATCTCATTTAAGTAAAAATAAAATAAAATAATTAAATATATGTCTTGAAAAAAAATCAATTTTGATTCTGAATTCCTCCAGTTTATTCAATGATTTTTTTTTTCACTTCCTTTATGAACCTCTAAATTTTAAAAGAATTGGTACCAGTTAAAATAGAATTGATACACCTGTGTGTTGATCCTGTGTAAAAGATATAGTTGAATACCAGATATAGATGTATAAGAGAATGAGACTGCCAGGTATTTATCTAGCACCTGGGTCATATCGGGTATACCTAACAGACAAAGCATTAATCTTCAATTTCGTAATAGAATTTGCAAGTTATGTATAATTTGAGCAAAATATGTACACAGTATACAGTAGTTCCCGTCTTATATTAGGTCAACCTTTTTGAAATTGTAAAACATCCTTTTAAAAGGGGTCACACACCTCTCTTAAGGGGGACAATTAAGAAGCATTTGACTATTTCAGTACATCTGAAATCTGGCATGACAAGAGAGGTGGCCTTTGGTGTGAGAGGGGACTTGTATGAAGGGAACTACTGTAGTAAATATAAATATGTTCTAATTACTGACCTCATGTTGGTTAAACTGGTCCTTGACCTTTGTTACGCTTCCTCCGAGATGTTCTTGTTTTTCCATTAACTCTTCAGCTTCCAGTAACCAGGTCAGCACATTTTCAAGGTCATCTTGGTAAGTTGAAAGGTCAACTGAGTTTGTACTTGAACTCATTGTACTTGTGTTGGAAGAACTACTCATTGACATAGCAGTCTGAAAATAGATAATAATAATGTATAATAAAGGCTAATGAAATGATCCGAAAAATGGGAGGGTGGCAAGCTTCATAAAAGGACCTGTAAGTGGGAGGAAAGCTTTATGAAAGGACCTGGAAGTGGGGGTGGGCAAGCTTCTGAAGTGGGCTGAACATTGGGGGGTTCAAGCTACATGAGAGGACTGGAAAGCAGTGGGGCACATGCCCATGTAACAACTGTAGATCTTGATTTCTTTTCACTACCCAAGTGGCCTTACAGAAATATCCATAACCAGAAAACTAAAATAAGCAAAATATGCAAAAAATACTGGAAGTGAAAATTTAAATTTAACTCTGAAGAACATTAGAAAAACTTTCTAATATAAAACTAAAAACTATACAGTACATGTGACCTTAAATAATAATAAAAATGGTGTGATCAGTCTGGGGTTACATCCACACTTGTTCTCCATACACAGTAAAGTGTTGAGGTTAATCCTTATACTAACCAAGTTATCAGATACAAGGGTTTAAAAATGGGTGTGGCTGCATCAAATTATATACAAACATGAATTAATCATGTGAAAATCTTTACGTGTAGTGTCTATATTATATATATATATATATCTTACCGAAGAAGAAAAAAATTATAGATTTTTTGAAGCACTCGAAAAACTTAAATAAAAAGGGAGAAAAGTTGCCAGGAAACAGCAAATTGAGTTTTTCTGTGCTGATAGTATTAAAATTATTACAGAAAGGAATTAAAAAAAAAAATGGAATCTTAATATTTTATTATAAGATATATAACTTTTCAAGTTTCATTGCGATATACCTTGCATCTAAATTTAACAATGTATTTATAGGCATTTTTTTTTCAGTCGTCGGTATATTCGATGGCCGATAAAATATGACAAAAAATCTGAAGAGTATGAGAGAGCTTGCACCAAAACTTGAGTCATCCATTCATACATCATTAACTCACTAACTGAATGAAAAAGAGTCATCCATTCATACATCATTAACTCACTAACTGAATGAAAAAGAGTCATCCATTTATACATCATTAACTCACTAACTGAATGAAAAAGAGTCATCCATTCATACATCATTAACTCACTAACTGAATGAAAAAGAGTCATCCATTCATACATCATTAACTCACTAACTGAATGAAAAAGAGTCATCCATTCATACATCATTAACTCACTAACTGAATGAAAAAGAGTCATCCATTCATACATCATTAACTCACTAACTGAATGAAAAAGAGTCATCCATTCATACATCATTAACTCACTAACTGAATGAAAAAGAGTCATCCATTCATACATCATTAACTCACTAACTGAATGAAAAAGAGTCATCCATTCATACATCATTAACTCACTAACTGAATGAAAAAGAGTCATCCATTCATACATCATTAACTCACTAACTGAATGAAAAAGAGTCATCCATTCATACATCATTAACTCACTAACTGAATGAAAAAGAGTCATCCATTCATACATCATTAACTCACTAACTGAATGAAAAAGAGTCATCCATTCATACATCATTAACTCACTAACTGAATGAAAAAGAGTCATCCATTCATACATCATTAACTCACTAACTGAATGAAAAAGAGTCATCCATTCATACATCATTAACTCACTAACTGAATGAAAAAGAGTCATCCATTCATACATCATTAACTCACTAACTGAATGAAAAAGAGTCATCCATTCATACATCATTAACTCACTAACTGAATGAAAAAGAGTCATCCATTCATACATCATTAACTCACTAACTGAATGAAAAAGAGTCATCCATTCATACATCATTAACTCACTAACTGAATGAAAAAGAGTCATCCATTCATACATCATTAACTCACTAACTGAATGAAAAAGAGTCATCCATTCATACATCATTAACTCACTAACTGAATGAAAAAGAGTCATCCATTCATACATCATTAACTCACTAACTGAATGAAAAAGAGTCATCCATTCATACATCATTAACTCACTAACTGAATGAAAAAGAGTCATCCATTCATACATCATTAACTCACTAACTGAATGAAAAAGAGTCATCCATTCATACATCATTAACTCACTAACTGAATGAAAAAGAGTCATCCATTCATACATCATTAACTCACTAACTGAATGAAAAAGAGTCATCCATTCATACATCATTAACTCACTAACTGAATGAAAAAGAGTCATCCATTCATACATCATTAACTCACTAACTGAATGAAAAAGAGTCATCCATTCATACATCATTAACTCACTAACTGAATGAAAAAGAGTCATCCATTCATACATCATTAACTCACTAACTGAATGAAAAAGAGTCATCCATTCATACATCATTAACTCACTAACTGAATGAAAAAGAGTCATCCATTCATACATCATTAACTCACTAACTGAATGAAAAAGAGTCATCCATTCATACATCATTAACTCACTAACTGAATGAAAAAGAGTCATCCATTCATACATCATTAACTCACTAACTGAATGAAAAAGAGTCATCCATTCATACATCATTAACTCACTAACTGAATGAAAAAGAGTCATCCATTCATACATCATTAACTCACTAACTGAATGAAAAAGAGTCATCCATTCATACATCATTAACTCACTAACTGAATGAAAAAGAGTCATCCATTCATACATCATTAACTCACTAACTGAATGAAAAAGAGTCATCCATTCATACATCATTAACTCACTAACTGAATGAAAAAGAGTCATCCATTCATACATCATTAACTCACTAACTGAATGAAAAAGAGTCATCCATTCATACATCATTAACTCACTAACTGAATGAAAAAGAGTCATCCATTCATACATCATTAACTCACTAACTGAATGAAAAAGAGTCATCCATTCATACATCATTAACTCACTAACTGAATGAAAAAGAGTCATCCATTCATACATCATTAACTCACTAACTGAATGAAAAAGAGTCATCCATTCATACATCATTAACTCACTAACTGAATGAAAAAGAGTCATCCATTCATACATCATTAACTCACTAACTGAATGAAAAAGAGTCATCCATTCATACATCATTAACTCACTAACTGAATGAAAAAGAGTCATCCATTCATACATCATTAACTCACTAACTGAATGAAAAAGAGTCATCCATTCATACATCATTAACTCACTAACTGAATGAAAAAGAGTCATCCATTCATACATCATTAACTCACTAACTGAATGAAAAAGAGTCATCCATTCATACATCATTAACTCACTAACTGAATGAAAAAGAGTCATCCATTCATACATCATTAACTCACTAACTGAATGAAAAAGAGTCATCCATTCATACATCATTAACTCACTAACTGAATGAAAAAGAGTCATCCATTCATACATCATTAACTCACTAACTGAATGAAAAAGAGTCATCCATTCATACATCATTAACTCACTAACTGAATGAAAAAGAGTCATCCATTCATACATCATTAACTCACTAACTGAATGAAAAAGAGTCATCCATTCATACATCATTAACTCACTAACTGAATGAAAAAGAGTCATCCATTCATACATCATTAACTCACTAACTGAATGAAAAAGAGTCATCCATTCATACATCATTAACTCACTAACTGAATGAAAAAGAGTCATCCATTCATACATCATTAACTCACTAACTGAATGAAAAAGAGTCATCCATTCATACATCATTAACTCACTAACTGAATGAAAAAGAGTCATCCATTCATACATCATTAACTCACTAACTGAATGAAAAAGAGTCATCCATTCATACATCATTAACTCACTAACTGAATGAAAAAGAGTCATCCATTCATACATCATTAACTCACTAACTGAATGAAAAAGAGTCATCCATTCATACATCATTAACTCACTAACTGAATGAAAAAGAGTCATCCATTCATACATCATTAACTCACTAACTGAATGAAAAAGAGTCATCCATTCATACATCATTAACTCACTAACTGAATGAAAAAGAGTCATCCATTCATACATCATTAACTCACTAACTGAATGAAAAAGAGTCATCCATTCATACATCATTAACTCACTAACTGAATGAAAAAGAGTCATCCATTCATACATCATTAACTCACTAACTGAATGAAAAAGAGTCATCCATTCATACATCATTAACTCACTAACTGAATGAAAAAGAGTCATCCATTCATACATCATTAACTCACTAACTGAATGAAAAAGAGTCATCCATTCATACATCATTAACTCACTAACTGAATGAAAAAGAGTCATCCATTCATACATCATTAACTCACTAACTGAATGAAAAAGAGTCATCCATTCATACATCATTAACTCACTAACTGAATGAAAAAGAGTCATCCATTCATACATCATTAACTCACTAACTGAATGAAAAAGAGTCATCCATTCATACATCATTAACTCACTAACTGAATGAAAAAGAGTCATCCATTCATACATCATTAACTCACTAACTGAATGAAAAAGAGTCATCCATTCATACATCATTAACTCACTAACTGAATGAAAAAGAGTCATCCATTCATACATCATTAACTCACTAACTGAATGAAAAAGAGTCATCCATTCATACATCATTAACTCACTAACTGAATGAAAAAGAGTCATCCATTCATACATCATTAACTCACTAACTGAATGAAAAAGAGTCATCCATTCATACATCATTAACTCACTAACTGAATGAAAAAGAGTCATCCATTCATACATCATTAACTCACTAACTGAATGAAAAAGAGTCATCCATTCATACATCATTAACTCACTAACTGAATGAAAAAGAGTCATCCATTCATACATCATTAACTCACTAACTGAATGAAAAAGAGTCATCCATTCATACATCATTAACTCACTAACTGAATGAAAATGAGTCATCCATTCATACATCATTAACTCACTAACTGAATGAAAAAGAGTCATCCATTCATACATCATTAACTCACTAACTGAATGAAAAAGAGTCATCCATTCATACATCATTAACTCACTAACTGAATGAAAAAGAGTCATCCATTCATACATCATTAACTCACTAACTGAATGAAAAAGAGTCATCCATTCATACATCATTAACTCACTAACTGAATGAAAAAGAGTCATCCATTCATACATCATTAACTCACTAACTGAATGAAAAAGAGTCATCCATTCATACATCATTAACTCACTAACTGAATGAAAAAGAGTCATCCATTCATACATCATTAACTCACTAACTGAATGAAAAAGAGTCATCCATTCATACATCATTAACTCACTAACTGAATGAAAAAGAGTCATCCATTCATACATCATTAACTCACTAACTGAATGAAAAAGAGTCATCCATTCATACATCATTAACTCACTAACTGAATGAAAAAGAGTCATCCATTCATACATCATTAACTCACTAACTGAATGAAAAAGAGTCATCCATTCATACATCATTAACTCACTAACTGAATGAAAAAGAGTCATCCATTCATACATCATTAACTCACTAACTGAATGAAAAAGAGTCATCCATTCATACATCATTAACTCACTAACTGAATGAAAAAGAGTCATCCATTCATACATCATTAACTCACTAACTGAATGAAAAAGAGTCATCCATTCATACATCATTAACTCACTAACTGAATGAAAAAGAGTCATCCATTCATACATCATTAACTCACTAACTGAATGAAAAAGAGTCATCCATTCATACATCATTAACTCACTAACTGAATGAAAAAGAGTCATCCATTCATACATCATTAACTCACTAACTGAATGAAAAAGAGTCATCCATTCATACATCATTAACTCACTAACTGAATGAAAAAGAGTCATCCATTCATACATCATTAACTCACTAACTGAATGAAAAAGAGTCATCCATTCATACATCATTAACTCACTAACTGAATGAAAAAGAGTCATCCATTCATACATCATTAACTCACTAACTGAATGAAAAAGAGTCATCCATTCATACATCATTAACTCACTAACTGAATGAAAAAGAGTCATCCATTCATACATCATTAACTCACTAACTGAATGAAAAAGAGTCATCCATTCATACATCATTAACTCACTAACTGAATGAAAAAGAGTCATCCATTCATACATCATTAACTCACTAACTGAATGAAAAAGAGTCATCCATTCATACATCATTAACTCACTAACTGAATGAAAAAGAGTCATCCATTCATACATCATTAACTCACTAACTGAATGAAAAAGAGTCATCCATTCATACATCATTAACTCACTAACTGAATGAAAAAGAGTCATCCATTCATACATCATTAACTCACTAACTGAATGAAAAAGAGTCATCCATTCATACATCATTAACTCACTAACTGAATGAAAAAGAGTCATCCATTCATACATCATTAACTCACTAACTGAATGAAAAAGAGTCATCCATTCATACATCATTAACTCACTAACTGAATGAAAAAGAGTCATCCATTCATACATCATTAACTCACTAACTGAATGAAAAAGAGTCATCCATTCATACATCATTAACTCACTAACTGAATGAAAAAGAGTCATCCATTCATACATCATTAACTCACTAACTGAATGAAAAAGAGTCATCCATTCATACATCATTAACTCACTAACTGAATGAAAAAGAGTCATCCATTCATACATCATTAACTCACTAACTGAATGAAAAAGAGTCATCCATTCATACATCATTAACTCACTAACTGAATGAAAAAGAGTCATCCATTCATACATCATTAACTCACTAACTGAATGAAAAAGAGTCATCCATTCATACATCATTAACTCACTAACTGAATGAAAAAGAGTCATCCATTCATACATCATTAACTCACTAACTGAATGAACCTGAGTCATCCATTCATACATCATTAACTCACTAACTGAATGAAAAAGAGTCATCCATTCATACATCATTAACTCACTAACTGAATGAAAAAGAGTCATCCATTCATACATCATTAACTCACTAACTGAATGAAAAAGAGTCATCCATTCATACATCATTAACTCACTAACTGAATGAAAAAGAGTCATCCATTCATACATCATTAACTCACTAACTGAATGAAAAAGAGTCATCCATTCATACATCATTAACTCACTAACTGAATGAAAAAGAGTCATCCATTCATACATCATTAACTCACTAACTGAATGAAAAAGAGTCATCCATTCATACATCATTAACTCACTAACTGAATGAAAAAGAGTCATCCATTCATACATCATTAACTCACTAACTGAATGAACCTGAGTCATCCATTCATACATCATTAACTCACTAACTGAATGAAAAAGAGTCATCCATTCATACATCATTAACTCACTAACTGAATGAAAAAGAGTCATCCATTCATACATCATTAACTCACTAACTGAATGAAAAAGAGTCATCCATTCATACATCATTAACTCACTAACTGAATGAAAAAGAGTCATCCATTCATACATCATTAACTCACTAACTGAATGAAAAAGAGTCATCCATTCATACATCATTAACTCACTAACTGAATGAAAAAGAGTCATCCATTCATACATCATTAACTCACTAACTGAATGAAAAAGAGTCATCCATTCATACATCATTAACTCACTAACTGAATGAAAAAGAGTCATCCATTCATACATCATAACTCACTAACTGAATGAAAAAGAGTCATCCATTCATACATCATTAACTCACTAACTGAATGAAAAAGAGTCATCCATTCATACATCATTAACTCACTAACTGAATGAAAAAGAGTCATCCATTCATACATCATTAACTCACTAACTGAATGAACCTGAGTCATCCATTCATACATCATTAACTCACTAACTGAATGAAAAAGAGTCATCCATTTATACATCATTAACTCACTAACTGAATGAAAAAGAGTCATCCATTCATACATCATTAACTCACTAACTGAATGAACCTGAGTCATCCATTCATACATCATTAACTCACTAACTGAATGAAAAAGAGTCATCCATTCATACATCATTAACTCACTAACTGAATGAACCTGAGTCATCCATTCATACATCATTAACTCACTAACTGAATGAACCTGAGTCATCCATTTATACATCATTAACTCACTAACTGAATGAACCTGAGTCATCCATTCATACATCATTAACTCACTAACTGAATGAACCTGAGTCATCCATTCATACATCATTAACTCACTAACTGAATGAACCTGAGTCATCCATTTATACATCATTAACTCACTAACTGAATGAACCTGAGTCATCCATTTATACATCATTAACTCACTAACTGAATGAAAAAGAGTCATCCATTCATACATCATTAACTCACTAACTGAATGAACCTGAGTCATCCATTTATACATCATTAACTCACTAACTCAATGAAAAAGAGTCATCCATTCATACATCATTAACTGACTAACTGAATGAACCTGAGTCATCCATTCATACATCATTAACTCACTAACTGAATGAAAAAGAGTCATCCATTCATACATCATTAACTCACTAACTGAATGAAAAAGAGTCATCCATTCATACATCATTAACTCACTAACTGAATGAAAAAGAGTCATCCATTCATACATCATTAACTCACTAACTGAATGAAAAAGAGTCATCCATTCATACATCATTAACTCACTAACTGAATGAAAAAGAGTCATCCATTCATACATCATTAACTCACTAACTGAATGAACCTGAGTCATCCATTCATACATCATTAACTCACTAACTGAATGAAAAAGAGTCATCCATTCATACATCATTAACTCACTAACTGAATGAAAAAGAGTCATCCATTCATACATCATTAACTCACTAACTGAATGAAAAAGAGTCATCCATTCATACATCATTAACTCACTAACTGAATGAAAAAGAGTCATCCATTCATACATCATTAACTCACTAACTGAATGAACCTGAGTCATCCATTCATACATCATTAACTCACTAACTGAATGAAAAAGAGTCATCCATTCATACATCATTAACTCACTAACTGAATGAAAAAGAGTCATCCATTCATACATCATTAACTCACTAACTGAATGAAAAAGAGTCATCCATTCATACATCATTAACTCACTAACTGAATGAAAAAGAGTCATCCATTCATACATCATTAACTCACTAACTGAATGAAAAAGAGTCATCCATTTATACATCATTAACTCACTAACTGAATGAACCTGAGTCATCCATTCATACATCATTAACTCACTAACTGAATGAACCTGAGTCATCCATTCATACATCATTAACTCACTAACTGAATGAAAAAGAGGCATCCATTCATACATCATTAACTCACTAACTGAATGAAAAAGAGTCATCCATTCATACATCATTAACTCACTAACTGAATGAAAAAGAGTCATCCATTTATACATCATTAACTCACTAACTGAATGAAAAAGAGTCATCCATTTATACATCATTAACTCACTAACTGAATGAAAAAGAGTCATCCATTCATACATCATTAACTCACTAACTGAATGAAAAAGAGTCATCCATTCATACATCATTAACTCACTAACTGAATGAAAAAGAGTCATCCATTCATACATCATTAACTCACTAACTGAATGAAAAAGAGTCATCCATTCATACATCATTAACTCACTAACTGAATGAAAAAGAGTCATCCATTCATACATCATTAACTCACTAACTGAATGAACCTGAGTCATCCATTCATACATCATTAACTCACTAACTGAATGAAAAAGAGTCATCCATTCATACATCATTAACTCACTAACTGAATGAAAAAGAGTCATCCATTCATACATCATTAACTCACTAACTGAATGAAAAAGAGTCATCCATTCATACATCATTAACTCACTAACTGAATGAAAAAGAGTCATCCATTCATACATCATTAACTCACTAACTGAATGAACCTGAGTCATCCATTCATACATCATTAACTCACTAACTGAATGAAAAAGAGTCATCCATTCATACATCATTAACTCACTAACTGAATGAAAAAGAGTCATCCATTCATACATCATTAACTCACTAACTGAATGAAAAAGAGTCATCCATTCATACATCATTAACTCACTAACTGAATGAACCTGAGTCATCCATTCATACATCATTAACTCACTAACTGAATGAAAAAGAGTCATCCATTCATACATCATTAACTCACTAACTGAATGAAAAAGAGTCATCCATTCATACATCATTAACTCACTAACTGAATGAAAAAGAGTCATCCATTCATACATCATTAACTCACTAACTGAATGAAAAAGAGTCATCCATTCATACATCATTAACTCACTAACTGAATGAAAAAGAGTCATCCATTTATACATCATTAACTCACTAACTGAATGAACCTGAGTCATCCATTCATACATCATTAACTCACTAACTGAATGAACCTGAGTCATCCATTCATACATCATTAACTCACTAACTGAATGAAAAAGAGTCATCCATTCATACATCATTAACTCACTAACTGAATGAAAAAGAGTCATCCATTCATACATCATTAACTCACTAACTGAATGAAAAAGAGTCATCCATTCATACATCATTAACTCACTAACTGAATGAAAAAGAGTCATCCATTTATACATCATTAACTCACTAACTGAATGAAAAAGAGTCATCCATTCATACATCATTAACTCACTAACTGAATGAAAAAGAGTCATCCATTCATACATCATTAACTCACTAACTGAATGAAAAAGAGTCATCCATTCATACATCATTAACTCACTAACTGAATGAACCTGAGTCATCCATTCATACATCATTAACTCACTAACTGAATGAAAAAGAGTCATCCATTCATACATCATTAACTCACTAACTGAATGAACCTGAGTCATCCATTCATACATCATTAACTCACTAACTGAATGAAAAAGAGTCATCCATTCATACATCATTAACTCACTAACTGAATGAAAAAGAGTCATCCATTCATACATCATTAACTCACTAACTGAATGAAAAAGAGTCATCCATTCATACATCATTAACTCACTAACTGAATGAAAAAGAGTCATCCATTCATACATCATTAACTCACTAACTGAATGAACCTGAGTCATCCATTCATACATCATTAACTCACTAACTGAATGAAAAAGAGTCATCCATTCATACATCATTAACTCACTAACTGAATGAAAAAGAGTCATCCATTCATACATCATTAACTCACTAACTGAATGAAAAAGAGTCATCCATTCATACATCATTAACTCACTAACTGAATGAACCTGAGTCATCCATTCATACATCATTAACTCACTAACTGAATGAAAAAGAGTCATCCATTTATACATCATTAACTCACTAACTGAATGAAAAAGAGTCATCCATTCATACATCATTAACTCACTAACTGAATGAAAAAGAGTCATCCATTCATACATCATTAACTCACTAACTGAATGAACCTGAGTCATCCATTCATACATCATTAACTCACTAACTGAATGAAAAAGAGTCATCCATTTATACATCATTAACTCACTAACTGAATGAAAAAGAGTCATCCATTCATACATCATTAACTCACTAACTGAATGAAAAAGAGTCATCCATTCATACATCATTAACTCACTAACTGAATGAAAAAGAGTCATCCATTCATACATCATTAACTCACTAACTGAATGAACCTGAGTCATCCATTCATACATCATTAACTCACTAACTGAATGAAAAAGAGTCATCCATTCATACATCATTAACTCACTAACTGAATGAACCTGAGTCATCCATTCATACATCATTAACTCACTCACTGAATGAAAAAGAGTCATCCATTTATACATCATTAACTCACTAACTGAATGAAAAAGAGTCATCCATTTATACATCATTAACTCACTAACTGAATGAACCTGAGTCATCCATTCATACATCATTAACTCACTAACTGAATGAAAAAGAGTCATCCATTCATACATCATTAACTCACTAACTGAATGAACCTGAGTCATCCATTCATACATCATTAACTCACTAACTGAATGAACCTGAGTCATCCATTCATACATCATTAACTCACTAACTGAATGAAAAAGAGTCATCCATTTATACATCATTAACTCACTAACTGAATGAAAAAGAGTCATCCATTTATACATCATTAAATCACTAACTGAATGAACCTGAGTCATCCATTCATACATCATTAACTCACTAACTGAATGAACCTGAGTCATCCATTCATACATCATTAACTCACTAACTGAATGAAAAAGAGTCATCCATTTATACATCATTAACTCACTAACTGAATGAAAAAGAGTCATCCATTTATACATCATTAACTCACTAACTGAATGAACCTGAGTCATCCATTCATACATCATTAACTCACTAACTGAATGAACCTGAGTCATCCATTCATACATCATTAACTCACTAACTGAATGAAAACATGGTAAAAAACTTAAAAAAAAAAAAAAAATATATGTTCAGTACAACAGAAAATGTACTTTCTATAAAGTCAAAATATAAGCAAAAGCTATTTCAGACTTTTTTTTCAGACTCACTAAACGCTTAATTGTAATATTGTTGGCATTAAGACAAAGATGAAGTGCTATATTTCTTGTAAACATGTGTAGAATTCGTTTTTCTTTGAGGAGAATAAAAGTTAGGCATCTTTGTAATGAGCAACACATAATAGAAACAACAGCTGATGAAATTAACAATTAAATCTATGAAATCCTACCACCACTTCTTAATTAAATATATTACATAAATCCTACCACCACTTCTTAATTAAATATATTACTGAAATCCTACTACCACTTCTTAATTAAATATATTACATACAAAATTAACAATTAAGTCTCTGAAATCCTACCACCACTTCTTAATTAAATATATTACATACATAAATCTCATGTTCAAAACATATTTTTAGTATATGTATATTATTTGTACTCTTTTGAAAACATTTAATTTCAAACCTGAATATGGGCTGTAGTGATCAGTGTGTAATCAGTACCTAATGACTGCCACAATATAACAGTACCTACTGACTGCCACAATATAACAGTACCTACTGACTGCCACAATATAACAGTACCTACTGACTGCCACAATATAACAGTACCTACTGACTGCCACAATATAACTGAAATTTTCTTGAAAACGGCGTTAAACACCATGAACCATACCTAAACCATATCAAACCTGAATGTTAATTCTTTTAAAATAATTGATATCAGTTTGGAGTACTTTATTCCCCTCCCACCAAAGGCCACTCCTCATATCAGACCATATTTCAGACAGTAAAAATGAAAATGATAGTAAAATACTACTAAATTGCCCCCTTCTATAGAAGGCCTTCTCTCTTGTAAGGCCACTTTTTTTTTTTATTACAGAAGGGGTAGTCTCAAAAGTTTTTATTACAGAAGGGGTAGTCTCAAAAGAGGAGGGCTAGACTACTGTACTAGAATTAGGAGCAAAAACAGATCATGTTCTAAATTCCAAGACGTACATAGAGTAGAGCATTATTTCTCATCTATTAGGGATTCAATAATCACAAATTATCAGAAGTCCAAACGTCCAATGTGAGTGGGTTTACTATTTGTTAATTTTACAATTGTTTATCCTTTCAAGCTTTTTTTTAAGATCACTCACCCTTTTTTATATCGACTGCTGAGGTAATTTACAAAGAGTTATACTGCAATATTTCAACAAATAAATAAAATATTAACAGCTTTAAATATTCTAAGTAAATTATAAAAAAAAAACTTGTAACCACAGAAGCCAAAATTGTCTATAGACAATGATGAAAATCCAGACAATTATCATATAGACACATCAATTTTTGATAAAAAGTTTACAAACCACATTCATCAAATCTTGCAGAGAGCAATATATATAATCTGCTAAATATAAACTAATACAATGCAAGGATGAACTTAAAAAGATATTTGTTCTGTATTTACAACATAAAATGTACTTTGATATTCAGTCAAAAATAAACATCAAAGTTTTCTTATTTAATGTTTCATGAAAAATAAAAACCTATTTCTGTGAAACTAATTGATGTAGCATTTCTACAAAAAAAAAGTAAAATGCAGAAATGCAATATCAAAAGAAATCAAATTTCATAACCATAACATTAATTAATTTCTGTTAATCAAATTAACATTTTGAGAGATGTCTGCACCTATATGTTTCAGTACAATCTTATATATTTTCATCGAACACCTTAAATAAATACAGAAAACAGTTTGACACAATTTATAAATATGTAATGAATTTGTTTTTTTTGGCAAGTTTTATACATGGTAATATGCATGCTTCAAGTTTATGTTCAATTAACTACCTTTTCAAACAGGTACTTGAAAAGAGTCAATTATCTTAGAAAATAAACTGCCAATATTTAACTGCATAAATATGCATTATATTTGTAAACAGCTGTACACAAGTAAACTTTCAATGGAAGACACTTTGGGGAAACCCTGGGGGTATAAAAAAGACCTAGTTTTTCTGCCTTATGGGATATAAATAATGCCAGAGGGGTGTGGGGAAACCCTGAGGGTATAAAAAAGACCTAGTTTTTCTGCCTTATGGGATATAAATAACGCCAGAGGGGTGTGGGGAAACCCTGGGGGTATAAAAAGGATCTAGTTTCGCTGCTGTACATGATACAAACAATACCAGAGGGGCGTGTATACATTATTTCTGTAGTATATATACTAATGATCTTCACCAATTTGCTTTGCAGGAATGGATTTCTCATGGCAACATCCTATCATAAGCTTCCTCCTCCATACAAGATGTGACGAGAAGTCAATTTCCAACAAAACAATATCAAGGACAGTATGTTTATCAATGATTTGTCAAGGTGACATCAAATATGTCCCATAATTATGTATAGAAATCAACAATAATTTATTATATTAAACATAGGTCAATGCAACTTTCTTTCATCATATGGAATGCAAATTGCATACTGGTACTTTTAGCATATGAATAGTAAGCAAAATTAATTAATTGAACGGAGGATGTCATGTTACTTTTGACACTAAAAATCGTGTATTGATCATTGTAAACTCTTATCACAAAATGTCATTGTAAATTCTTATCACAAAACGGCATTGTAAACTCTGATCACAAAATGTTGGATTTATGACATAATCATCCTGACCACATCAAATACCATAAATATACAAAATAAATCTTCAAATAAGACTCTAAATCAGTGAGGCCTGAAAAGTAGGTCACAATATGACTTTCTAAATCAGTGAGGCCTGAAATGTAGGTCACAATAAGACTTTCTAAATCAGTGAGGCCTGAAATGTAGGTCACAATACGACTTTCTAAATCAGTGAGGCCTGAAATGTAGGTCACAATAAGACTATCTAAATCAGTGAGGCCTGAAATGTAGGTCACAATAAGACTATCTAAATCAGTGAGGCCTGAAATGTAGGTCACAATAAGACTATCTAAATCAGTGAGGCCTGAAATGTAAGTAATGATGACCTTCTTATTGATTCTAAGCTTGTCTTTCCATCATTGCAATAAATGTGATTGTAAAATTATGTAACAGGCCTTCTAGAACCACATTAAATCCTAACCCTAGGGGGGGAGGTTATCATTTTTTTCAGATATTGGTACCTCCTTCCCCCCTCCTCCCTAAAAAAGAAAATAAAATAAAAATAGCAATTTTGTATTGCATGTTTTTACTTCTCTATTTTCATATTTTGTCTTAATTACGTTATTAATGTCATATCTATGAGATCAGAAATAGTATACAATCTTCCCCTTTGCATGTACCTCAAGTCACCTTCACTGCTCAGCTGCATAAAAACAATGACTTTAACTTGATAATTATGATGTAAATAACATATATACAATGTATATACATAACATCAAAGTGAAACAAACAAGCAGCAAACATGAGGCTCAGTGAACACAGGGTCCATTAGAACTTCTACCAATAATTAACTGAGGATGCCAAGTAAACATCTGAGGCTCAGTGAACACAGGGTCCATTAGAACCTCTACCACTAATTAAATGAGGATGCCAAGTAAACATCTGAGGCTCAGTGAACACAGGGTCCATTAGAACCTCTACAAATAATTAACTGAGGATGCCAAAGGATGTTATACAAACTTAAATAGGTGGAAAGAGAAATATGTTATGGCAGAACTCTCTACTTCAATGAGGAGTTTTTTACCTCTCAAATAATGTATATTTCAAACTATTTGTCTAGACCTTTTCTTATCTAAAATATAGATGATTTTGCCATTTTGTCAATGGAGAATATGAAAATGAAACCTGCTGTTCATAAAATTTTAATAGTCCAGAATATATGTACTTTTCTAAATAAAGATGGAGAAGCTTTTTCACAATCATGAGAGTTTTTTCTTGTTCAAACTATGAAGAAAATGCTAATTAACCTATATATAGCATATACAAATCTAAATAGGTGGAAAGAGAAATAGGTTATAGCTGATATTTCTACTTCAAGGAGATATTTTGGGGAAGTTTTTTACAATCAAGAAAGATTTTTCTTGTTAAAACTATGACGAAAATGCTAATTAACCTATATATGTATAGCATACATAGAATTAAAAAAGATCTCCTAATCGTGGCAGTCAGTCTTATTAATGGAGGAAACCGGAGTACCCGGAGAAAACCAATGACCCGTGGCAAGTCACTGACAAACTTTATCCCATAATGTTGTATTAAGTTACACCTCACCATCAGTGGGATTGGAAACATTAGTGGTGATAGGCACTGATTGCACAGTTAGTTGTTAGTTGTAAATCCATCTACAATGCGTTTATTTTAGGAAACTGCTTAAGATATAAATCGGTCTCCTGGTAGTTTTAACAGTATATAAAATAGACCCTCATTATGTCTGCTGATGACATAATATTGTTTTTGTTTATTGTTATAATTAGGTTCTATTACAGGTTAATAGATAAATAAACAATAAATGTTACATCTTAATTAATGACATGATTCACTATGGTTAATCTAAGTCATAACAGTCCTCGATAATTAAGTGGTTCATTTCCTTCATTATCTGTCATAAATTAGAATAACACTCAACCTCACCCCACCCCCACCCCAAACATGAAATTGACATGACACTCAACCTCACTCCACCCCACCCCCACCCCAAACATGAAATTGACATGACACTCAACCTCACTCCACCCCACCCCCACCCCAAACATGAAAAATCCTGAAACATAGGAATGCTGGGCACAAGAAACAGAGTGAAGACAAACAAAATGAAACTGCACGTGTTGTCGTGCTGTCATATACCCTCACTCGCTCTACATAAGTTGATGTGTAGTAAAGTATTAGATTATATTGGGACTTAACATGGTGGAGAGGAATAAAGGAGTGTAAAGAGTGTTGGAATCAAGAGATGTGTATTCTCCCAGGGCAGTTGGCTAGTAAATGTTTGGAATGATGAAAAATGATGTATTACAGATTATTAGATATAAATATTATACATAGCTAATTAAGGAAATAATTTATAGCAGCAACTCGTAAGGGAACATGAAAAGGGCTATAACTCTCGCAAAAATCAACCATCCATGAAATCGGTATAATATGCGCATGCTCAGATCATGGCCAACCAAGATACCAAATATGAATAAAATGCGACAAAAGACAAATGACTAGTTGCATACACAAGATGTGCGGACGGACATATGGTCAAATAAACATGAAAAGGGCTATAACTCTCGCAAAAATCAACCATCCGTGAAATCGGTATAATATGCGCATGCTCAGATCATGGCCAACCAAGATACCAAAATATGAATAAAATCCAACAAAAGACAAATGACTAGTTACGTACACAAGGTTTAGGGACGGACGGACAAGGGTATTCTAGTATACCCACCACTCTGTGAGTGGGCGTATAACTAGAACATACAACAGAGAAAACTAATAAGATGAACAACAAGAACCATCTCAAGTCCTTTTTATTTCACTTGTTGTAAAACATGGAAATTATATGACATTCCCCAAAATAAGGGAATTACTGGAAGATTAAAAATTTAATTTCTGTCCTTGAAAATAATGTTAGAATATTGACTAAAATTTAAGATATATCATAGGAAAGGTCTTAGTGGTAGTAAAGGTAAAAACCCTATAGACTACATGGAGCCTGTAATCACTGAACTGGATACAACTTAAACATTATTTGTTTTTAAAAATGTGAGTGTAATATATTAGTATATTAATCTGTTAAATTACTGGTGAAATGAATTCCATTCACCTGTAATGAGAAAAGCCTTCAAATTGCTTGAATGAAGTCCATTCACCTGTAATGAGAAAAGCCTTCAAAAATTGTCTACCAAATGACAAAGTGGTGGCTTCTGAGGAGAGGATTTTTCAGTCAATCAGTGCCAAGCAGAAATTAATATTCCCTTTGGTGGCCATTAGATATTTGATAAGATCAAAATGAGATAACTTCATAGACAACATATAATTCACAGAACATTCCTTCAAATTTCTCATTAAATTGCCCAAGTGATTTCTGAGATGAAGATTGAAGCATTAATTGTTAACAGGTAACACAGAAGCTCACAAAGTCTTCATCCACATGAGCAAAATAAAATAAAAATAGAACAAACCCCTCATTGAGTGAATGGAATTAGATTAGACAGTACTACTAATGGCCAATGCTGCCATTCCTGTTCATAGTGGATATTATAATACAACAAGGACACACACCCTTCTTTTTTTTATATAAAAATACACAAATTTGAGAAGACATATTAAAATAAGCTTTTTTGAGCTAAGGATTTAATTCCCATTTCAACAATAGTTCAGCTTTATCTTGTCAGTCAGTTTTATCTGACAGTGCATGTAAGAATATTTTATTGCCAATTTTGGGCCCACAAGGGGAAAACAAGAATATATATAAAGATAGAAATTCCAAACTGATAGAAACATAAACTAAAGTACAATGTACACAATAACACAATCACAATAATGAGACAAAAGACTAGATTTCTAAGATAATCTCTTCATGTTGTTCATACCCTATATATATCTTTGTAATTAATCATTTATTTTAAAATATGAGCAAAAAGACATTGGAGTACTTTCAAAATTGCAGGCATGCTGATGATAAAAATAATATATATGTGCATCACAAGAAATAGCTGCACACCAACATGCACACCTCGTGCCTAGTGCAGAAGGGCCAGCTGTCTAGGCCTTGTGATTATAAATAGAGAAAGGGTGTATGAAATGGTAGTACATGGAGAAAGTCATTGACCTGCCAAAAGTCACTGACAAACTTGATTACTTTAACTCTCCATGAGGGGAATCAAACTCACAACTGTAGTGGTGATAGGTTCTGATTGTATAGATAGATGTAAATCAAACTAGATATAGTTGTCGCCATGACAACTTTTACTAAAATAAGGCAATGTCAGTTGATCCTCACCAATATCATTTTCTAGTAAAGACAGTATTTGTAAAATTATCCAATCTTTTAATTTAATGTTTTACATCTAACAATATTTATGAAAAGAAAGCTGGCATATGACACTGCAAATCCAGGTGCTGGTTTGGGACAGTCACAAGAATGTGGTGGGGTTAAACCGGTGAACGTGATCCCACCCCCTCTCAATAATTGAATCTAAAACAGCAATAGATATAAACAAATGATAAAAATCCTGCAGATTCACTTCCACCCAAAAAGACCACATACTATAACAAAAACTAGGAAGAACTGTTTTAGATACCTAAAACTTATGTCTCCCCTTAATGCGGCCATCTGTACAACAACCTATTTCGAAAGACAAAAATGTTATGGCCCGGGCAAGAAAATACTATTTAAAAAACAATCATTTGACCTTGAGGTCAAAGGTCAAAGTCCTGTAAAGGTCATTATGGTACGCGACACACCGCCTTATGGTCATGCACCCACATACCAAATATCATTGACCTATCTCGAGACAAAAATGTTATGGCCCAGACAAGAAAATACTATCTAAAAAATAATTATTTGACCTTGAGGTCAAAGGTCAAGGTCCCACAAAGGTCATTACGGTATGTGACACACTGCCTTATGGTCATGCACCCACATACCAAATAAATACTATTTGAAAAACAATTATTTGACCTTGAGGTCAAAGGTCAAGGTCCCACGAAGGTCATTACGGCACACAACACACTGCCTTATGATCATACACCCACATACCAAATATCATTGACCTATCTCGAAAGACAAAAAATGTTATGGCCCGGACAAGAAATACTACTTAAAAAACAATTATTTGACCTTGAGGTCAAAGGTCAAGGTCAACCTATCTCGAAAGACAAAAAGATATGGCCTGGGCAAGAAAATACTATTAAAAAACAATTATTTCAAAGGTCAAATGAAGGTCATTACGGCATGTGACACACCGCCTTATGGTCATGCACCCACATACCAAATATCATTGACCTATCTCGAAAGACAAAAATGTTATGGCCCAGACAAGAAAATACTATTTAAAAAAAGTTATTTGACCTTGAGGTCAAAGGTCAAGGTCACACAAAGGTCATTACGGTATGTGACACACCGCCTTATGGTCATGCACCCACATACCAAATAAATAGTATTTAAAAAACAATTATTTGACTTTGAGGTCAAAGGTCAAGGTCACATGAAGGTCATTGCAGTACGTGACACACTGCCTTATGGTCATGCACCCACATACCAAATATCATTGACCTATCTCGAAAGACAAAAAATTTATGGTCCGGACAAGCTTCGCTGAGAAGAAGCAGAAGAAGCGGAAGAAAAAATCAGACTAAAACAATATGTCCCCCTTCGTTCGAAGGAGAGACATAATTAATGACAAAAAAACATGGACAGTATAACAGTAGGATGCTTGTAATTAACCGACTACTAGCTAGGAAGGTAGAATCTGTTGGTTAAGGACCATTTAGCCCTTACGACAAAAGGCATAACTGATAGTCCTAACAGATTTAATACCAGTTAGTCATAAACATGGACAGTACAATAGAAGGGTCAATGAATGCTTGTAGTTAACTGACTATTAGCTAGGAAGGTAGAATCTGTTACAGACCATTACTCTTTAGACAAACAAATCTTGACTGATATTTCTAATATCAATTATGTCATAAACATTTCAAGAAAGTAATGGTCTTCGGGACACATATCAAAGGTACAATCAGAGACCAGTCTATAAAATCTTGTGTATTACTGTTTTATGAAGAAGTAGAGAGCTTCCAAATGTATGGTGCTTAATGCTGCTTTCAACAATATTTCAGTGATATCGTGGCTGTCAGTTTTAAACCGGAGTACCAGGAGAAAAGCACAGACCTGTCGCAAGTCACTAACAAACTTTATCACATAATGTTGTATAGAGTACACCTCGCCATTAACGGGGTTCGAACTCACAACTTTAGTGGCGATAGGCACTGATTGCACAGGTAGTTGTAAATACAGTAATTGTAAATACAACTACCATGCGATCACAACCATGACTGCCCCTGGTTTTGTTGATATTGGTAGAATTGTTGACCATATTTAAACTTTACTTTTCATAATAAACAGTTCTTAAAGGGATACTAACATCTGACTTTCAAGTCAAAGGTAAATGTCTTCCCACAGATTAAGCTATATTAGGATTTGACTGTTAAATATAGACAAAAGAAAGAAAACATATATTACTGAACAACTCTAACCTCTGTAGATTAGGCTTTGAGTAATAGTAACATACCAAGGGTTTAAAAAGCTTGATCGTTAGATCAAAGTCCTTCTATATAGCTACAACTTATTTGGCAACATTCCACAAGGCTAATCAGTTTATCATGGTATTTAATATAGATATTGGTCAATATTTACAAACATATCTACATAAATTGATGAAAATAAAATAAACAAGGTGAAAAAGAAACACATGGCTAATGATAGTCAGTACATGTGTGTATATAGTGTGACAATATGTAAATTAAACATGGCTAATGATAGTCAGTACATGTGTGTATATAGTGTGACAATATGTAAATTAAACATGACTAATGATAGTCAGTACATGTGTGTATATAGTGTGACAATATGTAAATTAAACATGGCTAATGATAGTCAGTACATGTGTGTATATAGTGTGACAATATGTAAATTAAACATGGCTAATGATAGTCAGTACATGTGTGTATATAGTGTGACAATATGTAAATTAAACATGACTAATGATAGTCAGTACATGTGTGTATATAGTGTGACAATATGTAAATTAAACATGGCTAATGATAGTCAGTACATGTGTGTATATAGTGTGACAATATGTAAATTAAACATGGCTAATGATAGTCAGTACATGTGTGTATATAGTGTGACAATATGTAAATTAAACATGGCTAATGATAGTCAGTACATGTGTGTATATAGTGTGACAATATGTAAATTAAACATGGCTAATGATAGTCAGTACATGTGTGTATATAGTGTGACAATATGTAAATTAAACATGGCTAATGATAGTCAGTACATGTGTGTATATAGTGTGACAATATGTAAATTAAACATGGCTAATGATAGTCAGTACATGTGTGTATATAGTGTGACAATATGTAAATTAAACATGGCTAATGATAGTCAGTACATGTGTGTATATAGTGTGACAATATGTAAATTAAACATGGCTAATGATAGTCAGTACATGTGTGTATATAGTGTGACAATATGTAAATTAAACATGGCTAATGATAGTCAGTACATGTGTGTATATAGTGTGACAATATGTAAATTAAATATGGCTAATAATAGTCAGTACATGTGTGTATATAGTGTGACAATATGTAAATTAAACATGACTAATGATAGTACATGTGTGTATATAGTGTGACAATATGTAAATTAAACATGGTTAATGATAGTCAGTACATGTGTGTATATAGTGTGACAATATGTAAATTAAACATGACTAATGATAGTCAGTACATGTGTGTATATAGTGTGACAATATGTAAATTAAACATGGCTAATGATAGTCAGTACATGTGTGTATATAGTGTGACAATATGTAAATTAAACATGACTAATGATAGTCAGTACATGTGTGTATATAGTGTGACAATATGTAAATTAAACATGACTAATGATAGTCAGTACATGTGTGTATATAGTGTGACAATATGTAAATTAAACATGGCTAATGATAGTCAGTACATGTGTGTATATAGTGTGACAATATGTAAATTAAACATGACTAATGATAGTCAGTACATGTGTGTATATAGTGTGACAATATGTAAATTAAACATGACTAATGATAGTCAGTACATGTGTGTATATAGTGTGACAATATGTAAATTAAACATGACTAATGATAGTCAGTACATGTGTGTATATAGTGTGACAATATGTAAATTAAACATGACTAATGATAGTCAGTACATGTGTGTATATAGTGTGACAATATGTAAATTAAACATGGCTAATGATAGTCAGTACATGTGTGTATATAGTGTGACAATATGTAAATTAAACATGGCTAATGATAGTCAGTACATGTGTGTATATAGTGTGACAATATGTAAATTAAACATGACTAATGATAGTCAGTACATGTGTGTATATAGTGTGACAATATGTAAATTAAACATGGCTAATGATAGTCAGTACATGTGTGTATATAGTGTGACAATATGTAAATTAAACATGGCTAATGATAGTCAGTACATGTGTGTATATAGTGTGACAATATGTAAATTAAACATGACTAATGATGGTCAGTACATGTGTGTATATAGTGTGACAATATGTAAATTAAACATGGCTAATGATAGTCAGTACATGTGTGTATATAGTGTGACAATATGTAAATTAAACATGGCTAATGATAGTCAGTACATGTGTGTATATAGTGTGACAATATGTAAATTAAACATGGCTAATGATAGTCAGTACATGTGTGTATATAGTGTGACAATATGTAAATTAAACATGACTAATGATGGTCAGTACATGTGTGTATATAGTGTGACAATATGTAAATTAAACATGGCTAATGATAGTCAGTACATGTGTGTATATCGTGTGACAATATGTAAATTAAACATGGCTAATGATAGTCAGTACATGTGTGTATATAGTGTGACAATATGTAAATTAAACATGACTAATGATAGTCAGTACATGTGTGTATATAGTGTGACAATATGTAAATTAAACATGGCTAATGATAGTCAGTACATGTGTGTATATAGTGTGACAATATGTAAATTAAACATGGCTAATGATAGTCAGTACATGTGTGTATATAGTGTGACAATATGTAAATTAAACATGACTAATGATGGTCAGTACATGTGTGTATATAGTGTGACAATATGTAAATTAAACATGGCTAATGATAGTCAGTACATGTGTGTATATAGTGTGACAATATGTAAATTAAACATGGCTAATGATAGTCAGTACATGTGTGTATATAGTGTGACAATATGTAAATTAAACATGGCTAATGATGGTCAGTACATGTGTGTATATAGTGTGACAATATGTAAATTAAACATGGCTAATGATGGTCAGTACATGTGTGTATATAGTGTGACAATATGTAAATTAAACATGGCTAATGATAGTCAGTACATGTGTGTATATAGTGTGACAATATGTAAATTAAACATGGCTAATGATAGTCAGTACATGTGTGTATATAGTGTGACAATATGTAAATTAAACATGGCTAATGATGGTCAGTACATGTGTGTATATAGTGTGACAATATGTAAATTAAACATGACTAATGATGGTCAGTACATGTGTGTATATAGTGTGACAATATGTAAATTAAACATGGCTAATGATAGTCAGTACGTGTGTATATAGTGTGACAATATGTAAATTAAACATGGCTAATGATAGTCAGTACATGTGTGTATATAGTGTGACAATATGTAAATTAAACATGACTAATGATGGTCAGTACATGTGTGTATATAGTGTGACAATATGTAAATTAAACATGGCTAATGATAGTCAGTACATGTGTGTATATAGTGTGACAATATGTAAATTAAACATGGCTAATGATGGTCAGTACATGTGTGTATATAGTGTGACAATATGTAAATTAAACATGGCTAATGATAGTCAGTACATGTGTGTATATAGTGTGACAATATGTAAATTAAACATGGCTAATGATGGTCAGTACATGTGTGTATATAGTGTGACAATATGTAAATTAAACATGGCTAATGATAGTCAGTACATGTGTGTATATAGTGTGACAATATGTAAATTAAACATGGCTAATGATGGTCAGTACATGTGTGTATATCGTGTGACAATATGTAAATTAAACATGGCTAATGATAGTCAGTACATGTGTGTATATAGTGTGACAATATGTAAATTAAACATGGCTAATGATTGTCAGTACATGTGTGTATATAGTGTGACAATATGTAAATTAAACATGGCTAATGATAGTCAGTACATGTGTGTATATAGTGTGACAATATGTAAATTAAACATGGCTAATGATAGTCAGTACATGTGTGTATATAGTGTGACAATATGTAAATTAAACATGGCTAATGATGGTCAGTACATGTGTGTATATAGTGTGACAATATGTAAATTAAACATGGCTAATGATAGTCAGTACATGTGTGTATATAGTGTGACAATATGTAAATTAAACATGGCTAATGATAGTCAGTACATGTGTGTATATAGTGTGACAATATGTAAATTAAACATGACTAATGATCGTCAGTACATGTGTGTATATAGTGTGACAATATGTAAATTAAACATGGCTAATGATAGTCAGTACATGTGTGTATATCGTGTGACAATATGTAAATTAAACATGGCTAATGATAGTCAGTGCATGTGTGTATATAGTGTGACAATATGTAAATTAAACATGGCTAATGATAGTCAGTACATGTGTGTATATAGTGTGACAATATGTAAATTAAACATGGCTAATGATAGTCAGTACATGTGTGTATATAGTGTGACAATATGTAAATTAAACATGGCTAATGATAGTCAGTACATGTGTGTATATAGTGTGACAATATGTAAATTAAACATGGCTAATGATAGTCAGTACATGTGTGTATATAGTGTGACAATATGTAAATTAAACATGGCTAATGATAGTCAGTACATGTGTGTATATAGTGTGACAATATGTAAATTAAACATGGCTAATGATAGTCAGTACATGTGTGTATATATTGTGACAATATGTAAATTAAACATGGCTAATGATAGTCAGTGCATGTGTGTATATAGTGTGACAATATGTAAATTAAACATGGCTAATGATAGTCAGTACATGTGTGTATATAGTGTGACAATATGTAAATTAAACATGGCTAATGATAGTCAGTACATGTGTGTATATAGTGTGACAATATGTAAATTAAACATGGCTAATGATAGTCAGTACATGTGTGTATATAGTGTGACAATATGTAAATTAAACATGGCTAATGATAGTCAGTGCATGTGTGTATATAGTGTGACAATATGTAAATTAAACATGGCTAATGATAGTCAGTACATGTGTGTATATAGTGTGACAATATGTAAATTAAACATGGCTAATGATAGTCAGTACATGTGTGTATATAGTGTGACAATATGTAAATTAAACATGACTAATGATCGTCAGTACATGTGTGTATATAGTGTGACAATATGTAAATTAAACATGGCTAATGATAGTCAGTACATGTGTGTATATCGTGTGACAATATGTAAATTAAACATGGCTAATGATAGTCAGTGCATATGTGTATATAGTGTGACAATATGTAAATTAAACATGGCTAATGATAGTCAGTACATGTGTGTATATAGTGTGACAATATGTAAATTAAATTTACATCCATGTCACATTGTTCTTATATTGTCTCTGTTATAGACAGGGTAAAAATTTTAATATTGAAATCCATAAATGTTATAATTAAATGTAACATTAAACACGTCATGAATTGTCAAGTTTCGTCTAATTAGGGTGATATATTAAACGATCATGTAATTAAATATGACATTTAAGTTTTCACTTCTTTTTCAGTTTTTATGAATCTGTTTTAAAGTTTTGAACAAAAAGCAGTGTGCATCCAGTGGCTACCTTTGATTTGACCTTCTACAGTAAGGTTTGGTTTGGTTTATGGTGTTTAACGCCACTGTCAACAATATTTCAGTTATATCGTGGCTGTCACTTTTATTGGTGGAGGAAAACTGAGTACCCAGAGAAAGTCACTGACAAACTTTATCACATAATGTTGTATCGAGTATACCTTGCCATGAACTGGGTACGAACTCACAACTTTAGTGGTGATAGGCACTGATTGCTACAGTAAGTAAAATGCATAATGCAAAAAGTGTATATAGTTTTAATAGACAGAAAGAATGTTGCAGATTTTACAAGTCCAAAGATGGATTCTTAACATCACATATTTTCATTTAAAAAGAAAATAATTCTATTAATATACAATTTGCCCAAGATTTCACATAAAAGATAGAATTCTCAAATTCTGTATTTATTTTTTTACTTATATTTGAGTGTTGTGTTATGCATTGTAAAAAAATAGGTTTTAACTCAGTATAATAAAAAAAAACTGCATATTTTTCTTGTTTAAAAAATACATTTTCTTTCTTCTTCATGCAAAAACACAGCTTTCTCTATTATCACAAACAAGTAATTGTAATTAAGGAAGTTTACAATTAGCAGACGACAACCTGATCATTAGATAAAGCTTATATTTCACTGATATTGACTTCTAAAAAAACTTTTACTTTCTTGCAAAACAAATATTTTTATTTATTTTATCGTAAAATACTTCAAAATTTCTTTCTATTTTGTTAAAACTATTTGGTTGCTTGGTTGCACGAAGAGCTAAATAACTTCAACGTAAGACATCAGTTAATAACTTTTTGAACTTAATTACATCTCTACCTACCTGTTGTGCGAAATAAACAGAGAAACTCCTTTTATTTCCAAAATATGTGAAGAATTTGGGGTAAATCCCTCAAACTAATTAATTAACAGAGTCATACAAATCTAGATATATATAACATCTTAATATCCACAAAAAACAATAGCACACAAGAAAGGGAAATCCAATTTCATCTCCTGAGAATCTAAACGAGGCATGGCAGCTTTTCACATTTAAAGTTATTGTAATTCCAAAAATATTCAATATTCATATCAATCTATATATACAAATAGCGGCGATTCACCATTCCCGAGGAACCAGGTATGATTAAATGGCCAGCTGATAGACATGAATGGTTAGTGTTTACATATCAGTGTCGTACAGGTGAGAGACAGGTAAAGGTAATGTACAGTGTGACGTCTATTACCCAGAATTAGGGACATGATTGCACAATAATGGTAGGATTACCTATACGGTTGACATAAAACATACATATTTTTGTCTTATCTATATTGTGTTTCTGTACTATAGTAAATATAGTCACTGAAGTGTGACTCGTTGAATTCTTAACAAAGTAAAAATATACATATATAAATAAAAACAAGTTTATACTTAAATTATTAAATGCCCTACTTTTTTTTAATTTTATATTTATCATATTCTTTCAATCTTCATACTAACCCAGTTAAAAGACCTGGGACAAATAAAACTGGATTAGTAAAAGTGAAAATTCTGAAAAAAAATTGTTTGAATAAATAGAAGAATTTTCTAAATTTGGCTTTCAGGCAAGTAGGTGAAAAAAGTTAAGACAAGGACTGTTTTTTGTTTTTTTTATTATTAAGATTCATGTTTAAATTGTATCAACAACATTTTTTCTTATGTTTTTTGTTTTTTGTTATCAAAAACTAATTTGATAATATGAAAGATTAATATAATTCTCTTTGAATGCAAAAAAAAAAAAAAAAATAATGCCGAAGTTCATTTCAATTTAATTCACAGATATTGTTTACATATGACAAAAAGATCACGGATAACATACCCCTGATAGATAATAACGTATCCCCTATAGATAAGGTGATCTATTAATATCTAATAAAGAATTCTGGGTGATCTTTTGACTACCCTTCCACCCACGACAAACCCACCATGTTCTCGTTTAGAACAATGATCTTTTGTATAAAATCAAGATTGCTTCTTCTGAACTAGTCAAGGTTTAACACTTCAGAACAGATAAGATTTCTATAGAAGTAACAAGAGACCCTTAGTGAAGTCATACAGCTAGCAGTAATAAACAAGAGATCCTTTGTGAAGTCATACAGCTAGCAGTAATAAACAAGAGATCCTTAGTGAAGTCATACAGCTAGCAGTAATAAACAAGAGACCCTTTGTGAAGTCATACAGCTAGCAGTAATAAACAAGAGATCCTTAGTGAAGTCATACAGCTAGCAGTAATAAACAAGAGACCCTTTGTGAAGTCATACAGCTAGCAGTAATAAACAAGAGACCCTTTGTGAAGTCATACAGCTAGGAGTAATAAACAAGAGATCCTTAGTGAAGTCATACAGCTAGCAGTAATAAACAAGAGACCCTTTGTGAAGTCATACAGCTAGCAGTAATAAACAAGAGACCCTTAGTGAAGTCATACAGCTAGCAGTAATAAACAAGAGACCCTTAGTGAAGTCATACAGCTAGCAGTAATAAACAAGAGACCCTTAGTGAAGTCATACAGCTAGCAGTAATAAACAAGAGACCCTTAGTGAAGTCATACAGCTAGCAGTAATAAACAAGAGACCCTTTGTGAAGTCATACAGCTAGCAGTAATAAACAAGAGATCCTTAGTGAAGTCATACAGCTAGCAGTAATAAACAAGAGACCCTTAGTGAAGTCATACAGCTAGCAGTAATAAACAAGAGACCCTTTGTGAAGTCATACAGCTAGCAGTAATAAACAAGAGACCCTTAGTGAAGTCATACAGATAGCAGTAATAAACAAGAGACCCTTTGTGAAGTCATACAGCTAGCAGTAATAAACAAGAGACCCTTAGTGAAGTCATACAGATAGCAGTAATAAACAAGAGATCCTTAGTGAAGTCATACAGCTAGCAGTAATAAACAAGAGACCCTTAGTGAAGTCATACAGCTAGCAGTAATAAACAAGAGACCCTTAGTGAAGTCATACAGCTAGCAGTAATAAACAAGAGACCCTTAGTGAAGTCATACAGCTAGCAGTAATAAACAAGAGACCCTTTGTGAAGTCATACAGCTAGCAGTAATACCAAACAATTGATCAATATCTTATTGTAGAATGAAGAAAATAAAATAAACTTATTTTTATATACAGTTCATTTAAATCAACTATCATAATTTTCTAATTGTCGCTTTCTAATGTAATTCCCGAACTTTTTTTTTTTTCTTTTAATATTTCATTGAACTTCATGACATTAGTAATTAACATGGATTACCTAACAACTCATACAAGCCTATCACAAATACCAAAGAAGATTAAAATGTAAAAAGTTAACGAACGACAGACGACGGATGCCAAGTGATGGCAAAAGCTCACATTGCCTTTGGCAAGGTGAGCTAAAAAGGGTGCACTTGACGCGCAGCCGCAAGTGATAAAGTTTACCAGTTGCTTGCCCATGGTTGGTGGTTTTCTCTGGGAACTCTGGCTTCTTCCACCACTAAAACTGGTCGCCATGATATAGCTGAAATGTTGCTGAAAGTGGCGTTAAACACAATAAATCAATCAATCATTAGTAATTAACAAAAAAAAACACACGATACAATTTACTTCTGATTTGCAACGATTCTGCATTTATGGCACAAGTAAGTTGAATGGTCATGTGTTTACACAGTCCACCTTTTCATTTGATTTTAATACAAATTTTAATATCTTTTACTGTTCTAACAATATGATTCTCATCAGACTGTAAGATAGAATTAGGACGGCAACTGATATTGAAACGTTTTTTTTTTTTACTTTTGCCTTTTGTGTTCACACCATACAATTTTTGATGAAAGAAAAAATCGCGGGAAAAATTGTATGGCGTTACCACACCTTTATACTCCACTTTCTAATATAAATCTGTAACAAAACCTGTCAGTTACCTTTATTCATTTACGGGTTAGGGTTAGGGGTTAGGGTTATGGTGTATAAAGCCACTTTTAACAATATTTCAGTTATATCGTGGCCATCAGTTTTATTGATGGAGAAAAACAGAGTACAAAAAAAACCAACGGCCTGTAGCAAGTCACTGACAAACTTTATCACATAATGTTGTATCGAGTACACCTCGCCATGAACGGAGTTCAACTCACAACTGTAGTGGTGATAGGCACTGATTGCACATGTAGTCATAAATCCAACTACCATACGATCATGACCATTTCTGCTTTAAAGTTATAGGTTACAGTAAAATCATTATTACATGTGAAGTATATTTTCTGCGTGGATTTAAAAGATCATTAATGAACATACAGTCAAACCTGTATATAAAGACCACTCAAACCTGTATATAAAGGTAACTCAAACCTGTATATAAAGACCACTCAAACCTGTATATAAAGACCACTCAAACCTGTATATAAAGGTCACTCAAACCTGTATATAAAGACCACTCAAACCTATATATAAAGGTCACTCAAATCTGTATATAAATGTCACTCAAACCTGTATACAAAGGTCACTCAAACCTGTATATAAAGGTCACTCAAACCTGTATATAAAGGTCACTCAAACCTGTAAACAGAGGTCACTCAAACCTGTATACAAAGGTCACTCAAACCTGTATATAAAGGTCACTCAAACCTGTATATAAAGGTCACTCAAACCTGTATATAAAGGTCACTCAAACCTGTATATAAAGGTCACTCAAACCTGTATACAAAGGTCACTCAAACCTGTATATAAAGGTCACTCAAACCTGTATATAAAGGTCACTCAAACCTGTATATAAAGGTCACTAAAACATGTATACAAAGGTCACTCAAACCGGTAAATAAAGGTCACTCGAGGTAACCTGAAAATGTGGCCTTTATGAGCAGTTGCCCTTTATATACAGGTTAAAATTATATGCACTATTCATTAATGGGGAAAATGAGTTTGCCCTTTATAGACAGTGATTTGTTATATAGAGGTGTCCTATATTAGAGATGCCGACTTATCGTTATTTCGGCCGCCATTTTGTTTTCCGGTAGCTGCTGATACATGAAAATGCAATTTTTGATGTCAGATTTTTACAGATAATACTATATAAAGATATAATTTTTTTACATTAATTAATTATCTAAACATTGTTTGAAATCTTTAAAAATTTTGTTTCTTTTAATATGGAATCGTTTAAATATAACGTGTTCGAATCGAAATCGCTGTTTTCGGAATTTTACCATTCGCGGCACGGTTTTTTCACCAGGGTCCCCCATTTCAATGCCTTGCCCGGCATGTTCTTGACGTTATATAGTTCTATAATTATTATCCAATTAAAGCGCAGATTCGTAGCTTGCGCATGGTCACAGTCGCTTCCGATTTCCTGATCATGTTAAACGGAAAATGGTCGTCTCAAAAGTTCCAAGATGAACAAATCAATGAAAAATTTGGAGTAGCGTTCTCCGATGGCGATATTTGTATTTTCTGTTACAATATCAACGTAGAAAGCATACCATCTCAACCATATTAGATCGCGAACACGGATGATTTTTAGTATTTAAAACGCCCCTAAACATGTCTGAGGGAGAACGTCGTACATCGTTGGAAGTGGAAAGTAAATAGTAACGTCAACGACGCTGGTTGTAACACAGGTGTTATCGTAGGTATGTATAAACCTTCTTCTCAATGTTTTAAACGTACGATTTATTTTTTGCATTGCTTCTTTTCAAGTAGTTTATGAAAAACTTCTTGTCAATTTATAATACTTCCAACTTGCGTTCAAAACAAAAGTAAACAAACCGAAAAGGGGGGATGTAAACAGAGATGAAAGTTTTCCTCTAATCCGCTGATTTCCTCTTTTTTTTAAGGAAAATATTTGGAAATAAAATGTTTCTAGCTTGGTCCAAACAACTAGAAAACGAGGGTATGGGCTCTAGAATAGGAGTTTCCTCTTTTTTCATCAGTCAATCACTTTCTTCTATACTATAGTCTGTGTACAAAATATTTGTTTTTTTTTATACTAGACTATAGTCTTCACTCTTCAGAAAGTTAATTCTATTCTTATCATGGTGCTACATTTTTATTTGTATTTGCCAGCTTCCATGGATACTCTACCATGATTGAATATTTACATACTAAATTCAAATAAAAGTAAACAAAATGTTATAACTTATTGCATACATATGTATTTATAGACCAATGAAAAAAAAATACCAGTGTTTCTGCTAATATTCTCGAAAAGGGGAAGGTAGTATAAGTAGACAAAACATATATTTTTACCTAGGTTATACAGAACAAGGATCTGACTTTAACTTTGTCCAAAAATGTCAATAAAAACTTTGGGGTCAATACCAAAAATTTGAAACTCTGGTAATTTTTTTTGTCTAAATACATTGTGAATTTATATTTATTATAATGGTAGTTATGAAAGGATAATAAGTACAATGTAGACTAGTTAGAACTGTTTCTTTGTGGTCCCTTCCAGCTTCTGTTGTTTTTTTCCAGTTTACCTGACCTTATGCTTTGCTGGTCAAAGACATGTGTGTGATCCAAGCTGGCCTTGGGATATTACCTGAACTTAGGACTGCAGGATAATATACAGCTGATCATGAGTTCATAATTTATATCATAATGAAATATTTAGTTTTACATGTAGCTGGATTTATTCAGACGACAATACATGTGACAATAGATGATGTATTTCAAAAATGCACCAGATATTTCCTGAATAATAAATGAATGAACTTAATATTTTGGTTGTTTTCATTGAACATGTTTTAAGAAGCAAATTAGAATAGTAATGGGCAAGACTGAAACTTTGACACGGAGAGTAGGGTTAGGGGGTGGGTTATGGTGTTTAATGCCACTTTCAACAATATTTCAATTATATCGTGATGGTCAGTTTTATTGATGGAGTAAACTGGAGAAAACCACTGATCTGTTGCAAGTCACTGACGAATTTTATCACACAATAATGTGTTATCAAGTACACCTTAAGTTACCATGAGTGGGATTCGAACGACATGGAGAGTAAGATTGAAACAAATTTACTTGCTCAAATTGTAATAAAGGGAAACCTGAATATAAACAGCATCCTATATAAACAACATAACTTTATTTTAAATAAAATTCCAGGTTCCAGATGTAGCCTTTTGTAGGAAATGTGTAAACCGTGCAAATAATATCCATCTATTTTAAACACAAGCTGATCTTAAGGAAGTTCAGTTTAGAGGTGTTTCACTATCATGCTTGTTGGGTGGTTGATGCATCACTTTCAGCAATTGTACAGCTACATTATGATTGCAAGACATTGAGGTAGGAAAACAAAAACACCTACATGTATATCAAGCCGACCAGTTAAATTTTCGGCAAGGGGTAGGTGTCTGGAATCTTCACCCCTTGGGGGGATTACATATTGGTGGTATATATGAAATGAAAAGTATTTAGTTTAAGTTATTAGTTACTTGAGGTTATAGATTTTTTAAATATCTTTAATTTGGTACCTTGATGATCAAATTCTGACTAGAAACGATGGAGTAATCTTAAAAAACGTAAATTTACGCAACAAATTTTAAAGCAATGGCAGCCATTTTGTTTTCAAAATGGCCACCATTATGACAATTATTCCGTAATAAAATGCTAAAGCAAATAAGAGGTCATCGGTACAAACCTACATATCCATTTTTTTTCAGTGATATTAATTATATTGATAAAAAAATTGATCAAATTATCTTGGAACAGGTTCCCTGTCTGAGGAATTTTATGAAAAAATGGCAGCCATTTTGAACAAAATGGCCACCATTTCTTGTGTCGACAAAAAAACATCACGTCCAACAGAATGTGCACATCACTGTGGTATTGTCTTCAAAATTTTGTACGGATATCATTTTTAGTTTAGGAAATATGAAGCTTTTTGTGTCATTTTTCCATATAACTGCTGTGAAACGGTGCCATTCTCAAATAATGTTGAACACTAATTGCACACCCACCTTTATGGATTCATAATTCCACAAAAAGATGTAAAAGGTGATTCATATTTTATAATTGCACTCAACACAAGTATTTCTACACACAATTTCTTCTATTATGATGTCAGATAAGTTATTTTCTGACAAAATTATGGCAATGTGAGCCATAATGGACCTTTCGGTCAAGATCAAAAGTGGCTCCGACACATTTTGGACAATAAAACAAATGACGAATATTACTTCAAACATGTTCAGTTTCATTTTTCTGACAGAACAACTTATAGTCTATGGAAAAAAACAAAAGTAGAGACATTATCTGCTGTTTGCACAAAAAATCAGAACTCTAAAACAGTCATTAAAACCATTATTGATGGCGGCCATCTTTGGAAAATTATTGACCAAAAATAGGCAATTTCAAATGCTCATAACTTTTGAACCCTTCATCCGATTTTTACAAATGAAGGCTCAAAAGTCTTCTTAGATTGAGCTCTATCTAATGGTTAAAAAACAGCAAGCATCCCCCGTAATTGATTTTTGACTGGCATCTCTACCTATATAGACAGTGATTTGTTATATAGAGGTCCTTTTAAGGCAGGTTTGACTGTATTTAAAACACCAACCAAATATTAATGTCCATTTAGATCTACCAGTATTAAGAAATCACTTGACATCCATTAATTTCTGCATCTATCAATTTTTTCAGTACTACGAAAATTTATATCCACAAATATATTATACGATACTTAACATTTTTTCTCCTTCTTTGATTCAAAGCCTTCATAATTTCTAATATTTTTTCTTTCAACTTTACGATGTTTACAAGAACTAACATTCCACAACAAGAAAGATAAAGATTTAATTACCACGGTAATTAATATGTTGTAGATATAATTAGTGTAGTCACAAAGGTTTGATGGTAGTATATATCATATTAACAACCTATTAATACCAGTCTATATGTCACTATAACAATGTAATTATCACTTGTTAAACAACAACAAAATTATATATTTATTATTACTTTCTTCTTGATCTCTTTCAAAAATCTGTTTTTTTAACATCAGATAAACTAATACGGTCAAATCTGTATTTAGAGGTCACCTTTGTACAGTCAAACCTGTATTTAGAGGTCACCTTTGTACAGAGAAACCTGTATTAAGAGGTCACCTTTGTACAGAGAAACCTGTATTTAGAGGTCACCTTTGGGACAAAGAAAAAGTGGCCATGTAAGACAGTTGACTTCTTAAAAGGGGTTCAATTCATATGACATTTTCTATGTCAGGACAAGAAAAGGGTGACCTTTTAATACAGGTGACTGCTTAATAGAGGTGACCACATGGGCAGGTTTTACTTAATAGAGGTGATCACATGGGCAGGTTTGACTTAATAGAGGTGATCACATGGGCAGGTTTGACTTAATAGAGGTGACCACATGGACAGGTTTGACTTAATAGAGGTGACCACATGGGCAGGTTTGACTTAATAGAGGTGACCACATGGGCAGGTTTGACTTAATAGAGGTGACCACATGAGGAGGTTTGACTTAATAGAGGTGACCACATGGGCAGGTTTGACTTAATAGAGGTGACAACATGGGCAGGTTTGACTTAATATAGGCGACCACATGGGCAGGTTTGATTTAATAGAGGTGACCACATGGGCAGGTTTGACTTAATAGAGGTGACCACACGGGCAGGTTTGACTTAATAGAGGTGACCACATGGGCAGGTTTGACTTAATAGAGGTGACAACATGAGGAGGTTCGACTTAATAGAGGTGACCACATGGGCAGGTTTGACTTAATAGAGGTGACCACATGGGCAGGTTTGACTTAATAGAGGTGATAACATGGGCAGGTTTGACTTAATAGAGGTGACCACATGGGCAGGTTTGACTTAATAGAGGTGACCACATGGGCAGGTTTGACTTAAGAGGTGACCACATGGGCAGGTTTGACTTAATAGAGGTGACCACATGGGCAGGTTTGACTTAATAGAGGTGACCACATGGGCAGGTTTGACTTAATAGAGGTGACCACATGGGCAGGTTTGACTTAATAGAGGTGACCACATGAGGAGGTTTGACTTAATAGAGGTGACCACATGGGCAGGTTGACTTAATAGAGGTGACCACATGGGCAGGTTTGACTTAATAGAGGTGACCACATGGGCAGGTTTGACTTAATAGAGGTGACAACATGGGCAGGTTTGACTTAATAGAGGTGACCACATGAGGAGGTTTGACTTAATAGAGGTGACCACATGGGCAGGTTTGACTTAATAGAGGTGACAACATGGGCAGGTTTGACTTAATAGAGGTGACCACATGGGCAGGTTTGACTTAATAGAGGTGACCACATGGGCAGGTTTGACTTAATAGAGGTGACAACATGGGCAGGTTTGACTTAATAGAGGTGACCACATGGGCAGGTTTGACTTAATAGAGGTGACCACATGAGGAGGTTTGACTTAATAGAGGTGACCACATGAGGAGGTTTGACTTAATAGAGGTGACCACATGGGCAGGTTTGACTTAATAGAGGTGACAACATGGGCAGGTTTGACTTAATAGAGGTGACAACATGGGCAGGTTTGACTTAATAAAGGTGACAACATGGGCATGTTTGACTTAATAGAGGTGACAACATGAGCAGGTTTGACTGTACATTTCTTGAGGACTAAATTAAAATTCTGTAGATCAATAATTATAGAAACAAATACAGTCAAACCTGCCAAGGGGCCATCATGGTCGTGATCATATGGTAATTGGATTTATAACTACCTACGCAATCAGTTCCTATAACCACTGAAGTTGTGAGTACGAATCTCGTTCATGGTGAGGTGTACTCGATACAACATTATGTGATAAAGTTTGTCAGTGACTTGCGAGATGTCAGTGGTTTTCTCCGGGTACTCTGGTTTCCTCCATCAATAAAACTGACTGCCACGATATAACTGAAATATTGTTGAAAGTGGTGTTTAACACCAAAAACCCACCCATCCCCTAAACCTGCCCATGCAGTCACCTCTTTTAAAGGTTAGCTTTTTCTTGACCTGTCATAGAAAACTTCATGTGAATTGAACCTCTTTTAAGAGGTCACCTGTCATAAAAGGCCACTTTTTCTTTGTCACTAAGGTGACATCTTAATACATGTTTGACTGTATATAGTAAATCATTGTCACTGGCAGTTCCACTTTCTCCATAAATAATGTATATCATTTGTACCTGTATATAAAGGGCTACTGCTCAAAAAGAGCACAGGTTCCCTTCGGTGTCCTTAATATACAGGTTTTACTGTATTTGAAATATAAATGATTAAAAGTTTCAACCTTTTCAAAACAGCAGATTTTCGGATGTACAAATTTCAACAATATTTGCTATACATTTTCAGACAGATTCTGAACATGTTATTTCATTGAATTTAAAGTATCACATCAACTTTAAACTGGTATTACAATATTGTTATCACTTAAGATTATTTAAAATATAAATTCTGTTGACAACACTCAATTATGAACTGCCAACTGGTTTTTATTTTTCTTATTCTTGAACATGAATATTAAGTACATGTACATGCATTTTTAAACACATAATTTATCATAAGAAGGTGAGGATTCAGGACTTTTTCTTAAAAGGGGATGATGTTCCTAGCTAATTTCAGCATAAAGGTTCCTGATAATTCTTAAGATTTGGTAGGAAAAAAGTGATTTTAACCTCTTGCACCCTCCTCCCCTTGGTTCCACCTCTGCTGTGTTACATAGGCTCCATTCACCATTTCACCTGGTTGTCATGATAAAGCTGTAAACTGATGGTTGTTTATAGATATTAGGGTTTATAATCACTGTTAGCTACAATGTATATCATGAACACCTGACTTAATGAGTATGAATCCTGGACAGTTATAACATATGAAACAATTGGTCATGAGTACGTCTGGAAAATTGGAGTGATACATTGAGGCAGAAACGAACATGATTGGTGTTAGACTTAGGGTCAGAATTGAATGACCTTGGCCTCTCTGTCACTCACACCCTTCTGAAAATCGAAGAATCAGTCAATCATTCAGAAAGAGTTCCTTATGGCACTCTCACCTAAAAATAGTATAATTATTCGAACCCTAACCTCTTTATGATCAAAATCATTTTATTAAATATACAAATTCCATAGATTTTTGGGTGGGTGTGCCACCATAAGGAACTTTTTCCAAATGATTGACTGATTCTTCAATATTCAGAAGGGTGTGAGTGACAGAGAGGCCAAGGTCATTCAATTCTGACCCTAAGTCTAACACCAATCATGATGGTTTCTGCCTCAATCATCCTAACAAACATATGTTCCATGTACCTACCTCTGATTTTTTCACATGTTCAGCAAACTGGAACTTTTCTGTTGGTGTTGGTGTTGGTGTTAAGGCAGTTTGTGGTGTAGAGGGAGGTAACTCTACATCTGATTCTGTTATGTTGGAATGTGGTAAAACTTGGAAGAAACACATCAGGTACATCATTACTGATTTCTTGTCTGGATTGTCTATATTTACATCTGAAAAAAAAGGAGAAAAAATCCTTCAAATTAAAGCATATACAATGAAATACTAAAAAGTAGTTATTTTGAATGGAGAATTTCTTTTATTGATTTTTCACTCAAGGTTTATTTTTATACTTCTAAGGGTGTGTTTGACTTGCAATTTTATAAAAGAAAAAAAATATATCTTTTATGTATAAAAAATGGGAAAAAACCTTCAAAATAAAGCAGATACAATGAAATATTAAAAAGGGGGTTATTTTGACTGGATAATTTTTTTTTATTGATTTTGCTCTCAAGGTGTTTTTGACTTGCAATTTTAAAAAAGAAAAAAAAAACAAATACAGTAAAACTTGTCTTATGTGACCTTCTTTGGGAACTTTGAAATAAGGTCACATACGACAGGTGGTTGCTAAATACAGGTTAAATTAACATAAAATGAACTGTGAAGGGAAATTTAAATTAAGGTCACGTAATACAAGTTATTGCTTAATAGAGGTGGTCACTAAAGCAGGTTTGACTGTATATCTTTAATGAATAAAAAATTTATAAATGCAAGTGCAGTCAAAATAGTTTACATGAGTACTTATTACAACATTAAAATAGTTTACATGAGTACTTATTACAACATTAAAATAGTTTACATGAGTACTTATTACAACATTAAAATAGTTTACATGAGTACTTATTACAACATTAAAATAGTTTACATGAGTACTTATTACAACATTAAAATAGTTTACATGAGTACTTATTACAACATTAAAATAGTTTACATGAGTACTTATTACAACATTAAAATAGTTTACATGAGTACTTATTACAACATTAAAATAGTTTACATGAGTACTTATTACAACATTAAAATAGTTTACATGAGTACTTATTACAACATTAAAATAGTTTACATGAGTACTTATTACAACATTAAAATAGTTTACATGAGTACTTATTACAACTTTAAAATAGTTTACATGAGTACTTATTACAACATTAAAATAGTTTACATGAGTACTTATTACAACATTAAAATAGTTTACATGAGTACTTATTACAACATTAAAACAAAGAAATGTATAATGATTTGTGCAGAATTGCCATTTGCCAAAGTCATCTTAAAAAACATTTATGAAAATATTTGACTTTTTTTTTCTTCATCAATTTTTTTTTATATTGTATGCATTCAATTTATATATATGACTCTCATTTTGAAAAGAATTGCCAAAATCAGAAAAAAAAAACATTTTAAATGATAAAAATACCCAATTTTAAGCTTAAAAAAAATAAAAATATTGTTCAGTGATGTTTGTTTTATTAATTGATATTGGTGGAAATTGTTGACCACTGTTTAAACTTTCTTTTCATAACAATCTCAGTCATTTAATAAAGGCATCACTGACATTAATACACTCCTAAGGATCCTCTAAGGTCAAAAAAGAAAAGAAAGGAATCATAAGTTGACCCCTAAATTGAATAGTCTTACACCTAAATCTCAACATTTCTCAGAGATGAAGTAATTATATAAGTGATTTAACAATTTTCCACAACATATTTTTCTTTCACTCTATAAAGAGGTTAATGTCTTGTCTAGTTAAATATATTCATCATCTTTTGTCATCTCTTCTGGTTAAGTAATAAACATTATAGCTATTTTTTACACATTAGAACTCAAAACATATTCTTTAAAATCTATTAGAGTGGTTGAATATCTATCAATCTATCAACAAAAATCATATACTTAACAATGAACGGAAAGAAAATTATAGTTTTTTCTTTAGAAAAAATAATGTTTTCTACAAACAGGTCATTGTACCATTGTTACAGTTATTTATAGTGAATCAATGGCTTTTCTAAAACACAGAGATACCTTGACCTTTGACATGTCATCAACTGAAATTAACTAGTTTGTTGTAATTTGCATATTTTTTTAATCTTCCCTTTAATCTAAAATTAGTATAAGATTACCTATTTATGAAAGAATCTTTTTCTTTTTAATTATCAATCTAATGACGAAATAATGTTATCAGAAATAAAATTATAATCACAGATTCATGTGCAATCTCCATTAAATACATAAAACTGAGTTTGGATTTGCTGTACACAGTACCCTGGAATGTTACAAATTGCATTGTTACTGTCTCAAATGGCTATGGTCTAAACTCTAAAGAAAGGTTTGAAGATACCAAAGAGGTAATCAGAAGTCAAAAATGACGAACATTACACATGATGAAGGAAAAACACGAATAAACAGCAACAAAAAATGGTCAACAAACCACTACACTTAAAGACATAGGATCTAAGATTGTCGTGTTTAGTATCACAATCGGTAAAACAGTGAACTAATGGCCAGTCCCTAGGTATGAACTAAAAAATGCTTAAAATGCCAATTTTGTAACTTTAATCAACGTAATTAACAGAGTAAAGTTGATTGCTTTGTATCGTCTGTACGAATCACGCTCATTAATTATGCTAAAAAAAACATGGAAGCTGAGGTAAGCGAGTGCATGTTTTATCAACAATGCGATATTTATTATATATAGCGTAGATTGAAATCTGATATTTGAATAAAATCCATTTTTAGGTAATAGTAAACCCATTCTGAAAACTTTCACGAACCTCTCAATACAGATATGTGATTTAACAACACACACTACAAGGAGCTTGAAAAGTTATTTTTAGAAATGACCGCTGAGGCACGGTAGAGGGATATTATTTTGTAAACAGTTATATCTATCATTTCATTTGAACTGAATCCTTTAAACTCATCCAATGGTCATGCTCCTTCCCTATATTTATCTTGGATTTCGCATATCTTGCTATAACTTCTTTACGATTTCTTTTGTGAGCTGAATCTGTCAATGTAGCAGGTTTACCACATTTAGTTTTTGCTTTGGACGACATGTTGTATTATTACGCAGACATAAGGTCAAGCCTTAGGTTATATGAATATGGGCGGGTTAGAAATCGATTTTTTGTCACTGACATAAATTCATGGACTCTTGTTTCAAGTAAAAAATCATTGACAAGGGGGTACGTTTGATATAAAATCATATATTTTTTTTTAATCTAATTACTGAAGGCATATTTCCCTGATAAAAGTGAAATGCATTTTTTAAACGAAAATCGTAGATCCTATCCATTTAAAACTATTGATTGAACAACAAGAGAGGCTCAGCACTGAGCTGAGCTTGTGTCGCTCACCTTGCATTCTGCTCTGAAGAAACTTAATACAGAACATTCCATAGCCTATAGGTGCTTCCCACAGGCCTCTACATTAACATTTTTTTTAACTTGTCCCTTCGGACAACTAACTAAAACGAGTTGCAAGTCAAAATCATTTGGTCTTGTTTTATACTCGGCTATAAAAAAAACTTCCAGTAGGGGATGGGGATGACCTCAGGCCTCAACTCTTGGGGCATTTCATTTGTCTATTCACCCTGATCATAAATATATATGGCTTAGGGGAGGGGATCTCAACCATTAAAAAGTTCACCTCAGGTAGGGGGTGGGGTATGACCCCCGGGGCCTGAGCTATAAGGTATTTAATTTGCCTAGTCACCCTGATCATAAATATATATGGCTTAGGGGTGGGGATCTCAATCATTAAAAAGTTCACTTCAGGTAGGGGGTGGGGTATGACCCCCCTGGGGCCTGAGCTATAAGGCAATTAATTTGCCTAGTCACCCTGATCATAACTATATATGGTTTAGGGGTAGATAGTTGTTTCAGAGGCTGGATTGCATGTCAGAGTATAGTACTTGTAGATAGTAGTTTCAGAGGCTGGATACCATGTCAGAGTATAGTACCTGTAGATAGTTGTTTCAGAGGCTGGATACCATGTCAGAGTATAGTACTTGTAGATAGTTGTTTCAGAGGTTAGATAGTATGTCAGAGTATAATACTTGTAGATAGTTGTTTCAGAGGCTAGATACCATGTCAGAGTATAGTACTTGTAGATAGTTGTTTCAGAGGCTGGATAGCATGTCAGAGTATAGTACTTGTAGATAGTTGTTTCAGAGGTTGGATAGCATGTCAGAGTATAGTACTTGTAGATAGTTGTTTCAGAGGCTAGATAGCATGTCAGAGTATAGTACTTTTAGATAGTTGTTTCAGAGGTTGGATAGCATGTCAGAGTATAGTAATTGTAGATAGTTGTTTCAGATGCTGGATAGCATGTCAGAGTATAGTACTTGTAGATAGTTGTTTCAGAGGCTGGATGTCAGAGTATAGTACTTGTAGATAGTAGTTTCAGAGGCTGGATACCATGTCAGAGTATAGTACTTGTAGATAGTTGTTTCAGAGGTTAGATAGTATGTCAGAGTATAATACTTGTAGATAGTTGTTTCAGAGGCTAGATACCATGTCAGAGTATAGTACTTGTAGATAGTTGTTTCAGAGGCTGGATAGCATGTCAGAGTATAGTACTTGTAGATAGTTGTTTCAGAGGTTGGATAGCATGTCAGAGTATAGTACTTGTAGATAGTTGTTTCAGAGGCTAGATAGCATGTCAGAGTATAGTACTTGTAGATAGTTGTTTCAGAGGTTGGATAGCATGTCAGAGTATAGTACTTGTAGATAGTTGTTTCAGAGGCTGGATGTCAGAGTATAGTACTTGTAGATAGTAGTTTCAGAGGCTGGATACCATGTCAGAGTATAGTACTTGTAGATAGTAGTTTCAGAGGCTGGATACCATGTCAGAGTATAGTACTTGTAGATAGTTGTTTCAGAGGCTGGATAGTATGTCAGAGTATAGTAATTGTAGATAGTTGTTTCAGATGCTGGATAGCATGTCAGAGTATAGTACTTGTAGATAGTTGTTTCAGAGGCTGGATAGCATGTCAGAGTATAGTACTTGTAGATAGTTGTTTCAGAGGCTGGATAGCATGTCAGAGTATAGTACTTGTAGATAGTTGTTTCAGAGATCTAACACTATAAACATCCAGCTCAACATGTGGTCAATTGTTTTTTTCACGGTTTGGTTTAGAGTAATTTCCCCGTAAAAAGTGTGAAGTAAAACAATATACTTTCAGCATCTAAAATTCTAGAGAGATTTCCCCGTACAAAAAGAAAAGTAAAACAATATACCTTCAGCATCTAAAAGTCTGTCAATCTCCAGTTCTTTCTCTGCTATGTTGAATGCATGGTTCAATCTGGTCTCGTTGTCCATATTTAAAACATCTTCATATAGAAACAAGTCTGGCCTAAAAGATAGACATATACAATGCCTTAAAAGATTATACAAGATATAAAATAATGTGTGTGTAACAGTTCAGTTCACATGAAAGTTTAGAACTAAATATTTTAAAAAAAGTTCATGAATCAAGCTTTTTTTGGCAAATCCTAAAAAAAAGATTGAACAAAAAAATAAAATAAAAAAGAAAGTGTTGTGAAGTGCTTAGTATTTGTTTTTATATTTAAATAACAGAATTATGTGATTAATAAATAGTCTCATCACCAAGTTACCAGCTAATTAAACTGAAACAAGAAATGTGTGCATCAAAAAATACACCCGTCTATATAAATTATCAAGCGGTATAATGGTAATGATCCCAAAATAAATAGGGTTCTTCCCTTTCCATAGGGGAATCATGTGGCCAAGTTTGGTAAAGATCCAATATACAGAACTAAAGTTATCGTGCGGAAACTATCCTGTTGTCAAAAATTATATTCAAAGTAACGGTGACCTTGACCTTTGACCTAATGACCCCAAAATAAATAGGGTTCTTCCCCTTCTACAGGGAAATCATGTGGCCAAGTTTGTTAAAGATCCCATATACAGAACTAAAGTTATCGTGCGGAAACGAACCTGTTGTCAACTTTTTTATTTATAGTAACAGTGACCTTGACCTTTGACCTAATGACCCCAAAATAAATAGGGTTCTTTCCCTTCCACAGGGAATCATGTGGCCAAGTTTGGTAAAGATCTGATATACAAAACTAAAGTTATCGTGTGGAAACTTTTGTGGACGAACGCCTGCCATACCCAATCACATAATACAACCCATCTCGAGACGGGCGTATAACAACTATTAATTTTTTTTAAACCACTTGAAGCCATCGGATGTCGTTAACTAAATAAAGAATTAAATCAATTTAAAATAATATTTTTCTGATTTTATTTTTTTAATAACAAAATTACATGTTATATTGTATTTGACACTGTACCCACCTAAAATGATGTATCAGTGCATTAAATCCAAGTCCATCCTTCCAAGTATTTGTAAAGTTTCTTATATCAATGTCTTGATATCTGAAAAGTAAAAAAAAAATATTAATTCAAAAATTACTTTTCAGTCTGCACCAATGATCACTAAGCCTTAAACATCAGTCTAGTAAACATTGGTTCTGGTAGTAAAAAATTCTACAAAATTGGTTAAATCAAATAACACAAACTCTTCTAAAATGTCTTTTGGATTAGTGTATCAAAACATCTTTTGGGACAAATTGTTTCCATTGCATAAATTGAAAGAAATAGTCTTCTGAGACAACAAAAATACCAGTGTTATTTTAATTGAGCAGATATACTGATTTGACATCCAAAGTGATGTTCAAAACAAAACTGTTTGAAAACCTAATTCAAATACTGTAAAAATTGAAATTAGAAAAACCAATTCATTGTTCAAAACTACAAGCAAACCCAGTGAATATTATTAATGTCAAGATAAACCTTGATTCTACAATAATTGTTAACATTTAATTTCTAATTTTTGAAATACATGTAGCATAAATTAATTTTATGTCAGTATAAGAGCCTAGACTATTGTGCTGACAATACCACCAGAGACACACAGTCTACCATCAGCAGAGGTAACCAACAAACATCAATCATGAGTACTGTTGTGTTCTAAGGGAGATAACTCAAATTAAATTTTCAAAAGTTTGTTAATGTCAGTGTGAAGGCCCTGACTATTGTGTAGACAAACAGAGGTAACCACCAAACATTAACCATGAGTACTGTGGTGATTTTTTATGCTCTAAGGGAGATAACTCAAATTAAATTTCCAAACTTTTCTTAAGAATCTACCCTTGTGTTGACTGTCTGCACCAGTTCAGGAGTGTTTTTTCTAAATTTGTCTGTCTTAAATCATCCATTAGATTTTTCATTACATCTTTAACCTGTAAGATATAATATATAAAATTCTATCATCTAACTATCAAAATTTATTCCATTTTCTAAGAAATTCTACAACGTTCCCTGTTCAAATAGTAACAAAAGATAAAGTACATTTACTAATCATTTTATAATCCTGATGGTCATATTAACAACAATTAAAGTACATTATTAACATACATGAACCCCCGTCCTCTTTTACTATCCTGCTAGTTTCTATGTAACATTTTTATTTGTATTACCCATTAAAAGACAAAGTGTCAATATCTTGCAATCCAAACTCCCCCCCCCCCCCCACCCCCCTTTTCTCCTATACACATACCTGCCAATGTAGAATGATACTCCAAACTAGACCAAGTGTCAATTTCTGGTTACCATCGACGATATCATTACTACTGATGTTCACCAACTTAATCTAAAAATAGAATTATTTCCTGTGAAGTCTACCATAATATTCAAGGTGCCTTTCATACAACATTAAATGTTTAACTCACTCACTCATATATCTTTATTAAAAGAAACAAATGAACGAGTTCTTAACAAGATATATCTTGTCATTTATTTGGTGATCCACAACATTTAAACTAATACAGTGATAACACTCTAAACTGAACCTCTGTGGGACCAGCTTTAGTGAATAGACATGCGTTCAGTTTATACAGGTTAAATTAACAAAGATTTCCTATATATGGACTAATTTAAAGTTCGGTTTATGCAGGATTCTTACATCTACCTGCAAAATAAGCACATTTCCGCACAAGGAGAGGTGTACTCAATACAATTTTTTTTAGCTAAACAGCCCACCACCACAGTATAACTGCAAAATTGTTGAAAATGGTGTTTAACTCTGATTATCTACAAAGGAAAAACAAACATATGGCAGAATACAAGTCATGTGTTGAAAAGCTCATTCAAAAACCATGTTCCAGTTTTTTCTTCTCAGACATAATGCAGTTTCCTGTTCAAGTAAAACAGAGGCCTACATTTTTTATCTGGTCCAAAGTTTGTATTTTCTTTCCCACATAAAACAGGTGTTTATATTAGATACCTGTGTGACATAAACTACATATTGTTGCTTCTTATAAGAGACTTGTATAAATCTTACTATCAATAAAACTATCGAATACATCTCAGACGACAAAATCACAGGTATTAACTAAATTGCAATATCATTCAAGAAGATTTCAAAAATAAAAACCTAAACGATTCTAAATAGAATTTTCTATTTAAATGGTTTACCTATTTATAACGTCACATTTCAATTGAAGTCCCAAACATCTATAAGGCACATCCACTTATTTACACAAGATTTAACAGGGTCTCTTCATTGTAAATTAATAAATCTTAAAACAAATGATTTAAGTAAGAACCCCTACAGAGAAAGATAATGAATTTTACATTTTTATTTATTGAAGAATTTTTATTGTAGATAGCCGTGGTTAATGTCTGGAAATGTGAAACACTTTTAATTTATCTGAAAATGAGCGAGTTACCAGAGAGCTCATGCTAACAAATGTATTTCCCTACAACTATCTGACATTTTACAAGGGACATTGAGCATGTTACCGAGAGCTCACGTTAACAAATGTCTTTCCCTACAACTATCTGACATTTTACAAGGGACATTGAGCAAGTTACCAAGAGCTCAACTTTAACAAATGTATTTCTCTACAACTATCTGACATTTTACAAGGGACATTGAGCAAGTTACCGAGAGCTCACGTTAACAAATGTATTTCCCTACAACTATCTGACATTTTACAAGGGACATTGAGCAAGTTACCGAGAGCTCACGTTAACAAATGTATTTCCTTACAACTATCTGACATTTTACAAGGGACATTGAGCAAGTTACCGAGAGCTCACGTTAACAAATGTATTTCCTTACAACTATCTGACATTTTACAAGGGACATTGAGCAAGTTACTGAGAGCTCACGTTAACAAATGTCTTTCCCTACAACTATCTGACATTTTACAAGAGACATTGAGCAAGTTACCGAGAGCTCACGTTAACAAATGTATTTCCCTACAACTATCTGACATCTTACAAGGGACATTGAGCATGTTACCAAGAGCTCACGTTAACAAATGTATTTCCCTACAACTATCTGACATTTTACAAGGGACATTGAGCAAGTTACCGAGAGCTCACGTTAACAAACGTCTTTCCCTACAACTATCTGACATTTTACAAGGGATATTGAGCAAGTTACCGAGAGCTCACGTTAACAAATGTCTTTCCCTACACTATCTGACATTTTACAAGGGACATTGAGCAAGTTACCGAGAGCTCCACTTTAACAAATGTCTTTCCCTACAACTATCTGACATTTTACAAGACACATTGAGCAAGTTACCGAGAGCTCACGTTAACAAATGTATTTCCTTACAACTATCTGACATTTTACAAGGGACATTGAGCAAGTTACTGAGAGCTCACGTTAACAAATGTCTTTCCCTACAACTATCTGACATTTTACAAGAGACATTGAGCAAGTTATCGAGAGCTCACGTTAACAAATGTATTTCCCTACAACTATCTGACATTTTACAAGGGACATTGAGCATGTTACCAAGAGCTCACGTTAACAAATGTATTTCCCTACAACTATCTGACATTTTACAAGGGACATTGAGCAAGTTACCGAGAGCTCACGTTAACAAACGTCTTTCCCTACAACTATCTGACATTTTACAAGGGATATTGAGCAAGTTACCGAGAGCTCACGTTAACAAATGTCTTTCCCTACAACTATCTGACATTTTACAAGGGACATTGAGCAAGTTACCGAGAGCTCCACTTTAACAAATGTCTTTCCCTACAACTATCTGACATTTTACAAGAGACATTGAGCAAGTTACCGAGAGCTCACGTTAACAAATGTACTTCCCTACAACTATTTGACATTTTACAAGGGACATTGAGCATGTTACCGAGAGCTCACGTTAACAAATGTATTTCCCTACAACTATCTGACATTTTACAAGGGACATTGAGCAAGTTACTGAGAGCTCACGTTAACAAATGTATTTCCCTACAACTATCTGACATTTTAAAAGGGACATTGAGCAAGTTACCGAGAGCTCACGTTAACAAACGTCTTTCCCTACAACTATCTGACATTTTACAAGGGACATTGAGCAAGTTACCGAGAGCTCACGTTAACAAATGTATTTCCCTACAACTATCTGACATTTTACAAGGGATATTGAGCAAGTTACCGAGAGCTCACGTTAACAAATGTCTTTCCCTACAACTATCTGACATTTTACAAGAGACATTGAGCAAGTTACCGAGAGCTCACGTTAACAAATGTATTTCCCTACAACTATCTGACATTTTACAAGGGACATTGAGCATGTTACCAAGAGCTCACGTTAACAAATGTATTTCCCTACAACTATCTGACATTTTACAAGGGACATTGAGCAAGTTACCGAGAGCTCACGTTAACAAACGTCTTTCCCTACAACTATCTGACATTTTACAAGGGACATTGAGCATGTTACCAAGAGCTCACGTTAACAAATGTATTTCCCTACAACTATCTGACATTTTACAAGGGACATTGAGCAAGTTACCGAGAGCTCACGTTAACAAACGTCTTTCCCTACAACTATCTGACATTTTACAAGGGATATTGAGCAAGTTACCGAGAGCTCACGTTAACAAATGTCTTTCCCTACAACTATCTGACATTTTACAAGGGACATTGAGCAAGTTACCGAGAGCTCCACTTTAACAAATGTCTTTCCCTACAACTATCTGACATTTTACAAGAGACATTGAGCAAGTTACCGAGAGCTCACGTTAACAAATGTACTTCCCTACAACTATTTGACATTTTACAAGGGACATTGAGCATGTTACCGAGAGCTCACATTAACAAATGTATTTCCCTACAACTATCTGACATTTTACAAGGGACATTGAGCAAGTTACTGAGAGCTCACGTTAACAAATGTATTTCCCTACAACTATCTGACATTTTAAAAGGGACATTGAGCAAGTTACCGAGAGCTCACGTTAACAAACGTCTTTCCCTACAACTATCTGACATTTTACAAGGGACATTGAGCAAGTTACCGAGAGCTCACGTTAACAAATGTATTTCCCTACAACTATCTGACATTTTACAAGGGATATTGAGCAAGTTACCGAGAGCTCACGTTAACAAATGTCTTTCCCTACAACTATCTGACATTTTACAAGGGACATTGAGCAAGTTACCGAGAGCTCACGTTAACAAATGTACTTCCCTACAACTATCTGACATTTTACAAGGGACATTGAGCAAGTTACCGAGAGCTCACGTTAACAAATGTATTTCCCTACAACTATCTGACATTTTACAAGGGACACTGAGCAAGTTACCGAGAGCTCCACTTTAACAAATGTCTTTCCCTACAACTATCTGACATTTTACAAGGGACATTGAGCAAGTTACCGAGAGCTCACGTTAACAAACGTCTTTCCCTACAACTATCTGACATTTTACAAGGGACATTGAGCAAGTTACCGAAAGCTCACGTTAACAAATGTATTTCCCTACAACTATCTGACATTTTACAAGGGACATTGAGCAAGTTACCGAGAGCTCATGTTAACAAATGTATTTCCCTACAACTATCTGACATTTTACAAGGGACATTGAGCAAGTTACCAAGAGCTCACGTTAACAAATGTATTTCCCTACAACTATCTGACATTTTACAAGGGACATTGAGCAAGTTACCGAGAGCTCACGTTAACAAATGTATTTCCCTACAACTATCTGACATTTTACAAGGGACACTGAACAAGTTACCGAGAGCTCCACTTTAACAAATGTCTTTCCCTACAACTATCTGACATTTTACAAGGGACATTGAGCAAGTTACCGAGAGCTCACGTTAACAAACGTCTTTCCCTACAACTATCTGACATTTTACAAGGGACATTGAGCAAGTTACCGAGAGCTCATGTTAACAAATGTATTTCCCTACAACTATCTGACATTTTACAAGGGACATTGAGCAAGTTACCGAGAGCTCACGTTAACAAATGTATTTCCCTACAACTATCTGACATTTTACAAGGGACATTGAGCAAGTTACCGAGAGCTCACGTTAACAAATGTATTTCCCTACAACTATCTGACATTTTACAAAGGACATTGAGCAAGTTACCGAGAGCTCACGTTAACAAACGTCTTTCCCTACAACTATCTGACATTTTACAATGGACACTGAGCAAGTTACCGAGAGCTCACGTTAACAAATGTCTTTCCCTACAACTATCTGATATTTTACAAAGGACATTGAGCAAGTTACCGAGAGCTCACGTTAACAAACGTCTTTCCCTACAACTATCTGACATTTTACAAGGGACATTGAGCAAGTTACCGAGAGCTCACGTTAACAAATGTATTTCCCTACAACTATCTGACATTTTACAAGGGACACTGAGCAAGTTACCGAGAGCTCACGTTAACAAATGTCTTTCCCTACAACTATCTGACATTTTACAAGGGACATTGAGCAAGTTACCGAGAGCTCATGTTAACAAATGTATTTCCCTATAACTATCTGACATTTTACAAGAGACATTGAGCAAGTTACCAAGAGCTCCACTTTAACAAATGTATTTCCCAACAACTATCTGACATTTTACAAGGGAGATAATTAATTACTAATGTTTTATTACTTGATTGATTGTTGTTTTATGCCAACTTTAGTAATATTTCAGCTATATCGTGGCATTCTAATGTTTTATTAATTGATTGATTGTTGTTTTATGTCAACTTTAGTAATATTTCAGCTATATCGTGGCATTCTAATGTTTTATTAATTGATTGATTGTTGTTTTATGCCAACTTTAGTAATATTTCAGCTATATCGTGGCATTCTAATGTTTTATTAATTGATTGATTGTTGTTTTATGTCAACTTTAGTAATATTTCAGCTATATCGTGGCATTCTTATGTTTTATTAATTGATTGATTGTTGTTTTATGCCAACTTTAGTAATATTTCAGCTATATCGTGGCATTCTAATGTTTTATTAATTGATTGATTGTTGTTTTATGTCAACTTTAGTAATATTTCAGCTATATCGTGGCATTCTAATGTTTTATTAATTGATTGATTGTTGTTTTATGTCAACTTTAGTAATATTTCAGCTATATCGTGGCATTCTAATGTTTTATTAATTGATTGATTGTTGTTTTATGTCAACTTTAGTAATATTTCAGCTATATCGTGGCATTCTAATGTTTTATTACTTGATTGATTGTTGTTTTATGCCAACTTTAGTAATATTTCAGCTATATCGTGGCATTCTAATGTTTTATTAATTGATTGATTGTTGTTTTATGTCAACTTTAGTAATATTTCAGCTATATCGTGGCATTCTAATGTTTTATTAATTGATTGATTGTTGTTTTATGTCAACTTTAGTAATATTTCAGCTATATCGTGGCATTCTAATGTTTTATTAATTGATTGTTGTTTTATGCCAACTTTAGTAATATTTCAGCTATATCGTGGCATTCTAATGTTTTATTAATTAATTGATTGTTATTTTATGCCAACTTTAGTAATATTTCAGCTATATCGTGGCATTCTAATGTTTTATTAATTGATTGATTGTTGTTTTATGCCAACTTTAGTAATATTTCAGCTATATCGTGGCATTCTAATGTTTTATTAATTGATTGATTGTTGTTTTATGCCAACTTTAGTAATATTTCAGCTATATCGTGGCATTCTAATGTTTTATTAATTGATTGTTGTTTTATGTCAACTTTAGTAATATTTCAGCTATATCGTGGCATTCTAATGTTTTATTAATTGATTGATTGTTGTTTTATGCCAACTTTAGTAATATTTCAGCTATATCGTGGCATTCTAATGTTTTATTAATTGATTGATTGTTGTTTTATGCCAACTTTAGTAATATTTCAGCTATATCGTGGCATTCTAATGTTTTATTAATTGATTGATTGTTGTTTTATGTCAACTTTAGTAATATTTCAGCTATATCGTGGCATTCTAATGTTTTATTACTTGATTGATTGTTGTTTTATGCCAACTTTAGTAATATTTCAGCTATATCGTGGCATTCTAATGTTTTATTAATTGATTGATTGTTGTTTTATGTCAACTTTAGTAATATTTCAGCTATATCGTGGCATTCTAATGTTTTATTAATTGATTGTTGTTTTATGCCAACTTTAGTAATATTTCAGCTATATCGTGGCATTCTAATGTTTTATTAATTAATTGATTGTTGTTTTATGTCAACTTTAGTAATATTTCAGCTATATCGTGGCATTCTAATGTTTTATTAATTGATTGATTGTTGTTTTATGTCAACTTTAGTAATATTTCAGCTATATCGTGGCATTCTAATGTTTTATTAATTGATTGATTGTTGTTTTATGTCAACTTTAGTAATATTTCAGCTATATCGTGGCATTCTAATGTTTTATTAATTGATTGATTGTTGTTTTATGCCAACTTTAGTAATATTTCAGCTATATCGTGGCATTCTAATGTTTTATTAATTGATTGATTGTTGTTTTATGCCAACTTTAGTAATATTTCAGCTATATCGTGGCATTCTAATGTTTTATTACTTGATTGATTGTTGTTTTATGCCAACTTTAGTAATATTTCAGCTATATCGTGGCATTCTAATGTTTTATTAATTGATTGTTGTTTTATGCCAACTTTAGTAATATTTCAGCTATATCGTGGCATTCTAATGTTTTATTAATTGATTGATTGTTGTTTTATGCCAACTTTAGTAATATTTCAGCTATATCGTGGCATTCTAATGTTTTATTAATTGATTGATTGTTGTTTTATGCCAACTTTAGTAATATTTCAGCTATATCGTGGCATTCTAATGTTTTATTAATTGATTGATTGTTGTTTTATGCCAACTTTAGTAATATTTCAGCTATATCGTGGCATTCTAATGTTTTATTAATTGATTGTTGTTTTATGTCAACTTTAGTAATATTTCAGCTATATCGTGGCATTCTAATGTTTTATTAATTGATTGATTGTTGTTTTATGCCAACTTTAGTAATATTTCAGCTATATCGTGGCATTCTAATGTTTTATTAATTGATTGATTGTTGTTTTATGCCAACTTTAGTAATATTTCAGCTATATCGTGGCATTCTAATGTTTTATTAATTGATTGATTGTTGTTTTATGCCAACTTTAGTAATATTTCAGCTATATCGTGGCATTCTAATGTTTTATTAATTGATTGATTGTTGTTTTATGCCAACTTTAGTAATATTTCAGCTATATCGTGGCATTCTAATGTTTTATTACTTGATTGATTGTTGTTTTATGCCAACTTTAGTAATATTTCAGCTATATCGTGGCATTCTAATGTTTTATTAATTGATTGATTGTTGTTTTATGTCAACTTTAGTAATATTTCAGCTATATCGTGGCATTCTAATGTTTTATTAATTGATTGATTGTTGTTTTATGCCAACTTTAGTAATATTTCAGCTATATCGTGGCATTCTAATGTTTTATTAATTGATTGATTGTTGTTTTATGTCAACTTTAGTAATATTTCAGCTATATCGTGGCATTCTAATGTTTTATTAATTGATTGATTGTTGTTTTATGCCAACTTTAGTAATATTTCAGCTATATCGTGGCATTCTAATGTTTTATTAATTGATTGATTGTTGTTTTATGCCAACTTTAGTAATATTTCAGCTATATCGTGGCATTCTAATGTTTTATTAATTGATTGATTGTTGTTTTATGTCAACTTTAGTAATATTTCAGCTATATCGTGGCATTCTAATGTTTTATTAATTGATTGATTGTTGTTTTATGTCAACTTTAGTAATATTTCAGCTATATCGTGGCATTCTAATGTTTTATTACTTGATTGATTGTTGTTTTATGCCAACTTTAGTAATATTTCAGCTATATCGTGGCATTCTAATGTTTTATTAATTGATTGATTGTTGTTTTATGTCAACTTTAGTAATATTTCAGCTATATCGTGGCATTCTAATGTTTTATTAATTGATTGATTGTTGTTTTATGCCAACTTTAGTAATATTTCAGCTATATCGTGGCATTCTAATGTTTTATTAATTGATTGATTGTTGTTTTATGCCAACTTTAGTAATATTTCAGCTATATCGTGGCATTCTAATGTTTTATTAATTGATTGATTGTTGTTTTATGCCAACTTTAGTAATATTTCAGCTATATCGTGGCATTCTAATGTTTTATTACTTGATTGATTGTTGTTTTATGCCAACTTTAGTAATATTTCAGCTATATCGTGGCATTCTAATGTTTTATTAATTGATTGATTGTTGTTTTATGTCAACTTTAGTAATATTTCAGCTATATCGTGGCATTCTAATGTTTTATTACTTGATTGATTGTTGTTTTATGTCAACTTTAGTAATATTTCAGCTATATCGTGGCATTCTAATGTTTTATTACTTGATTGATTGTTGTTTTATGTCAACTTTAGTAATATTTCAGCTATATCGTGGCATTCTAATGTTTTATTAATTGATTGATTGTTGTTTTATGCCAACTTTAGTAATATTTCAGCTATATCGTGGCATTCTAATGTTTTATTAATTGATTGATTGTTGTTTTATGCCAACTTTAGTAATATTTCAGCTATATCGTGGCATTCTAATGTTTTATTAATTGATTGATTGTTGTTTTATGCCAACTTTAGTAATATTTCAGCTATATCGTGGCATTCTAATGTTTTATTACTTGATTGATTGTTGTTTTATGCCAACTTTAGTAATATTTCAGCTATATCGTGGCATTCTAATGTTTTATTAATTGATTGATTGTTGTTTTATGCCAACTTTAGTAATATTTCAGCTATATCGTGGCATTCTAATGTTTTATTACTTGATTGATTGTTGTTTTATGTCAACTTTAGTAATATTTCAGCTATATCGTGGCATTCTAATGTTTTATTAATTGATTGTTGTTTTATGCCAACTTTAGTAATATTTCAGCTATATCGTGGCATTCTAATGTTTTATTAATTGATTGATTGTTGTTTTATGTCAACTTTAGTAATATTTCAGCTATATCGTGGCATTCTAATGTTTTATTAATTGATTGATTGTTGTTTTATGTCAACTTTAGTAATATTTCAGCTATATCGTGGCATTCTAATGTTTTATTAATTGATTGATTGTTGTTTTATGCCAACTTTAGTAATATTTCAGCTATATCGTGGCATTCTAATGTTTTATTAATTGATTGATTGTTGTTTTATGTCAACTTTAGTAATATTTCAGCTATATCGTGGCATTCTAATGTTTTATTAATTGATTGATTGTTGTTTTATGTCAACTTTAGTAATATTTCAGCTATATCGTGGCATTCTAATGTTTTATTAATTGATTGATTGTTGTTTTATGTCAACTTTAGTAATATTTCAGCTATATCGTGGCATTCTAATGTTTTATTAATTGATTGATTGTTGTTTTATGTCAACTTTAGTAATATTTCAGCTATATCGTGGCATTCTAATGTTTTATTAATTGATTGATTGTTGTTTTATGTCAACTTTAGTAATATTTCAGCTATATCGTGGCATTCTAATGTTTTATTAATTGATTGATTGTTGTTTTATGTCAACTTTAGTAATATTTCAGCTATATCGTGGCATTCTAATGTTTTATTAATTGATTGATTGTTGTTTTATGTCAACTTTAGTAATATTTCAGCTATATCGTGGCATTCTAATGTTTTATTAATTGATTGATTGTTGTTTTATGTCAACTTTAGTAATATTTCAGCTATATCGTGGCATTCTAATGTTTTATTAATTGATTGATTGTTGTTTTATGTCAACTTTAGTAATATTTCAGCTATATCGTGGCATTCTAATGTTTTATTAATTAATTGATTGTTGTTTTATGCCAACTTTAGTAATATTTCAGCTATATCGTGGAATTCTAATGTTTTATTACTTGATTGATTGTTGTTTTATGCCAACTTTAGTAATATTTCAGCTATATCGTGGCATTCTAATGTTTTATTAATTGATTGATTGTTGTTTTATGTCAACTTTAGTAATATTTCAGCTATATCGTGGCATTCTAATGTTTTATTAATTGATTGATTGTTGTTTTATGTCAACTTTAGTAATATTTCAGCTATATCGTGGCATTCTAATGTTTTATTAATTGATTGATTGTTGTTTTATGCCAACTTTAGTAATATTTCAGCTATATCGTGGCATTCTAATGTTTTATTAATTGATTGTTGTTTTATGTCAACTTTAGTAATATTTCAGCTATATCGTGGCATTCTAATGTTTTATTAATTGATTGATTGTTGTTTTATGTCAACTTTAGTAATATTTCAGCTATATCGTGGCATTCTAATGTTTTATTAATTAATTGATTGTTGTTTTATGTCAACTTTAGTAATATTTCAGCTATATCGTGGCATTCTAATGTTTTATTAATTGATTGATTGTTGTTTTATGTCAACTTTAGTAATATTTCAGCTATATCGTGGCATTCTAATGTTTTATTAATTGATTGATTGTTGTTTTATGCCAACTTTAGTAATATTTCAGCTATATCGTGGCATTCTAATGTTTTATTAATTGATTGATTGTTGTTTTATGCCAACTTTAGTAATATTTCAGCTATATCGTGGCATTCTAATGTTTTATTACTTGATTGATTGTTGTTTTATGCCAACTTTAGTAATATTTCAGCTATATCGTGGCATTCTAATGTTTTATTAATTGATTGATTGTTGTTTTATGTCAACTTTAGTAATATTTCAGCTATATCGTGGCATTCTAATGTTTTATTAATTGATTGATTGTTGTTTTATGCCAACTTTAGTAATATTTCAGCTATATCGTGGCATTCTAATGTTTTATTAATTGATTGATTGTTGTTTTATGTCAACTTTAGTAATATTTCAGCTATATCGTGGCATTCTAATGTTTTATTAATTGATTGATTGTTGTTTTATGTCAACTTTAGTAATATTTCAGCTATATCGTGGCATTCTAATGTTTTATTAATTGATTGATTGTTGTTTTATGTCAACTTTAGTAATATTTCAGCTATATCGTGGCATTCTAATGTTTTATTACTTGATTGATTGTTGTTTTATGCCAACTTTAGTAATATTTCAGCTATATCGTGGCATTCTAATGTTTTATTAATTGATTGATTGTTGTTTTATGTCAACTTTAGTAATATTTCAGCTATATCGTGGCATTCTAATGTTTTATTAATTGATTGATTGTTGTTTTATGCCAACTTTAGTAATATTTCAGCTATATCGTGGCATTCTAATGTTTTATTAATTGATTGTTGTTTTATGCCAACTTTAGTAATATTTCAGCTATATCGTGGCATTCTAATGTTTTATTAATTGATTGATTGTTGTTTTATGTCAACTTTAGTAATATTTCAGCTATATCGTGGCATTCTAATGTTTTATTAATTGATTGTTGTTTTATGCCAACTTTAGTAATATTTCAGCTATATCGTGGCATTCTAATGTTTTATTAATTGATTGATTGTTGTTTTATGTCAACTTTAGTAATATTTCAGCTATATCGTGGCATTCTAATGTTTTATTAATTGATTGATTGTTGTTTTATGTCAACTTTAGTAATATTTCAGCTATATCGTGGCATTCTAATGTTTTATTAATTGATTGATTGTTGTTTTATGTCAACTTTAGTAATATTTCAGCTATATCGTGGCATTCTAATGTTTTATTAATTGATTGTTGTTTTATGCCAACTTTAGTAATATTTCAGCTATATCGTGGCATTCTAATGTTTTATTAATTGATTGATTGTTGTTTTATGTCAACTTTAGTAATATTTCAGCTATATCGTGGCATTCTAATGTTTTATTAATTGATTGTTGTTTTATGCCAACTTTAGTAATATTTCAGCTATATCGTGGCATTCTAATGTTTTATTAATTGATTGATTGTTGTTTTATGTCAACTTTAGTAATATTTCAGCTATATCGTGGCATTCTAATGTTTTATTAATTGATTGATTGTTGTTTTATGTCAACTTTAGTAATATTTCAGCTATATCGTGGCATTCTAATGTTTTATTAATTGATTGATTGTTGTTTTATGTCAACTTTAGTAATATTTCAGCTATATCGTGGCATTCTAATGTTTTATTAATTGATTGTTGTTTTATGCCAACTTTAGTAATATTTCAGCTATATCGTGGCATTCTAATGTTTTATTAATTGATTGATTGTTGTTTTATGTCAACTTTAGTAATATTTCAGCTATATCGTGGCATTCTAATGTTTTATTAATTGATTGTTGTTTTATGCCAACTTTAGTAATATTTCAGCTATATCGTGGCATTCTAATGTTTTATTAATTGATTGATTGTTGTTTTATGTCAACTTTAGTAATATTTCAGCTATATCGTGGCATTCTAATGTTTTATTAATTGATTGTTGTTTTATGCCAACTTTAGTAATATTTCAGCTATATCGTGGCATTCTAATGTTTTATTAATTGATTGATTGTTGTTTTATGTCAACTTTAGTAATATTTCAGCTATATCGTGGCATTCTAATGTTTAATTATAGATTTTGATTCCCTTAAATTGATCCCATGCTCAAAAATATATTGTTCTGCCTCTATGTAATGTGTGCAAACTGATCAGAAAGTCTAGGTCATGGGAGTTTAAAACTTTAAACAATAATTCAGTTATAAGGTGGCAGGCAGTTTATTTATAACAATAATTCAGCTATAAGGTCGCAGGCAGTTTATTTATAACAATAATTCAGCTATAAGGTGGCAGGCAGTTTATTTATAACAATAATTCAGTTTTAAGGTGGCAGGCAGTTTATTTATTGGTCAACTTAAAATATTTATAAAAAAGTTTCCCAATATCAACAAAAGGAACAATCATCTCTCATTTTAACTGAACACAAAAAAGACCAGTTCTTTACTTGGGACAGGCATAAAAATGTGGTTAATGGAATCCTAACCCCCCCCCCCCCCCTCTTGATAATTTGTAATCTGTATATAAAAGTGTATTGTAATGGAGATACAGATTATCTAGCGAGCTCTTAGTTACTTTAAATTTTCCCCAAGTGTATTTCTGTTTGTGACTTACAATTTACCATTTAGAACAGTAACTCGCAAAGCCCCCTTTCCCCTTTTCAAACAAGAAAAACTTATGAACCTGTTTACCAAAGGACAAGCACAGTTACTATTGTAGCACACCCTTTTTTCAAACGAGAAAAATCTGGATGTACTGTTTATGGAAGGACGTATTTCTAAACAAGAAAAATCTGGAGGACAATCTTATCCTAATGATACTGAAGGACAGACAATCTTATCCTATCGATACACTAATGATATGGAAGGACAATCTTATCCTAAAGACAGTTACACTCAACATTTTTATGAATCAATTAGTGATTGCTGTAGAGATTATTTCTTCATAATCATATTATACTGAATTCTTCAGGAGATTTATAACGTCCTTATTCCTGACAATGTTTACGTAAGATGAATCAAGTACATATTAATTTCTCCGACATACTGATTTATTTGACACTTTTCCAATTGTAAAACTAAAATTAGTTTCAAGGCATCTATTTGTAAAATGTGAGGAAGTCTTTCCTACATTTTTCTGTTTTTAACACATTTCCTGTGATATTTTTGTTTTTCAAACTGGTAAGATATTGATAGAAATCTAATTAACTGACATTTGTTGAAAGGAATAATGTCGTTGGTAATTTTTTTAAGTTTTTTCTTTTGCATTGAAATGTAATACTACATACACAATGGCACTTCAGCATGAGTTTGAACTCTTAACACTTCCTTTAATTCCATCCAACTGTCATGTTGGTGGCCTATGTTAATTCTTGTTTTATTATCTTTAATTCCATCCAACTGTCATGTTGGTGGCCTATGTTAATTCTTGTTTTATTATCTTTAATTCCATCCAACTGTCATGTTGGTGGCCTATGTTAATTCTTGTTTTATTATCTTCAATTCCATCCAACTGTCATGTTGGTGGCCTATGTTAATTCTTGTTTTATTATCTTTAATTCCATCCAACTGTCATGTTGGTGGCCTATGTTAATTCTTGTTTTATTATCTTTAATTCCATCCAACTGTCATGTTGGTGGCCTATGTTAATTCTTGTTTTATTATCTTTAATTCCATCCAACTGTCATGTTGGTGGCCTATGTTAATTCTTGTTTTATTATCTTCAATTCCATCCAACTGTCATGTTGGTGGCCTATGTTAATTCTTGTTTTATTATATTTAATTCCATCCAACTGTCATGTTGGTGGCCTATGTTAATTCTTGTTTTATTATCTTTAATTCCATCCAACTGTCATGTTGGTGGCCTATGTTAATTCTTGTTTTATTATCTTTAATTCCATCCAACTGTCATGTTGGTGGCCTATGTTAATTCTTGTTTTATTATCTTTAATTCCATCCAACTGTCATGTTGGTGGCCTATGTTAATTCTTGTTTTATTATCTTTAATTCCATCCAACTGTCATGTTGGTGGCCTATGTTAATTCTTGTTTTATTATATTTAATTCCATCCAACTGTCATGTTGGTGGCCTATGTTAATTCTTGTTTTATTATCTTTAATTCCATCCAACTGTCATGTTGGTGGCCTATGTTAATTCTTGTTTTATTATATTTAATTCCATCCAACTGTCATGTTGGTGGCCTATGTTAATTCTTGTTTTATTATCTTTAATTCCATCCAACTGTCATGTTGGTGGCCTATGTTAATTCTTGTTTTATTATCTTTAATTCCATCCAACTGTCATGTTGGTGGCCTATATCGATTCTGGTTTTATTATATTTAATTCCATCCAACTGTCATGTTGGTGGCCTATGTTAATTTTTGTTTTATTATATTTAATTCCATCCAACTGTCATGTTGGTGGCCTATGTTAATTCTTGTTTTATTATCTTTAATTCCATCCAACTGTCATGTTGGTGGCCTATGTTAATTCTTGTTTTATTATATTTAATTCCATCCAACTGTCATGTTGGTGGCCTATGTTAATTCTTGTTTTATTATATTTAATTCCATCCAACTGTCATGTTGGTGGCCTATGTTAATTCTTGTTTTATTATCTTTAATTCCATCCAACTGTCATGTTGGTGGCCTATGTTAATTCTTGTTTTATTATCTTTAATTCCATCCAACTGTCATGTTGGTGGCCTATATCGATTCTGGTTTTATTATATTTAATTCCATCCAACTGTCATGTTGGTGGCCTATGTTAATTTTTGTTTTATTATATTTAATTCCATCCAACTGTCATGTTGGTGGCCTATGTTAATTCTTGTTTTATTATCTTTAATTCCATCCAACTGTCATGTTGGTGGCCTATGTTAATTCTTGTTTTATTATCTTTAATTCCATCCAACTGTCATGTTGGTGGCCTATGTTAATTCTTGTTTTCTTATCTTTAATTCCATCCAACTGTCATGTTGGTGGCCTATGTTAATTCTTGTTTTATTATCTTTAATTCCATCCAACTGTCATGTTGGTGGCCTATGTTAATTCTTGTTTTATTATCTTTAATTCCATCCAACTGTCATGTTGGTGGCCTATGTTAATTCTTGTTTTATTATCTTTAATTCCATCCAACTGTCATGTTGGTGGCCTATGTTAATTCTTGTTTTATTATATTTAATTCCATCTAACTGTCATGTTGGTGGCCTATATTAATTCTTGTTTTATTATCTTTAATTCCATCCAACTGTCATGTTGGTGGCCTATGTTAATTCTTGTTTTATTATATTTAATTCCATCCAACTGTCATGTTGGTGGCCTATGTTAATTCTTGTTTTATTATCTTTAATTCCATCCAACTGTCATGTTGGTGGCCTATGTTAATTCTTGTTTTATTATCTTTAATTCCATCCAACTGTCATGTTGGTGGCCTATGTTAATTCTTGTTTTATTATCTTTAATTCCATCCAACTGTCATGTTGGTGGCCTATGTTAATTCTTGTTTTATTATATTTAATTCCATCCAACTGTCATGTTGGTGGCCTATGTTAATTCTTGTTTTATTATCTTCAATTCCATCCAACTGTCATGTTGGTGGCCTATGTTAATTCTTGTTTTATTATCTTCAATTCCAACAAACTGTCATGTTGGTGGCCTATGTTAATTCTTGTTTTATTATATTTAATTCCATCCAACTGTCATGTTGGTGGCCTATGTTAATTCTTGTTTTATTATATTTAATTCCATCCAACTGTCATGTTGGTGGCCTATGTGAATTCTTGTTTTATTATATTTAATTCCATCCAACTGTCATGTTGGTGGCCTATGTTAATTCTTGTTTTATTATATTTAATTCCATCCAACTGTCATGTTGGTGGCCTATGTTAATTCTTGTTTTATTATCTTCAATTCCATCCAACTGTCATGTTGGTGGCCTATGTTAATTCTTGTTTTATTATATTTAATTCCATCCAACTGTCATGTTGGTGGCCTATGTTAATTCTTGTTTTATTATCTTTAATTCCATCCAACTGTCATGTTGGTGGCCTATCTTAATTCTTGTTTTATTATCTTTAATTCCATCCAACTGTCATGTTGGTGGCCTATGTTAATTCTTGTTTTATTATATTTAATTCCATCCAACTGTCATGTTGGTGGCCTATGTTAATTCTTGTTTTATTATATTTAATTCCATCCAACTGTCATGTTGGTGGCCTATGTTAATTCTTGTTTTATTATCTTTAATTCCATCCAACTGTCATGTTGGTGGCCTATGTTAATTCTTGTTTTATTATCTTTAATTCCATCCAACTGTCATGTTGGTGGCCTATGTTAATTCTTGTTTTATTATCTTCAATTCCATCCAACTGTTATGTTGGTGGCCTATGTTAATTCTTGTTTTATTATATTTAATTCCATCCAACTGTCATGTTGGTGGCCTATGTTAATTCTTGTTTTATTATATTTAATTCCATCCAACTGTCATGTTGGTGGCCTATGTTAATTCTTGTTTTATTATCTTTAATTCCATCCAACTGTCATGTTGGTGGCCTATGTTAATTCTTGTTTTATTATATTTAATTCCATCCAACTGTCATGTTGGTGGCCTATGTTAATTCTTGTTTTATTATATTTAATTCCATCCAACTGTCATGTTGGTGGCCTATGTTAATTCTTGTTTTATTATCTTTAATTCCATCCAACTGTCATGTTGGTGGCCTATGTTAATTCTTGTTTTATTATATTTAATTCCATCCAACTGTCATGTTGGTGGCCTATGTTAATTCTTGTTTTATTATCTTTAATTCCATCCAACTGTCATGTTGGTGGCCTATGTTAATTCTTGTTTTATTATATTTAATTCCATCCAACTGTCATGTTGGTGGCCTATGTTAATTCTTGTTTTATTATATTTAATTCCATCCAACTGTCATGTTGGTGGCCTATGTTAATTCTTGTTTTATTATCTTTAATTCCATCCAACTGTCATGTTGGTGGCCTATGTTAATTCTTGTTTTATTATCTTTAATTCCATCCAACTGTCATGTTGGTGGCCTATGTTAATTCTTGTTTTATTATATTTAATTCCATCCAACTGTCATGTTGGTGGCCTATGTTAATTCTTGTTTTATGATATTTAATTCCATCCAACTGTCATGTTGGTGGCCTATGTTAATTCTTGTTTTATTATATTTAATTCCATCCAACTGTCATGTTGGTGGCCTATGTTAATTCTTGTTTTATTATCTTTAATTCCATCCAACTGTCATGTTGGTGGCCTATGTTAATTCTTGTTTTATTATCTTTAATTCCATCCAACTGTCATGTTGGTGGCCTATATCGATTCTGGTTTTATTATATTTAATTCCATCCAACTGTCATGTTGGTGGCCTATGTTAATTTTTGTTTTATTATATTTAATTCCATCCAACTGTCATGTTGGTGGCCTATGTTAATTCTTGTTTTATTATCTTTAATTCCATCCAACTGTCATGTTGGTGGCCTATGTTAATTCTTGTTTTATTATCTTTAATTCCATCCAACTGTCATGTTGGTGGCCTATGTTAATTCTTGTTTTCTTATCTTTAATTCCATCCAACTGTCATGTTGGTGGCCTATGTTAATTCTTGTTTTATTATCTTTAATTCCATCCAACTGTCATGTTGGTGGCCTATGTTAATTCTTGTTTTATTATCTTTAATTCCATCCAACTGTCATGTTGGTGGCCTATGTTAATTCTTGTTTTATTATCTTTAATTCCATCCAACTGTCATGTTGGTGGCCTATGTTAATTCTTGTTTTATTATATTTAATTCCATCTAACTGTCATGTTGGTGGCCTATATTAATTCTTGTTTTATTATCTTTAATTCCATCCAACTGTCATGTTGGTGGCCTATGTTAATTCTTGTTTTATTATATTTAATTCCATCCAACTGTCATGTTGGTGGCCTATGTTAATTCTTGTTTTATTATCTTTAATTCCATCCAACTGTCATGTTGGTGGCCTATGTTAATTCTTGTTTTATTATCTTTAATTCCATCCAACTGTCATGTTGGTGGCCTATGTTAATTCTTGTTTTATTATCTTTAATTCCATCCAACTGTCATGTTGGTGGCCTATGTTAATTCTTGTTTTATTATATTTAATTCCATCCAACTGTCATGTTGGTGGCCTATGTTAATTCTTGTTTTATTATCTTCAATTCCATCCAACTGTCATGTTGGTGGCCTATGTTAATTCTTGTTTTATTATCTTCAATTCCAACAAACTGTCATGTTGGTGGCCTATGTTAATTCTTGTTTTATTATATTTAATTCCATCCAACTGTCATGTTGGTGGCCTATGTTAATTCTTGTTTTATTATATTTAATTCCATCCAACTGTCATGTTGGTGGCCTATGTGAATTCTTGTTTTATTATATTTAATTCCATCCAACTGTCATGTTGGTGGCCTATGTTAATTCTTGTTTTATTATATTTAATTCCATCCAACTGTCATGTTGGTGGCCTATGTTAATTCTTGTTTTATTATCTTCAATTCCATCCAACTGTCATGTTGGTGGCCTATGTTAATTCTTGTTTTATTATATTTAATTCCATCCAACTGTCATGTTGGTGGCCTATGTTAATTCTTGTTTTATTATCTTTAATTCCATCCAACTGTCATGTTGGTGGCCTATCTTAATTCTTGTTTTATTATCTTTAATTCCATCCAACTGTCATGTTGGTGGCCTATGTTAATTCTTGTTTTATTATATTTAATTCCATCCAACTGTCATGTTGGTGGCCTATGTTAATTCTTGTTTTATTATATTTAATTCCATCCAACTGTCATGTTGGTGGCCTATGTTAATTCTTGTTTTATTATCTTTAATTCCATCCAACTGTCATGTTGGTGGCCTATGTTAATTCTTGTTTTATTATCTTTAATTCCATCCAACTGTCATGTTGGTGGCCTATGTTAATTCTTGTTTTATTATCTTCAATTCCATCCAACTGTTATGTTGGTGGCCTATGTTAATTCTTGTTTTATTATATTTAATTCCATCCAACTGTCATGTTGGTGGCCTATGTTAATTCTTGTTTTATTATATTTAATTCCATCCAACTGTCATGTTGGTGGCCTATGTTAATTCTTGTTTTATTATCTTTAATTCCATCCAACTGTCATGTTGGTGGCCTATGTTAATTCTTGTTTTATTATATTTAATTCCATCCAACTGTCATGTTGGTGGCCTATGTTAATTCTTGTTTTATTATATTTAATTCCATCCAACTGTCATGTTGGTGGCCTATGTTAATTCTTGTTTTATTATCTTTAATTCCATCCAACTGTCATGTTGGTGGCCTATGTTAATTCTTGTTTTATTATATTTAATTCCATCCAACTGTCATGTTGGTGGCCTATGTTAATTCTTGTTTTATTATCTTTAATTCCATCCAACTGTCATGTTGGTGGCCTATGTTAATTCTTGTTTTATTATATTTAATTCCATCCAACTGTCATGTTGGTGGCCTATGTTAATTCTTGTTTTATTATATTTAATTCCATCCAACTGTCATGTTGGTGGCCTATGTTAATTCTTGTTTTATTATCTTTAATTCCATCCAACTGTCATGTTGGTGGCCTATGTTAATTCTTGTTTTATTATCTTTAATTCCATCCAACTGTCATGTTGGTGGCCTATGTTAATTCTTGTTTTATTATATTTAATTCCATCCAACTGTCATGTTGGTGGCCTATGTTAATTCTTGTTTTATGATATTTAATTCCATCCAACTGTCATGTTGGTGGCCTATGTTAATTCTTGTTTTATGATATTTAATTCCATCCAACTGTCATGTTGGTGGCCTATGTTAATTCTTGTTTTATTATCTTTAATTCCATCCAACTGTCATGTTGGTGGCCTATATCGATTCTGGTTTTATTATATTTAATTCCATCCAACTGTCATGTTGGTGGCCTATGTTAATTCTTGTTTTATTATCTTTAATTCCATCCAACTGTCATGTTGATGGCCTATGTTAATTCTTGTTTTATTATCTTTAATTCCATCCAACTGTCATGTTGGTGGCCTATGTTAATTCTTGTTTTATTATATTTAATTCCATCCAACTGTCATGTTGGTGGCCTATGTTAATTCTTGTTTTATTATATTTAATTCCATCCAACTGTCATGTTGGTGGCCTATGTTAATTCTTGTTTTATTATCTTTAATTCCATCCAACTGTCATGTTGGTGGCCTATGTTAATTCTTGTTTTATTATCTTTAATTCCATCCAACTGTCATGTTGGTGGCCTATATCGATTCTGGTTTTATTATATTTAATTCCATCCAACTGTCATGTTGGTGGCCTATGTTAATTTTTGTTTTATTATATTTAATTCCATCCAACTGTCATGTTGGTGGCCTATGTTAATTCTTGTTTTATTATCTTTAATTCCATCCAACTGTCATGTTGGTGGCCTATGTTAATTCTTGTTTTATTATATTTAATTCCATCCAACTGTCATGTTGGTGGCCTATGTTAATTCTTGTTTTATTATATTTAATTCCATCCAACTGTCATGTTGGTGGCCTATGTTAATTCTTGTTTTATTATCTTTAATTCCATCCAACTGTCATGTTGGTGGCCTATGTTAATTCTTGTTTTATTATCTTTAATTCCATCCAACTGTCATGTTGGTGGCCTATATCGATTCTGGTTTTATTATATTTAATTCCATCCAACTGTCATGTTGGTGGCCTATGTTAATTTTTGTTTTATTATATTTAATTCCATCCAACTGTCATGTTGGTGGCCTATGTTAATTCTTGTTTTATTATCTTTAATTCCATCCAACTGTCATGTTGGTGGCCTATGTTAATTCTTGTTTTATTATCTTTAATTCCATCCAACTGTCATGTTGGTGGCCTATGTTAATTCTTGTTTTATTATCTTTAATTCCATCCAACTGTCATGTTGGTGGCCTATGTTAATTCTTGTTTTATTATCTTTAATTCCATCCAACTGTCATGTTGGTGGCCTATGTTAATTCTTGTTTTATTATCTTTAATTCCATCCAACTGTCATGTTGGTGGCCTATGTTAATTCTTGTTTTATTATCTTTAATTCCATCCAACTGTCATGTTGGTGGCCTATGTTAATTCTTGTTTTATTATATTTAATTCCATCTAACTGTCATGTTGGTGGCCTATATTAATTCTTGTTTTATTATCTTTAATTCCATCCAACTGTCATGTTGGTGGCCTATGTTAATTCTTGTTTTATTATATTTAATTCCATCCAACTGTCATGTTGGTGGCCTATGTTAATTCTTGTTTTATTATCTTTAATTCCATCCAACTGTCATGTTGGTGGCCTATGTTAATTCTTGTTTTATTATCTTTAATTCCATCCAACTGTCATGTTGGTGGCCTATGTTAATTCTTGTTTTATTATCTTTAATTCCATCCAACTGTCATGTTGGTGGCCTATGTTAATTCTTGTTTTATTATATTTAATTCCATCCAACTGTCATGTTGGTGGCCTATGTTAATTCTTGTTTTATTATCTTCAATTCCATCCAACTGTCATGTTGGTGGCCTATGTTAATTCTTGTTTTATTATCTTCAATTCCAACAAACTGTCATGTTGGTGGCCTATGTTAATTCTTGTTTTATTATGTTTAATTCCATCCAACTGTCATGTTGGTGGCCTATGTTAATTCTTGTTTTATTATATTTAATTCCATCCAACTGTCATGTTGGTGGCCTATGTGAATTCTTGTTTTATTATATTTAATTCCATCCAACTGTCATGTTGGTGGCCTATGTTAATTCTTGTTTTATTATATTTAATTCCATCCAACTGTCATGTTGGTGGCCTATGTTAATTCTTGTTTTATTATCTTCAATTCCATCCAACTGTCATGTTGGTGGCCTATGTTAATTCTTGTTTTATTATATTTAATTCCATCCAACTGTCATGTTGGTGGCCTATGTTAATTCTTGTTTTATTATCTTTAATTCCATCCAACTGTCATGTTGGTGGCCTATCTTAATTCTTGTTTTATTATCTTTAATTCCATCCAACTGTCATGTTGGTGGCCTATGTTAATTCTTGTTTTATTATATTTAATTCCATCCAACTGTCATGTTGGTGGCCTATGTTAATTCTTGTTTTATTATATTTAATTCCATCCAACTGTCATGTTGGTGGCCTATGTTAATTCTTGTTTTATTATATTTAATTCCATCCAACTGTCATGTTGGTGGCCTATGTTAATTCTTGTTTTATTATATTTAATTCCATCCAACTGTCATGTTGGTGGCCTATGTTAATTCTTGTTTTATTATCTTTAATTCCATCCAACTGTCATGTTGGTGGCCTATGTTAATTCTTGTTTTATTATATTTAATTCCATCCAACTGTCATGTTGGTGGCCTATGTTAATTCTTGTTTTATTATATTTAATTCCATCCAACTGTCATGTTGGTGGCCTATGTTAATTCTTGTTTTATTATCTTTAATTCCATCCAACTGTCATGTTGGTGGCCTATGTTAATTCTTGTTTTATTATATTTAATTCCATCCAACTGTCATGTTGGTGGCCTATGTTAATTCTTGTTTTATTATCTTTAATTCCATCCAACTGTCATGTTGGTGGCCTATGTTAATTCTTGTTTTATTATATTTAATTCCATCCAACTGTCATGTTGGTGGCCTATGTTAATTCTTGTTTTATTATATTTAATTCCATCCAACTGTCATGTTGGTGGCCTATGTTAATTCTTGTTTTATTATCTTTAATTCCATCCAACTGTCATGTTGGTGGCCTATGTTAATTCTTGTTTTATTATCTTTAATTCCATCCAACTGTCATGTTGGTGGCCTATGTTAATTCTTGTTTTATTATATTTAATTCCATCCAACTGTCATGTTGGTGGCCTATGTTAATTCTTGTTTTATGATATTTAATTCCATCCAACTGTCATGTTGGTGGCCTATGTTAATTCTTGTTTTATGATATTTAATTCCATCCAACTGTCATGTTGGTGGCCTATGTTAATTCTTGTTTTATTATCTTTAATTCCATCCAACTGTCATGTTGGTGGCCTATATCGATTCTGGTTTTATTATATTTAATTCCATCCAACTGTCATGTTGGTGGCCTATGTTAATTCTTGTTTTATTATCTTTAATTCCATCCAACTGTCATGTTGATGGCCTATGTTAATTCTTGTTTTATTATCTTTAATTCCATCCAACTGTCATGTTGGTGGCCTATGTTAATTCTGGTTTTATTATATTTAATTCCATCCAACTGTCATGTTGGTGGCCTATGTTAATTCTTGTTTTATTATCTTTAATTCCATCCAACTGTCATGTTGGTGGCCTATGTTAATTCTTGTTTTATTATATTTAATTCCATCCAACTGTCATGTTGGTGGCCTATGTTAATTCTTGTTTTATTATATTTAATTCCATCCAACTGTCATGTTGGTGGCCTGTTAATTCTTGTTTTATTATATTTAATTCCATCCAACTGTCATGTTGGTGGCCTATGTTAATTCTTGTTTTATTATCTTTAATTCCATCCAACTGTCATGTTGGTGGCCTATGTTAATTCTTGTTTTATTATATTTAATTCCATCCAACTGTCATGTTGGTGGCCTATGTTAATTCTTGTTTTATTATCTTTAATTCCATCCAACTGTCATGTTGGTGGCCTATGTTAATTCTTGTTTTATTATCTTTAATTCCATCCAACTGTCATGTTGGTGGCCTATGTTAATTCTTGTTTTATTATATTTAATTCCATCCAACTGTCATGTTGGTGGCCTATGTTAATTCTTGTTTTATTATCTTTAATTCCATCCAACTGTCATGTTGGTGGCCTATGTTAATTCTTGTTTTATTATATTTAATTCCATCCAACTGTCATGTTGGTGGCCTATGTTAATTCTTGTTTTATTATCTTTAATTCCATCCAACTGTCATGTTGGTGGCCTATGTTAATTCTTGTTTTATTATCTTTAATTCCATCCAACTGTCATGTTGGTGGCCTATGTGAATTCTTGTTTTATTATATTTAATTCCATCCAACTGTCATGTTGGTGGCCTATGTTAATTCTTGTTTTATTATCTTTAATTCCATCCAACTGTCATGTTGGTGGCCTATGTTAATTCTTGTTTTATTATATTTAATTTCATCCAACTGTCATGTTGGTGGCCTATGTTAATTCTTGTTTTATTATCTTTAATTCCATCCAACTGTCATGTTGGTGGCCTATATTAATTCTTGTTTTATTATCTTTAATTCCATCCAACTGTCATGTTGGTGGCCTATGTTAATTCTTGTTTTATTATCTTTAATTCCATCCAACTGTCATGTTGGTGGCCAATGTTAATTCTTGTTTTATTATATTTAATTCCATCCAACTGTCATGTTGGTGGCCTATGTTAATTCTTGTTTTATTATATTTAATTCCATCCAACTGTCATGTTGGTGACCTATGTTAATTCTTGTTTTATTATCTTTAATTCCATCCAACTGTCATGTTGGTGGCCTATGTTAATTCTTGTTTTATTATATTTAATTCCATCCAACTGTCATGTTGGTGGCCTATGTTAATTCTTGTTTTATTATATTTAATTCCATCCAACTGTCATGTTGGTGACCTATGTTAATTCTTGTTTTATTATCTTTAATTCCATCCAACTGTCATGTTGGTGGCCTATGTTAATTCTTGTTTTATTATATTTAATTCCATCCAACTGTCATGTTGGTGACCTATGTTAATTCTTGTTTTATTATCTTTAATTCCATCCAACTGTCATGTTGGTGGCCTATATTAATTCTTGTTTTATTATCTTTAATTCCATCCAATTGTCATGTTGGTGGCCTATATTAATTCTTGTTTTATTATCTTTAATTCCATCCAACTGTCATGTTGGTGGCCTATGTTAATTCTTGTTTTATTATATTTCGCCAAAACTTCTTTCTTGCTTCTTTTTCTAGCAGAATCAGTTAAGATTCTTATACGACCGTGTCGTACAGACAGGAATTATGCTTGAGATGTGTTTTCATGAAAATAAAAGAGAATGGATGGACTTTTTACTCTAAACTTTAAAAATTGCTCATTTTAAATAGGGACAGTACTCCTGTAATGTATTGCTCACCAAGAACAAATATATAATAATTACTGACTTAACCGTGTACATATTGATTGATTTCATTCTATCTAAAAAAAAAAATTAAAAAGTAAGCCCACCAAAAATAAGAATGAAATGAGCATTACTTCTACACCAATAAAGACTTTGGATTATATCTATAGATAAACTTTATAAAGATCAACGATGAAATGAAATCGTAATACAAAATTAACAGGGAAAAAAGAGACCATAAAACTCTGAAGAGTAAAATTGTATTACAAGCTTTTATTGATTTCTACCTCAACTAGTACAATTACACGTGAAACAAGTACAATTACATGCGAAACAAGTACAATTACTCATGAAACATGTACAATAACACGAGAAACAAGTACAACTAAGATGAATTGTTTTAGATACCAAAAATTTATGTCTCCCCTTAATGCGACCATCTGTACAACAACCTATCTCGAAAAACAAAAATGTTATGGCCCGGGCAAGAAAATACTATTTAAAAAACAATTATTTGACCTTGAGGTCAAAGGTCAAGGTCCCACAAAGGTCATTATGGTACGCGACACACCACCTTATGGTCATGCACCCACATACCAAATATCATTGACCTATCTCGAAAGACAAAAATGTTATGGCCCAGACAAGAAAATACTATTTAAAAAACAATTATTTGATCTTGAGGTCAAAGGTCAAGGTCCCACGAAGGTCATTATGGTACGCGACACACCACCTTATGGTCATGCACCCACATACCAAATATCATTGACCTATCTCGAAAGACAAAAATGTTATGGCCCAGACAAAGAAAATACTATTTAAAAAACAATTATTTGACCTTGAGGTCAAAGGTCAAGGTCCCACGAAGGTCATTACGGTACGTGACACACCGCCTTATGGTCATGCACCCACATACCAAATATCATTGACCTATCTGGAAAGACAAAAATGTTATGGTCCAGACAAGCTTCGCTGAGAAGAAGCAGAAGCAGAAGAAGAAGAAATGGAAGTGGAAGAAAAAATCCGACTAAAACAATATGTCTTCCTTCGTTCGAAGGGGAGACATAATTACACGAGAAACAAGCACAATAACACACGAAACAAGTACAATTACATGAGAAACAAGTACAATTACACGAGAACGGTGAGATGTAGGACAAATTTGATAGCCATTTTTTATTCCACATTTGACAAGAAAATGATACAAAATCATCATATTTCCCCCCATTTTATTCTGATATAACAAGAACGCAGAGAAGGAAACGTCCATTAGAAAAGTGTCAAAATTACATTAAAGTGGATAATTTGTAGTAAAAACTGTATAAATAATGTATCATTTCCAGAATCTGAAAGCACTAATATAAAAGTTAAAGTGACAATTTGACATGAATTAGCACCATTTTCTCCTACTTATTTTTCTACAGAAAGGAAACATGCATTTAAATACAATTCTGTAACTGAATGACTCATGCCTAATTATTCCACATAGAAAACAGGATGTTATTGTACATGAAGTAAGCTAAAGGCTGGTTGTTAAATTTGCTTGTTAAATTTGTCATTTGTCTTTGAAGTCTATTAATTCAAATGTGTGAAAAAAAAAACAAAAAAAACACAAAAAAAAACATGCACATATTTGAAAGGGAAATAACTCATATTTAAAACAAAACAATTTTATTTTTTTGGGGAGTAGTGATTTAAACATTTGTTTTTAACTAGTTTATTTTTCATTAAAATTTATGATTATGAAAACAAAGTTTAAACAGTGATGGTCAACAATTCAACTAATATCAACAAAACAACAATCACCTTTCAAATCAAAGCATTGAACAAAAAAAACCGACAACATCAGATGTTAGAAATCCAGGTTCTGGCTTGGGACAGGAACAAAGAAGTGTGGCAGGGTTAAACTGATATATGGAATACCAGCCCCCCTTTTGATATATGGAATCCCAGCCCCCCCTTTTGATATATGGAATCCCAGCCCCCTTTTGATATATGGAATCCCAGCCCCCCCTTTTGATATATGGAATCCCAGCCCCCTTTTGATATATGGAATCCCAGCCCCCCTTTTGATATATGGAATCCCAGCCCCCCCTTTTGATATATGGAATCCCAGCCCCCCTTTTTATATATGGAATCCCAGCCCCCTCTTTTGATATATGGAATCCCAGCCCCCCTATTGATTAATGGAATCCCAGCCCCCCCTTTTGATATATGGAATCCCAGCCCCCTCTTTTGATATATGGAATCCCAGCCCCCCTTTTGATTAATGGAATCCCAGCCCCCCTTTTGATTAATGGAATCCCAGCCTCCCCTTTTGATATATGGAATCCCAGCCCCCCCTTTTTATATATGGAATCCCAGCCCCCCCTTTTGATATATGGAATCCCAGCCCCCCCTTTTGATATATGGAATCCCAGCCCCCCTTTTTATATATGGAATCCCAGCCCCCTCTTTTGATATATGGAATTCCAGCCCCCCTATTGATTAATGGAATCCCAGCCCCCCTTTTGATATATGGAATCCCAGCCCCCTCTTTTGATATATGGAATCCCAGCCCCCCTTTTGATTAATGGAATCCCAGCCCCCCTTTTGATATATGGAATCCCAGCCCCCTCTTTTGATATATGGAATCCCAGCCCCCCTTTTGATTAATGGAATCCCAGCCCCCCTTTTGATTAATGGAATCCCAGCCTCCCCTTTTGATATATGGAATCCCAGCCCCCCCCCCTTTTTATATATGGAATCCCAGCCCCCTCTTTTGATATATGGAATCCCAGCCCCCCTTTTGATTAATGGAATCCCAGCCCCCCTTTTTATATATGGAATCCCAGCCCCCTCTTTTGATATATGGAATCCCAGCCCCCCTATTGATTAATGGAATCCCAGCCCCCCTTTTGATATATGGAATCCCAGCCACCTCTTTTGATATATGGAATCCCAGCCCCCCTTTTGATTAATGGAATCCCAGCCCCCCCTTTTGATTAATGGAATCCCAGCCTCCCCTTTTGATATATGGAATCCCAGCCCCCCTTTTTATATATGGAATCCCAGCCCCCTCTTTTGATATATGGAATCCCAGCCCCCCTTTTGATTAATGGAATCCCAGCCCCCCCTTTTGATTAATGGAATCCCAGCCCCCCTTTTGATTAATGGAATCCCAGCCCCCCTTTTGATATATGGAATCCCAGCTCCCCTTTTGATATGCCAATCTTCTATGGCAATACAGATATATATAAATGAATATGTATGTCTATAAGAATAAAACATTTTAAAAGAAGTAACTTTGTTGTTCACCAGAATTGACTTACATTGTAATTATTACTAAGAATAGCAATAGCCTGGTTTACATTGTTTATATGGTGCACTCTCAGTCGTCCTTTCTCCCTTTTCTGAAATGAGAAATATATCTTAAAATAGGAATACTGATTAAATGTGCTACATATATAGTATACTTGATTTGTTTTCAGAGGAGCAATATCACATCAAAGGCAAAGTTGAGATGCCATAAGAAGTCCATTTGGAGCAAAGCATATCAACAATAGTATGCTTACTGAAGATTTGTCAAGGTGATGTACTAGTGACATCAAATATAATATACCATAGTTCTACTATAACATCAACTAAAACATGTATCAAATGAGCACCATGATTATAGAAGATGAAAAAATAAATAAACAAATTATCTATAGAAAATGATTACCACTAGTTTATCATATTGAAGAGTGTAAGATAAACATCAGCAGAAAAAGAAGTTGTCAATTTTAATTCATGTTTATCAGTATCAACACATTTCTTGTGTTAGGGGCCTCTGTGGTAAAGTGGATACGATCATTGACTTCTGATCACAAGCCTAACATCACTGATGATCTACACCCTGATACCTACTTCAAGTGTTGTTTTCTGACACCCCCCCCCCCCCTCCATGCAGGGAATTTCACCTGTCAGTCTGTCATTACTGTCAGATTTTCATGCCACAGTAAGTCTGGTAGTCATGATATAGCTGATAAAATAGCTGCAACTGACGATACCTAAAAATAACCGTAACACTTTTCATGTTAAACGCAGCTGCAACAAAGGGTGCACAAACATGTTCTGTATCAAACTGAAATGGTCTGTATATCTCTTGTGTTTATATAACAAACATATCTATGTTTACACTGCTGAAGTTTAAGTACAGTACCAGTAAATGACGCACATGTCATATTATTTCAGTCTATGAAATGACCCCATGTTTACAACGACCCCATGTTTACAAACGACCCTATGTTTACAATCGTCTTTTGATATGAATCAATAAATGCCTATAAGAAATACAAATAACTTGATTACGGTGAAACAAAACAAAAATATAGAGCCATCTAGTTACAACTAACCAGTGAAGTACCGCTGAGAACTTCCAATAAAGATAATAGATGGGTGCCGTCTTTAAGATCAGTAAATAGGTTATTCAAGGTGGGTCTGTTAGCCTGAAATTATAATTGAAATATTCTTAATTCACATTTCAAACATTGTGCTATTGTTTTTTTCATACTTGAAGTATAATTTAATGCAAACTACACATACATGTACAATGTAACATGTCTAAACGAATTAAACTAACAAAGAATTCCTACATTGGCACTTTATTCAAAGTTCGAGTTATACAGGATTCTGGTTTATTCAGAGTTCGAGTTATACAGGATTCTGGTTTATTCAAAGTTCGAGTTATACAGGATTCTAGTTTATTCAGAGTTTGGTTTAGACAGGTTTATACAGGATTCTGGTTTATTCAGAGTTTGGTTTAGACAGGTTTATACAGGATTCTGGTTTATTCAGAGTTTGGTTTAGACAGGTTTATACAGGATTCTGGTTTATTCAGAGTTTGGTTTAGACAGGTTTATACAGGATTCTGGTTTATTCAGAGTTTGGTTTAGACAGGTTTATACAGGATTCTGGTTTATTCAGAGTTTGGTTTAGACAGGTTTATACAGGATTCTGGTTTATTCAGAGTTTGGTTTAGACAGGTTTATACAGGATTCTGGTTTATTCAGAGTTTGGTTTAGACAGGTTTATACAGGATTCTGGTTTATTCAGAGTTTGGTTTAGACAGGTTTATACAGGATTCTGGTTTATTCAGAGTTTGGTTTAGACAGGTTTATAAAGGTTTATGGTTTATTCAGAGTTTGGTTTAGACAGGTTTATGGTTTATTCAGAGTTTGGTTTATACAGGATTCTGGTTTATTCAGAGTTTGGTCTAGACAGGTTTATACAGGATTCTGGTTTATTCAGAGTTTGGTTTAGACAGGTTTATACATGATTCTGGTTTTTTCAGAGTTTGGTTTAGACAGGTTTATACAGGATTCTGGTTTATTCAGAGTTTGGTTTAGACAGGTTTATACAGGATTCTGGTTTATTCAGAGTTTGGTTTAGACAGGTTTATACAGGATTCTGGTTTATTCAGAGTTTGGTCTAGACAGGTTTATACAGAATTCTGGTTTATTCAGAGTTTGGTTTAGACAGGTTTATACAGGATTCTGGTTTATTCAAAGTTTGGTTTGGATAGGTTTATACAGGTTTATGGTTTATTCAGAGTTTGGTTTAGACGGGTTTATACATGATTCTGGTTTATTCAGAGTTTGGTTTGGACAGGTTTATACAGGTTTATGGTTTATTCAGAGTTTGGTTTAGACAGGTTTATACATGATTCTGGTTTATTCAGAGTTTGGTTTAGACAGGTTTATGGTTTATTCAGAGTTTGGTTTATACAGGATTCTGGTTTATTCAGAGTTTGGTTTAGACAGGTTTATACAGGATTCTGGTTTATTCAGAGTTTGGTTTAGACATGTTTATACAGGATTCTGGTTTATTCAGAGTTTGGTTTAGACAGGTTTATACAGGATTCTGGTTTATTCAGTTTGGTTTAGACAGGTTTATACAGGTTTATGGTTTATTCAGAGTTTGGTTTAGACAGGTTTATGGTTTATTCAGAGTTTGGTCTATACAGGATTCTGGTTTATTCAGAGTTTGGTCTAGACAGGTTTATACAGGATTCTGGTTTATTCAGAGTTTGGTTTAGACAGGTTGTTACAGGATTCTGGTTTATTCAGAGTTTGGTTTAGACAGGTTTATACAGGATTCTGGTTTATTCAGGGTTTGGTTTAGACAGGTTTATACAGGATTCTGCTTTATTCAGAGTTTGGTTTAGACAGGTTTATACATGATTCTGGTTTATTCAGAGTTTGGTTTAGACAGGTTTATACAGGATTCTGGTTTATTCAGAGTTTGGTTTAGACAGGTTTATACAGGATTCTGGTTTATTCAGAGTTTGGTTTAGACAGGTTTATACAGGATTCTGGTTTATTCAGAGTTTGGTCTAGACAGGTTTATACAGAATTCTGGTTTATTCAGAGTTTGGTTTAGACAGGTTTATACAGGATTCTGGTTTATTCAAAGTTTGGTTTGGACAGGTTTATACAGGTTTATGGTTTATTCAGAGTTTGGTTTAGACGGGTTTATACATGATTCTGGTTTATTCAGAGTTTGGTTTGGACAGGTTTATACAGGTTTATGGTTTATTCAGAGTTTGGTTTAGACAGGTTTATACATGATTCTGGTTTATTCAGAGTTTGGTTTAGACAGGTTTATGGTTTATTCAGAGTTTGGTTTATACAGGATTCTGGTTTATTCAGAGTTTGGTTTAGACAGGTTTATACAGGATTCTGGTTTATTCAGAGTTTGGTTTAGACAGGTGTATACAGGATTCTGGTTTATTCAGAGTTTGGTTTAGACAAGTTTATACAGGATTCTGGTTTATTCAAAGTTTGGTTTGGACAGGTTTATGGTTTATTCAGAGTTTGGTTTAGACAGGTTTATACATGATTCTGGTTTAGACAGGTTTATGGTTTATTCAGAGATTGGTTTATACAGGATTCTGGTTTATTCAGAGTTTGGTCTAGACAGGTTTATACAGGATTCTGGTTTATTCAGAGTTTGGTTTAGACAGGTGTATGCAGGATTCTGGTTTATTCAAAGTTTGGTTTGGACAGGTTTATACAGGTTTATGGTTTATTCAGAGTTTGGTTTAGACGGGTTTATACATGATTCTGGTTTATTCAGAGTTTGGTTTGGACAGGTTTATACAGGTTTATGGTTTATTCAGAGCTTGGTTTAGACAGGTTTATACATGATTCTGGTTTATTCAGAGTTTGGTTTAGACAGGTTTATGGTTTATTCAGAGTTTGGTTTATACAGGATTCTGGTTTATTCAGAGTTTGGTTTAGACAGGTTTATACAGGATTCTGGTTTATTCAGAGTTTGGTTTAGACAGGTTTATACAGGATTCTGGTTTATTCAGAGTTTGGTTTAGACAGGTTTATACAGGATTCTGGTTTATTCAGAGTTTAGTTTAGACAGGTTTATACAGGTTTATGGTTTATTCAGAGTTTGGTTTAGACAGGTTTATGGTTTATTCAGAGTTTGGTCTATACAGGATTCTGGTTTTTTCAGAGTTTGGTCTAGACAGGTTTATACAGGATTCTGGTTTATTCAGAGTTTGGTTTAGACAGGTTTATACAGGATTCTGGTTTATTCAGAGTTTGGTTTAGACAGGTTGCTACAGGATTCTGGTTTATTCAGAGTTTGGTTTAGACAGGTTTATACAGGATTCTAGTTTATTCAGTTTGGTTTAGACAGGTTTATACAGGATTCTGGTTTATTCAGGTTTGGTTTAGACAGGTTAATACAGGATTCTGCTTTATTCAGAGTTTGGTTTAGACAGGTTTATACATGATTCTGGTTTATTCAGAGTTTGGTTTAGACAGGTTTATACAGGATTCTGGTTTATTCAGAGTTTGGTTTAGACAGGTTTATACAGGATTCTGGTTTATTCAGTTTGGTTTAGACAGGTTTATACAGGATTCTGGTTTATTCAGAGTTTGGTCTAGACAGGTTTATACAGAATTCTGGTTTATTCAGAGTTTGGTTTAGACAGGTTTATACAGGATTCTGGTTTATTCAAAGTTTGGTTTGGACAGGTTTATACAGGTTTATGGTTTATTCAGAGTTTGGTTTAGACGGGTTTATACATGATTCTGGTTTATTCAGAGTTTGGTTTGGACAGGTTTATGGTTTATTCAGAGTTTGGTTTAGACAGGTTTATACATGATTCTGGTTTATTCAGAGTTTGGTTTAGACAGGTTTATGGTTTATTCAGAGTTTGGTTTATACAGGATTCTGGTTTATTCAGAGTTTGGTTTAGACAGGTTTATACAGGATTCTGGTTTATTCAGAGTTTGGTTTAGACAGGTGTATACAGGATTCTGGTTTATTCAGAGTTTGGTTTAGACAAGTTTATACAGGATTCTGGTTTATTCAAAGTTTGGTTTGGACAGGTTTATGGTTTATTCAGAGTTTGGTTTAGACAGGTTTATACATGATTCTGGTTTATTCAGAGTTTGGTTTAGACAGGTTTATGGTTTATTCAGAGTTTGGTTTATACAGGATTCTGGTTTATTCAGAGTTTGGTCTAGACAGGTTTATACAGGATTCTGGTTTATTCAGAGTTTGGTTTAGACAGGTGTATACAGGATTCTGGTTTATTCAGAGTTTGGTTTAGACAGGTTTATACAGGATTCTAGTTTATTCAGTTTGGCTTAGACAGGTTTATACAGGATTCTGGTTTATTCAGAGTTTGGTTTAGACAGGTTTATGGTTTATTCAGAGTTTGGTTTATACAGGATTCTGGTTTATTCAGAGTTTGGTTTAGACAGGTTTATACAGGATTCTGGTTTATTCAGAGTTTGGTTTAGACAGGTTTATACAGGATTCTGGTTTATTCAGAGTTTGGTTTAGACAGGTTTATACAGGATTCTGGTTTATTCAGAGTTTGGTTTACACAGGTTTATACAGGTTTATGGTTTATTCAGAGTTTGGTTTAGACAGGTTTATGGTTTATTCAGAGTTTGGTCTATACAGGATTCTGGTTTATTCAGAGTTTGGTCTAGACAGGTTTATACAGGATTCTGGTTTATTCAGAGTTTGGTTTAGACAGGTTGTTACAGGATTCTGGTTTATTCAGAGTTTGGTTTAGACAGGTTTATACAGGATTCTAGTTTATTCAGTTTGGTTTAGACAGGTTTATACAGGATTCTGGTTTATTCAGGGTTTGGTTTAGACAGGTTTATACAGGATTCTGCTTTATTCAGAGTTTGGTCTAGACAGGTTTATACATGATTCTGGTTTATTCAGAGTTTGGTTTAGACAGGTTTATACAGGATTCTGGTTTATTCAGAGTTTGGTTTAGACAGGTTTATACAGGATTCTGGTTTATTCAGAGTTTGGTTTAGACAGGTTTATACAGGATTCTGGTTTATTCAGAGTTTGGTCTAGACAGGTTTATACAGAATTCTGGTTTATTCAGAGTTTGGTTTAGACAGGTTTATACAGGATTCTGGTTTATTCAAAGTTTGGTTTGGACAGGTTTATACAGGTTTATGGTTTATTCAGAGTTTGGTTTAGACGGGTTTATACATGATTCTGGTTTATTCAGAGTTTGGTTTGGACAGGTTTATACAGGTTTATGGTTTATTCAGAGTTTGGTTTAGACAGGTTTATACATGATTCTGGTTTATTCAGAGTTTGGTTTAGACAGGTGTATACAGGATTCTGGTTTATTCAGAGTTTGGTTTAGACAAGTTTATACAGGATTCTGGTTTATTCAAAGTTTGGTTTGGACAGGTTTATGGTTTATTCAGAGTTTGGTTTAGACATGTTTATACATGATTCTGGTTTATTCAGAGTTTGGTTTAGACAGGTTTATGGTTTATTCAGAGTTTGGTTTATACAGGATTCTGGTTTATTCAGAGTTTGGTCTAGACAGGTTTATACAGGATTCTGGTTTATTCAGAGTTTGGTTTAGACAGGTGTATACAGGATTCTGGTTTATTCAGAGTTTGGTTTAGACAGGTTTATACAGGATTCTAGTTTATTCAGTTTGGCTTAGACAGGTTTATACAGGATTCTGGTTTATTCAGAGTTTGGTTTAGACAGGTTTATGGTTTATTCAGAGTTTGGTTTATACAGGATTCTGGTTTATTCAGAGTTTGGTTTAGACAGGTTTATACAGGATTCTGGTTTATTCAGAGTTTGGTTTAGACAGGTTTATACAGGATTCTGGTTTATTCAGAGTTTGGTTTAGACAGGTTTAGACTGGATTCTGGTTTATTCAGAGTTTGGTTTAGACAGGTTTATACAGGTTTATGGTGTATTCAGAGTTTGGTTTAGACAGGTTTATGGTTTATTCAGAGTTTGGTCTATACAGGATTCTGGTTTATTCAGAGTTTGGTCTAGACAGGTTTATACAGGATTCTGGTTTATTCAGAGTTTGGTTTAGACAGGTTGTTACAGGATTCTGGTTTATTCAGAGTTTGGTTTAGACAGGTTTATACAGGATTCTAGTTTATTCAGTTTGGTTTAGACAGGTTTATACAGGATTCTGGTTTATTCAGGGTTTGGGTTAGACAGGTTTATACAGGATTCTGCTTTATTCAGAGTTTGGTTTAGACAGGTTTATACATGATTCTGGTTTATTCAGAGTTTGGTTTAGACAGGTTTATACAGGATTCTGGTTTATTCAGAGTTTGGTCTAGACAGGTTTATACAGAATTCTGGTTTATTCAGAGTTTGGTTTAGACAGGTTTATACAGGATTCTGGTTTATTCAAAGTTTGGTTTGGACAGGTTTATGGTTTATTCAGAGTTTGGTTTAGACGGGTTTATACATGATTCTGGTTTATTCAGAGTTTGGTTTGGACAGGTTTATACAGGTTTATGGTTTATTCAGAGTTTGGTTTAGACAGGTTTATACATGATTCTGGTTTATTCAGAGTTTGGTTTAGACAGGTTTATGGTTTATTCAGAGCTTGGTTTATACAGGATTCTGGTTTATTCAGATTTTGGTTTAGACAGGTTTATACAGGATTCTGGTTTATTCAGAGTTTGGTTTAGACAGGTGTATACAGGATTCTGCTTTATTCAGAGTTTGGTTTAGACAAGTTTATACAGGATTCTGGTTTATTCAAAGTTTGGTCTAGACAGGTTTATACATGATTCTGGTTTATTCAGAGTTTGGTTTAGACAGGTTTATACAGGATTCTGGTTTATTCAGAGTTTGGTTTAGACAGGTTTATACAGGATTCTGGTTTATTCAGAGTTTGGTTTAGACAGGTTTATACAGGATTCTGGTTTATTCAGAGTTTGGTCTAGACAGGTTTATACAGAATTCTGGTTTATTCAGAGTTTGGTTTAGACAGGTTTATACAGGATTCTGGTTTATTCAAAGTTTGGTTTGGACAGGTTTATACAGGTTTATGGTTTATTCAGAGTTTGGTTTAGACGGGTTTATACATGATTCTGGTTTATTCAGAGTTTGGTTTGGACAGGTTTATACAGGTTTATGGTTTATTCAGAGTTTGGTTTAGACAGGTTTATACATGATTCTGGTTTATTCAGAGTTTGGTTTAGACAGGTGTATACAGGATTCTGGTTTATTCAGAGTTTGGTTTAGACAAGTTTATACAGGATTCTGGTTTATTCAAAGTTTGGTTTGGACAGGTTTATGGTTTATTCAGAGTTTGGTTTAGACAGGTTTATACATGATTCTGGTTTATTCAGAGTTTGGTTTAGACAGGTTTATGGTTTATTCAGAGTTTGGTTTATACAGGATTCTGGTTTATTCAGAGTTTGGTCTAGACAGGTTTATACAGGATTCTGGTTTATTCAGAGTTTGGTTTAGACAGGTGTATACAGGATTCTGGTTTATTCAGAGTTTGGTTTAGACAGGTTTATACAGGATTCTAGTTTATTCAGTTTGGCTTAGACAGGTTTATACAGGATTCTGGTTTATTCAGAGTTTGGTTTAGACAGGTTTATGGTTTATTCAGAGTTTGGTTTATACAGGATTCTGGTTTATTCAGAGTTTGGTTTAGACAGGTTTATACAGGATTCTGGTTTATTCAGAGTTTGGTTTAGACAGGTTTATACAGGATTCTGGTTTATTCAGAGTTTGGTTTAGACAGGTTTAGACTGGATTCTGGTTTATTCAGAGTTTGGTTTAGACAGGTTTATACAGGTTTATGGTGTATTCAGAGTTTGGTTTAGACAGGTTTATGGTTTATTCAGAGTTTGGTCTATACAGGATTCTGGTTTATTCAGAGTTTGGTCTAGACAGGTTTATACAGGATTCTGGTTTATTCAGAGTTTGGTTTAGACAGGTTGTTACAGGATTCTGGTTTATTCAGAGTTTGGTTTAGACAGGTTTATACAGGATTCTAGTTTATTCAGTTTGGTTTAGACAGGTTTATACAGGATTCTGGTTTATTCAGGGTTTGGTTTAGACAGGTTTATACAGGATTCTGCTTTATTCAGAGTTTGGTTTAGACAGGTTTATACATGATTCTGGTTTATTCAGAGTTTGGTTTAGACAGGTTTATACAGGATTCTGGTTTATTCAGAGTTTGGTCTAGACAGGTTTATACAGAATTCTGGTTTATTCAGAGTTTGGCTTAGACAGGTTTATACAGGATTCTGGTTTATTCAAAGTTTGGTTTGGACAGGTTTATACAGGTTTATGGTTTATTCAGAGTTTGGTTTAGACGGGTTTATACATGATTCTGGTTTATTCAGAGTTTGGTTTGGACAGGTTTATACAGGTTTATGGTTTATTCAGAGTTTGGTTTAGACAGGTTTATACATGATTCTGGTTTATTCAGAGTTTGGTTTAGACAGGTTTATGGTTTATTCAGAGCTTGGTTTATACAGGATTCTGGTTTATTCAGAGTTTGGTTTAGACAGGTTTATACAGGATTCTGGTTTATTCAGAGTTTGGTTTAGACAGGTGTATACAGGATTCTGCTTTATTCAGAGTTTGGTTTAGACAAGTTTATACAGGATTCTGGTTTATTCAAAGTTTGGTTTGGACAGGTTTATGGTTTATTCAGAGTTTGGTTTAGACAGGTTTATACATGATTCTGGTTTATTCAGAGTTTGGTTTAGACAGGTTTATGGTTTATTCAGAGTTTGGTTTATACAGGATTCTGGTTTATTCAGAGTTTGGTCTAGACAGGTTTATACAGGATTCTGGTTTATTCAGAGTTTGGTTTAGACAGGTGTATACAGGATTCTGGTTTATTCAGAGTTTGGTTTAGACAGGTTTATACAGGATTCTAGTTTATTCAGTTTGGCTTAGACAGGTTTATACAGGATTCTGGTTTATTCAGAGTTTGGTTTAGACAGGTTTATGGTTTATTCAGAGTTTGGTTTATACAGGATTCTGGTTTATTCAGAGTTTGGTCTAGACAGGTTTATACAGGATTCTGGTTTATTCAGAGTTTGGTTTAGACAGGTTGTTACAGGATTCTGGTTTATTCAGAGTTTGGTTTAGACAGGTTTATACAGGATTCTGGTTTATTCAATTTGGCTTAGACAGGTTTATACAGGATTCTGGTTTATTCAGGGTTTGGTTTAGACAGGTTTATACAGGATTCTGGTTTATTCAGTTTGGCTTAGACAGGTTTATACAGGATTCTGGTTTATTCAGAGTTTGGTTTAGACAGGTTTATGGTTTATTCAGAGTTTGGTTTATACAGGATTCTGGTTTATTCAGAGTTTGGTTTAGACAGGTTTATACAGGATTCTGGTTTATTCAGAGTTTGGTTTAGACAGGTTTATACAGGATTCTGGTTTATTCAGAGTTTGGTTTAGACAGGTTTATACAGGATTCTGGTTTATTCAGAGTTTGGTTTAGACAGGTTTATACAGGATTCTGGTTTATTCAGAGTTTGATTTGGACAGGTTTATACAGGATTATGGTTTATTCAGTTTGGTTTAGACAGGTTTATACAGGATTCTGGTTTATTCAGAGTTTGGTTTAGACAGGTTTATGGTTTATTCAGAGTTTGGTTTAGACAGGATTCTGGTTTATTCAGAGTTTGGTTTAGACAGGTTTATACATGATTCTGGTTTATTCAGAGTTTGGTTTAGACAGGTGTATACAGGATTCTGGTTTATTCAGAGTTTGGTTTAGACAGGTTTATACAGGATTCTGGTTTATTCAAAGTTTGGTTTGGACAGGTTTATACAGGTTTATGGTTTATTCAGAGTTTGGTTTAGACAGGTTTATACATGATTCTGGTTTATTCAGAGTTTGGTTTGGACAGGTTTATGGTTTATTCAGAGTTTGGTTTATACAGGATTCTGGTTTATTCAGAGTTTGTTCTAGACAGGTTTATACAAGATTCTGGTTTATTCAGAGTTTGGTTTAGACAGGTTTATACAGGATTCTAGTTTATTCAGTTTGGTTTAGACAGGTTTATACAGGATTCTGGTTTATTCAGGGTTTGGTTTAGACAGGTTTATACAGGATTCTAGTTTATTCAGAGTTTGGTTTAGACAGGTTTATACAGGATTCTGGTTTATTCAGAGTTTGGTTTAGACAGGTTTATACAGGATTCTGGTTTATTCAGAGTTTGGTTTAGACAGGTTTATACAGGATTCTGGTTTATTCAGAGTTTGGTTTAGACAGGTTTATACAGGATTCTGATTTATTCAGAGTTTGGTTTAGACAGGTTTATACAGGATTCTGGTTTATTCAGAGTTTGGTTTAGACAGGTTTATACAGGATTCTGGTTTATTCAGAGTTTGGTTTAGACAGGTTTATACAGGATTCTGGTTTATTCAGAGTTTGGTTTAGACAGGTTTATACAGGATTCTGGTTTATTCAGAGTTTGGTTTAGACAGGTTTATACAGGTTTATGGTTTATTCAGAGTTTGGTTTAGACAGGTTTAACTGTATATTAATTTTTTCCAAGATTATTAAGATATTATAAGTTAATGATATTTGAAAGAAAACATGTTCAGCTTTATTACCCTAATTGGTAGTGCATAGCATGCATTGATGGCTTAGTTTGGTTAATGGTGTTTAACGCCACTTTCAACAATATTTCAGCTATATCGTGGAGGTCAGTTTTATTGGTGGAGGAAACCGGAGTACACGAAGAAAACCACCGACCGGACACAAGCAACTGACAAACTTTATCACATAATGTTGTATTGAGTACACCTTGCCTGAGTGGGGTTCGAACTCATGTTAGTGGTGATATGCACTGATTACATAGACAGATGTAACTCTAACTACCATATGATTATATTTGGTATTTGGTAGTTCATAGTATGCATTGATGTATAAATTATATTTTGTGTATATTACTCACCAAAATTGGTTAAATTATTATTTGAACAAAAAAAGTGTGCTATATAGACAGCTGATTACAGTATATAAAATCATCAATTGTAGTTAATTATATGTAATTTTCTTCCATATTTAGTAGAACATAAACAATAGGTTATTTGTAGCCTTGATATCATATTATTGGTAGATCCTGATTGGGGGCCATGGCAGTCTCACTGACAATTTGTTTGTATTATGACAAGAAAAAAATATATCTGTGTTTCTACTTACATGCCCTAAAATATTAGGGTTGGTAGGTAGGAAAAAGATTTAATTTTTAATTTTGTTAAACTAGTTTCTACAGTGGACACATTCTGACTTTAATAATGCTTGTTCAAAATTGGCCAAACATCTTTAGGGTAGGTACACAAAATTAGGGTCCGTAGGGTTAGTGGAAACACATGTAATTTTATTTTTGGCCTTAGTGAAATTATATATGGTGCATTTGTACTATTACAAAATAAACTACATTTTTTTTAAATAATTTTTGGACTTGCATTAACACAACAATTGTAGTTTTGATCTAAACATGATACGACTATTTGATACTCATGTGATTTAATTTACTTATATCCAATTAATGAATATCGTCCAGGATTTCAACAACAATTTGTTTGCACATCCATATAACCTACAATTACTGTCACAGTTTGACGATTTAAATAATGAATACTATCCATGTGACACATTTCCGGTGCCGATTTTTGTCAAATTACAGTGGCGTAATATGTCGCTCGTCGGCCTTGAAAGTTTTGTATCAGATAAATAATTGATTATACTAGACCTTTGACAATTGAGAATTAATCCATTTGGTAAATGTCTTCTTCTGGACGTCTTCTCTTTCATCTGGAAAAAACACAAGGGATATTAACAATGAAATATCTTATACTGGTTGATTGAGTAAAACTATTAACACTATAAGAATAGAACGAGGAGTGCTTAAATAATAGTCATCTGTGTATAGTAAAACTTTCACTCAATAAACACCAAAACAAACTAAATGAAATAAGGGTAATAAAAAAATTACCGAACTCCGAACAATCTTACAAAGGGAAAGTCAAAACTCATAAGTATATAAACAGACAAAATCAGTCAACAACCGGAAAACTGTGAAAACCGTAATGACCCTGACTTGGTACAGGCATTTCTAAAGAAATGGTGGGTTGAATCAGATTTTAAAGCGCCAAACCTCCCGCTTCTTGTGCTTATGTTGTTTGTGATTTCTCAGATTGTTTTCTGCCTTAGATAGGTATCTGGAAACCTTACATCAGGTTGGTGTCAGGGCACACTCACATGAGTGGTGTCAGGGCACAAACTCACATCGAGTGGTGTCAGGCCACAAACTCACATGAGTGGTGTTAGAGCACAATCTCACATGATTGGTGTTAGGCAACAAACTCACATGAGTGCTGTCAGGGCACAAACTCATATGAGTGGTGTCAGGCCACAAACTCACATGAGTAGTATTAGGTCACAAACTCACAAGAGTAATGTCAGGGCACAAACTCACATGAGTGGTGTCAGGGCACAAACTCATATGAGTGGTGCTAGGGCACAAACTCACATGATTGGTGTTAGGGCACAAACTCACGTGAGTGCTGTCAGAGCACACTCACATGAGTGCTGTCATGGCACAAACTCACCTGAATGCTGTCAAGCCACAAATTCACATGAGTGGTGTTAGAGCACAAACTCACATGAGTGATGTCAGGGCACAAACTCACATGAGTGGTGTCAGGGTACAAACTCACATGAGTGGTGTTAGGGCACAAACTCACATGAGTGTGGTAATGGCATAAACTCACATGAGTGCTGTCAAGCCACAAATTCAGATGAGTGGTGTTAGGGCAAAAAATCACAGTGGTGTCAGTGCACAAACTCACATGAGTGGTGTCAGGGCACAAACTCATATGAGTGCTGTCAGGGCACAAACTCACATGAGTGGTGTCAGGGCACAAACTCACACGAGTGCTGTCAGGGCACAAACTCACGAGTGGTATCATGACACAAACTCAAATTAGTGGTGTCAAGGCTCAAACTCACATGAGTGGTGTCAGAGCACAAACTCACATGATTGGTGTTAGGCAACAAACTCACATGAGTGGTGTCAGGGCACGAACTCACATGAGTGGTGTCAGGCCACAAACTCACACGAGTGGTGTCAGGGCACAATCTCACATGAGTGGTATTAGGTCACAAACTCACATGAGTGGTGTTAGGACACAAACTCACATGAGTGATGTCAGGGCACATACTCACATGAGTGCTGTCATGGCACAAACTCACATGAGTGTTGCCAGGGCACAAACTCACATGAGTGCTGTCATGGCACAAACTCACATGAGTGCTGTCAGGCCACAAACTCACATGAGTGGTGTTAGGGCACAAACTTGCATGAGTGGTGTTAGGTTACAAACTCACATGAGTGCTGTCAGGCCACAAACTCACATGAGTGGTGTTAGGGCACAAACTTGCATGAGTGGTGTTAGGTTACAAACTCACATGAGTGGTGTCAGGGCACAAACTCACATGAGTGCTGTCAGGGCACAATCTTACATTAGTGCTGTCAGGGCACAAATAAGGGTTATAACAAAATTACCGAACACCAAGCAATCTTCCAAAGGGAAAGGCAAAACTCATAAATCAACAAACAGACAAAATCAGTCAACAACCGGAAAACTGGGAAAACCACAATGAGTGCTGTTAGTGCACAAACTCACACACATGATTGATGTCAGGGCACAAATTCACATTAATGATATCCTGGCACAAACTCAAATTAGTGGTGTCAAGGCACAAACTCACATGAGTAATGTCAGGGCACAAACTCACATTAGTGGTGTCAGGGCACAAACTCACATGAGTAATGTCAGGGCACAAACTCACATTAGTGGTGTCAGGGCACAAACTCACATTAGTGGTGACAGGGCACAAACTCACATTAGTGGTGTCAGGGCACAAACTCACATGAGTGGTGTCAGGGCACAAAATCACGTGAGTGGTGTCAGGGCACAAACTCACGTAAGTGGTGTCAGGGCACAAACTCACATGAGTGGTGTTAGGGCACAAACTCACATGAGTGGTGTTAGGGCACAATCTCACATGAGTGCTGTCAGGCCACAAACTCACATGAGTGGTGTTAGGGCACAAACTTGCATGAGTGGTGTTAGGTTACAAACTCACATGAGTGGTGTCAGGGCACAAACTCACATGAGTGCTGTCAGGGCACAATCTTACATTAGTGCTGTCAGGGCACAAATAAGGGTAATAACAAAATTACCAAACACCAAGCAATCTTCCAAAGGGAAAGGCAAAACTCATAAATCAACAAACAGACAAAATCAGTCAACAACCGGAAAACTGGGAAAACCGCAATGAGTGCTGTTAGTGCACAAACTCACACACATGATTGATGTCAGGGCACAAATTCACATTAATGATATCCTGGCACAAACTCAAATTAGTGGTGTCAAGGCACAAACTCACATGAGTAATGTCAGGGCACAAACTCACATTAGTGGTGTCAGGGCACAAACTCACATGAGTAATGTCAGGGCACAAACTCACATTAGTGGTGTCAGGGCACAAACTCACATTAGTGGTGTCAAGGCACAAACTCACATGAGTGGTGTCAGGGCACAAACTCACATTAGTGGTGTCAGGGCACAAACTCACATTAGTGGTGTCAGGGCACAAACTCACATTAGTGGTGTCAGGGCACAAACTCACATGAGTGGTGTCAGGGCACAAAATCATGTGAGTGGTGTCAGGGCACAAACTCACGTGAGTGGTGTCAGGGCACAAACTCACATGAGTGGTGTTAGGGCACAAACTCACATGAGTGGTGTTAGGGCACAATCTCACATGAGTGCTGTCAGGGCACAAACTCATATGAGTGGTGTCAGGCCACAAACTCACATGAGTAGTATTAGGTCACAAACTCACAAGAGTAATGTCAGGGCACAAACTCACATGAGTGGTGTCAGGGCACAAACTCATATGAGTGGTGCTAGGGCACAAACTCACATGATTGGTGTTAGGGCACAAACTCACGTGAGTGCTGTCAGAGCACAAATTCACAAGAGTGCTGTCATGGCACAAACTCACATTAATGCTGTCATGGCACAAACTCACCTGAGTGCTGTCAAGCCACAAATTCACATGAGTGGTGTTAGGGCACAAACTCACATGAGTGATGTCAGGGCACAAACTCACATGAGTGGTGTCAGGGTACAAACTCACATAAGTGGTGTTAGGGCACAAACTCACATGAGTGTGGTAATGGCATAAACTCACATGAGTGGTGTCAAGCCACAAATTCACATGAGTGGTGTTAGGGCACAAAATCACAGTGGTGTCAGTGCACAAACTCACATGAGTGGTGTCAGGGCACAAACTCACATGAGTGCTGTCAGGGCACAAACTCACATGATTGGTGTTAGGCAACAAACTCACATGAGTGGTGTCAGGGCACAAACTCACATGAGTGGTGTCAGGCCACAAACTCACACGAGTGGTGTCAGGGCACAATCTCACATGAGTGGTGTCAGGGCACAAACTCACATGAGTGGTGTCAGGGCACAAACTCACATGAGTGGTGTTAGGGCACAAACTCATAAAATTTCAATCAAAATTGTACCATTTTATATACAGTAGTTCTAGGCTTAATTCAGGCATTAGATGGCCTGTACATGAACTTGGTCACTGATGACTGACCACAGATCTTCCATGTTAACCTTTCACCTTTTAGTTTGTTGCCGATTATAGATTTTTGTTCATTTATTGTTACTTTTACTGTCAAGTTTATAACTTACAATAAAAGTCCTTAAATACTGATTTAATTTTATAAACTACAATGTTTATAGAGTCTTGCGTTAATTGAAGAGGTTAATGTACCATGATTTTAGTTAATAACTTTATTTAGTTAACTATTATTTATATGGTCATTTAGCAGATACACTAATGGAATACGTTTTTTTATATAAATAGTCAGATTTATGACCATTTTAATTTATTTCTATCTGTCTAATGGTTTTTCCACTTTGAATTAATATATAAAATCTTACTTTTATTTACAGAGCAACATTTAAACACAATGACAAACTAATACATATATATTATTTAAACTAGATTAAATTGAAATAAATTCACAAAAAAATTAGTTATCTCCCTTGCAGGGGTTTCAAAGTGGGCCGGTACCCAGTACTTTTACCCGCCTGAGATCGTGTACAGTACCAGCAGAAATTACTGAACCCCCCAAAATTAGCGGTGGTTAAAACCACAAGTACGATGGTCGATAGGCTTGTGGAATATTTTTCATAAAAAATTAATGATCACGTCAATTGCTGAATTCTCGCATTCAAATCGAACAACTGTGTCACGACCAAGTTGATGGGATATTCCCTGTTTTAAAAATAACTTTACCTTAGAATCGTAAATAGCAGTTTGCGCATGCGGTAAATAGATATGTTTTCGCCCCAATATCTTTTCATCCTTGTGTAAAACTCAGACCGGAACAAAGCTGACATCATTTCAAAATAAAAAAATGACCGATTACAAATTATGTTCAAACACAATTTAGTGTAATCTCCAGTAATATAAGTATGATCATTATGTATTATGAATATATGACTACACAATATTATGTGCGATTTTTTTTATCCATTTAAAACCCAGGGTCGAATCATTCTGGGGCGTACTGTTTTGTTGCTTAACTCCGTCCATATTGTTTAACTTCCGGTATAAAAAAATAAAAACCTATGGCTAATTTATTTACATATTTTGACGGGGCCCTACCGCGGTTGTTCACAGAAATGAAAGTGTGCTGAAAAACATTTTTAAAAGGGGGTACGAGGAGATAAGGGATAGAAAATTACTAGAAATCTTGAAAAAGGACCGGACATGGCTCAAATACGAATTACATTGTAATGTTAAAACGCCGGCCCCCCTTTTTTTCCAAAATAATTTAACTTTTGTGATTCAAATGTTAATAAATGTCTTCCTGCGAATCATTTTTGTTCGAACATTTTTTTAGCACATAAGTCGTGAAAGTAACAATATATATTATTTTTGTTTAATTATATTTGTATTGATCTATTAAAAAATTATAAATTTTATTAAAGATTGATGATTGCAAATTAAATTTACCATCGTGTTATTGGTTTTCATGCTATTATTGATTTTCAGATATAGCGATTAACAGTGTTAACCCTTCATTCATATGACGATTGGAATTTTCAAAGAATGGCTAGTTAAATATTTCTTTGTGCATAAGATTGTTTTTAAAGCCATTCTTGTATTTTAATATACTCTCGATTACCTGGCAACTTTTGTTGTCAGTAAAATGGCGTCATCTGTTTCCGTGGCAAATAAAAACAAGGCCGATATACGGGATGGAAACGAATATAAAATCCGGAAATGGCTGGTTTTAAAATTTCATGGTTCTGGCCATCTACCAAATCATACTACATCTAAATAAAATAACAGAATGTTTGAAAATTACCACTTTCAAAATTGTATTTACTTTTGATGTTTTTTTTAGTGCTGAAACCATAATGCACTGCAAAGTGACATGTATTTTATATAAGAAACAGGCACATTTCAGTCAGCTCTTTTGTTTACAAATACGATCAGTGACCCCATGATAGTTACATGACAGGAAGAGCAGGTGTCTGAGAGGCAGACGACATAGGTAAATTTTATATAGCCCTTTTGGATTTTTTTCCAGCTACTTTATAAATGAAGTACATTTTTGGCATTACAAAAAGTATGGTTCAGTAGGTAGGTTCAATGTTTTTGGTACTTACATCTTTAAAAGTAAACTTTATCATTTTTTTCAGATGTCAGCTTTCGTATTGTTTATGTTCCATAAATAGAAACCGGAAGACACGTCAAAAATAATGCGTGCGCTGTGGAAATCAAAATAAAATGGATACCACGAAAACAGATGACGCACGAAAACACATACCGTGACGATATATGTTTCATCAAGGACGTATTCTATATACGTCCTTGGTTTCATTAATTATGACACTTATATGTCTTGATCCTGCCAACGGTGTTTGATGAGTTTAATTACTGGTAATAAAGTAAAAAAAACACACAAGCCAAGGTATTGTGAAAAAGAAAAGGACAAAGCCAACAAAAGAATTTTGAGAAGTTTAAGCTTTGATAACAATGGCTTGGTCAAGCCTAGCTACCGAACCGTAGCTCTTTATGGTCCTTTTGGGGTTTTTTAAGATATGGCAGACTATCTATGAATAATCTTGGCTGAAGTCTGTAAACTGAAATATTCAATAAAGAAATTGGGGGGAAAAATCCAGGCATTATGCATGGTCTTCACTCTTGGTGAAATCTGAACTCTAAAGTTAATGGGATTTTTCTTTCAAAAACACATAATGTTTTGCAGTCTCTGAAGTACATTTTTTGGTCCACAAAATGCTAGATTTCAGGAGCTTCCGCCCCCTGGACCCCTTACGGCCCTCAGCCTAATTTTTTAGGTACCTCCTAAAATTTAAGAAGTACCTCCCATTATAAAAAACTTTGAAACCCCTGCCCTTGTCTGTTCATTTTCTTTAATATATCTTTTTCAGGAGTGAGTGAGTGATATTTTTCAGCCATATCATGGTCAGAACTAGTTATATTTAATTTTGATGAGATGATGTCAGCTTTGTTCAAAACCAAAATTCTGAGTTGGATTTTTATAGTGCTAACTCAATGAAACAACAGTCCGTTTGCAGACATGTCGCTCCACACAGACACATTATCCTGATTCAGAGACACAACAGTCCGTTGGCAGACATGTCGCTCCACACAGACACATTATCCTGATTCAGAGACACAACAGTCCGTTGGCAGACATGTCGCTCCACACAGACACATTATCCTGATTCAGAGACACAACAGTCCGTTGGCAGACATGTCGCTCCACACAGACACATTATCCTGATTCAGAGACACAACAGTCCGTTGGCAGACATGTCGCTCCACACAGACACATTATCCTGATTCAGAGACACAACAGTCCGTTGGCAGACATGTCGCTCCACACAGACACATTATCCTGATTCAGAGACAACCTGTCTTTGCTCTCATTCTTTATTGCTGTGCAGCAGAGAAGCAGCAAATACCAATTTCATACTCTTTGGACCGACCCGACCGTGGCTGGAAACCACGATCCACTGCAGTCGTGGAGATATTTTTAAAGTATATTAATACATGTTCTATGCTATCCCTAGATTCGCCTTAGGAGACAAGGTAACACTTCAACTATTGAAGCTATATTTTTTGTAGAATATGTGGCAGAGTGGTCTAGGGCGCTAGACATAAGGCTAAGCGATTGGTGCTGCAGTGTATCAATGTTCAAATACCATTGAGTGAGAAAAAGAAACTTGGCAGCTCAAAATTCAAATTCTAAGACCGTTGGGTTAAATTTTCAGATTATAGATATATATATAATATAAATTTATTTTTTTTCTTCACTTTTTAAATATATAACAAATGTATATGCAACAACATCACATACAATTCATTACATCCATTATATTGCCCAAAGCAGATGAAAAAATCTTTTAAAAAGCTAGTTTACAGTGATAGAAAAAAAATATTTTGACATATCCCCTATATATAACAAATTTCTCATTTAAAAACAGATAATTTTACTTGTAAATAAAATAAACGTGGAATCATGGATGAGCGATTTAGTTCTATACATTACCTTTTTTTTATACATTTTTATAAATCTGATAAAAAAATATGAAAATCACTGGAGGGTCATACCAATTTAACCTGCATTTTTCAAAGGTAAGAAGCAAGGACAAGCCATTATATATATATATATATATATATATATATATATATATATATATATATACAGTCAAACCTGCCCATATGGTCACCTCTATTAAGTCAAACCTGCCCATGTGGTCACCTCTATTAAGTCAAACCTGCCCATGTGGTCACCTCTATTAAGTCAAACCTGCTCATGTGGTCACCTCTATTAAGTCAAACCTGCCCATATGGTCACCTCTATTAAGTCAAACCTGCCCATATGGTCACCTCTATTAAGTCAAACCTGCCCATGTGGTCACCTCTATTAAGTCAAACCTGCCCATGTGGTCACCTCTATTAAGTCAAACCTGCTCATGTGGTCACCTCTATTAAGTCAAACCTGCCCATATGGTCACCTCTATTAAGTCAAACCTGCCCATATGGTCACCTCTATTAAGTCAAACCTGCCCATGTGGTCACCTCTATTAAGTCAAACCTGCCCATGTGGTCACCTCTATTAAGTCAAACCTGCCCATGTGGTCACCTCTATTAAGTCAAACATGCCCATGTGGTCACCTCTATTAAGTCAAACCTGTCCATGTGGTCACCTCTATTAAGTCAAACATGCCCATGTGGTCACCTCTATTAAGTCAAACCTGCCCATGTGGTCACCTCTATTAAGTCAAACCTGCCCATGTGGTCACCTCTATTAAGTCAAACCTGTCCATGTGGTCACCTCTATTAAGTCAAACCTGCCCATGTGGTCACCTCTATTAAACAGTCACCTGTATTAAAAGGTCACCTTTTTTTGTCCTTTCATAGAAAAGTTCATATGAATTGAACCTCTTTTAAGAGGTCACCTGTTTTATAAGACCAATTTTTCTTTCTCCCAAAGGTCATGACCTCTTAATACAGGTTTGACTGTATATATACAATGTATGTATATGTGCAAAATCAGTTTCTTCAGGAAGATATACATTTCTGCATAAAATGTATAAAAAGTCAGTTAATGTGAAGATTCTCATGAACAATGAATAAATTAACCTTTTTAATCAGGATAGTTAAGCTTCTATTTCATTTTTACATGTAGATAATTAAATTACACAAAAGTTTGAGAATGGCTTTTTACTATGCAACTAAAACTTGTTTTACCATTCAATAATTTCCACATTTTATGTCAATTTCAAGATGTTCACGTACAATCACAACAACAAGGTATGTTTATTTCATTGGGTTTGGTCAGAGATTTGAAAAATATTAAACATTTTCCTCTTGTTTTATCCCTGTTGAATCAATGTAGCCAATTTGAGCTGTGGATTATAAATGAATTATCCGTCTTCTGTTGTCATAGATTTCTAGAAACCCTATAAATTTTCCTCTATTTTATCAATTGATCACATTTGCATCTAATTCTGTCTCACCTGGATAGAAACAAACATTCATTGAAGCACAATTTAGGTTCATTCAGTTTCAAAAAATTTTAAAAAGATATTAGAATTTCTCCACATAACGGTTACTATGTTTACAGTGTCTTTCAGTGGCAGCCATCTTTAGAATTTCAAATCAACACAATACACATAATCTTTGTGTAAAAGACAATACATGTACAAGTTTCCTTTCAAATTATTCAGTGGTTTCAGAGAAGAAGATTTAAAGTATTTTCACATCAAGTTATATATTTTTTTTGCATGGTGGCGATATTTATTTAGATGTCTAATCAGAAACTATTTTTGTGCATGGTGGCCATATTTGATTAGATGTCAGAAAAAAACAATATGAGAATATATCTTTTTAGAGGACCATCGTTAGACAATGAATCCATTGTTGTCTCAATTCAAACAACAAAATGATGAAAGAGGATAAGATTAACATGTATAAAAATGAAGGAGAAATAACACCAATGTCCATTATTAACCTTCTACTTTAAATGAACCAATCAATGCAATAAATCTTTAACTAACAAATAAGGTCGAAACTCTTTATATTAAAGTCAGCATTTTATTTTCCGAACATTCTTACTTCCAAACTTTACATATTGGTCAATAGTCATTATTAACCTTTCAATTCAAATGAACCAATCAATGTAATAAATCTTTAAACTAACAAATAAGGTCGGAACTATTTAAATTAAAGTCACCGTTTTATTTTCCCGTACATTTTTACTTCCAAACTTCTCATATTGGTATATCTGACACACATTAATATCAACAATTTTCTAATACTTGTCAAAGAGTCTTTAACTCTTTGTTCTGGACAAACTCAATGTTTATATAAAATGATTATACAACTTTTATAAGTCTCCTAAATATTGATTACAAAGATAAATATACAGTTGATATAACAAGTCAACAGATCGATGTCCTGTTAACTTAATATGGTATTCCTACTATATTGCCTTTTCAATGTTTACATGCTTAGAAAATTGATAAGAGAAATAATATCAATTATAAAAGTAACTAACTCAGCCAATATATACTTCATTATAAAATCAATTAAACAAAACTTTACATATAGTATATATCCTAGTTAATTTTGAATTGGTATTATACCAAGGGGGGTGGGGGGTGATGCTTTGTATAGTTAGGGGCGATGCTTATTTCAAATAAGTATTACACCATTTGGGGGGAGGGGGTACGGTTAGGGGCCATGCGTCATTAGATGAATACAGAGGGCATCATAAATAAAGATCTTTAAATAATGTTAATTAATTGTCATATATTACCAATGCTAAGTATTAAAACTATTTGTATTGATACTGTCGTAGTCATGATCGTATGGTAGTTAGATTTACACCTACCTATGTAATCAGTACCTATCACCACTCAAACTGTGAGTTTTCTGAGTCTTCTGTTTTCCCCAACCAATAGTACTGACAGCCACGAATATGAAACTGCATGACCATCAAACATGCTCCACGACATGTTTAGTAGGTCAAATTGGAGGTGAATTTTGAGGTGAATTTGAAGGAAAAATTGTGTCTGCATGCATAAATGCACATTTTTATTGATGGTGGAAATCTTCAGTCTCCAACCCTGCCAATCCATAATTCATTGACCTTGATCACATAATACATGTACTGTAGAACAAAATATATTTAGGATCTTTATCTTAATAAAAACACTCGACCAACATCATATTACTTTAAAAGTTCGTACTTGAGAAATCATACCAATTAGTTGACATTTTATTTGAACAAAATTATCTACATTTATTCAAATTTTCTTCCAAGTACAAATCAATTCTTTTTTTTGATAGGGCCACTATGACTGGAGTCGTAACAGTCGTTTGATTCCGGTCTGTGGCGACTTTATTCTGCTAATTTGTTTGTTTTGTACAATAATCAATCAAATTAACATCAATTATTCCCTAACAAAATTTATGATTATATCTGTGCATAAAATATGACACAAGATTTGTTTATTACATCACAAATTATCAATAATAAGTTTTATCCTCAAAAAATTTGTGGAAGTCTCAAAACTTATTCCCCCAAAAACACTAGGGATGTGCCGAAGATCTTTGGATGCCATAGATGGCAGGTATAAATTGTAGCCAATTACCCAAAAGGAACATTCTAAAGACTTCTGCCAGGTACAGAATTATAAGTTATTTTTTCAGAAACAAAATCAAGATAACGTCTGCTAATTTTTTTGCTGGACATAAAAATGGCATCACTCATTATCAGCTGCACAAAAATCATTCAAATGCCCTCAATTTAAAATCAAAGACGTATATATCAGGGAATAATTCTGGTTAGTAAAAATAAATAAGAGAAAATCAATGAAATATAGCTGAAACCATCTTCATCTTCTTTAAAAAAAAAATAAAATAAAAAAAAGTCAATTTTTGACCTACTCTGGCCATATCCTGCAACTTTCTAATTGTTTTTTTCAGAGGAAAATAACTGCAAAAAATCATCCCTGGTATATGAAGCTTTACCTATATAAATATCCTTCTACTTAAAGAGACCAGTTGTGCCCTTGCTCTTATGGTAGATGTTGATATCCATCTACCTATACAGACAGCCCCTTTCATCATTAAAGTTGTCAATTTGATTTTGGCATATTATGGTGAGGTATACTCAATACAAAATTATGTGATAAAGTTTGACTTGCAGCAGATTTGTGGTTTTTTCTAAGTTTCATCCACTAATAAATCTAACCGCAAAGATATAGCTGAAATATTGTCAAAAGTAGCATTAAAAACCAATTACCCATAAAATCCTTAACCTTACAGGGTTAGACTAAAAACTCTTACTTAACAAATTATCTAGTATTAATATAACATTCAACACGTAAAAGCTGAGCAGCAGTGAAAGAGCTAATAAGCTTAAATAAATAGCTTCAAATATCTGTTACATCAACAAATCCTCCTTTTGAAATTTTGTGACTCCATTGTGTGGTGCACAGAATATTTAAAAAGATCAAGCCAAACTGTTATATTGATAATAAAGGGGGCATGTCTCCATGTTTATTGATAACGGTTAACTACAGGGATATAAAGCAGGTTAATCCATGTGCAAGTAATGTGTTATAGATAGTATTGTTTGGATGGATATAACCGAGTAATTACAAACTGGTCCTGTTCACAACAGGTGAGAACAGTACTTTTGATTTACCAATTAAAAAAGAGGTTCACAAAGGGAGATTTAATAATTAGTGATAACATTGTCATGGAAATCTATTTTTCTCAGATTATCAAGAGTCTTTTTTTTACACAACTTTAAGTAGGGTACTTAAATTTTATTCAAAAAAATATGCAAATACCAGGAACTGATAAAAATGTAAATGAACCAGGAATTCCCTTGGTGAACCTCGGGTTCATTCAGATAAAGAACTTGATACCTGATAAGGTACTGTTTGATCTTAATTTAGAAATTGATTATCATATAAAGGTGAAATTTGAAACATGATAATCAAAATGTAAGGTTTGACATGCAATAAATAAATTTTTAATGAACTTCAAGATTAATACGAGGGTAAGATATCCCCTTTATACCACTTTTTTTCAACTGTTAAAAAAATTCTAATCTAGAAGATCACGCTACTGGGTAATAATGTCTTTCCTTGAATGGGTACAAACAAAATGCTTTGCACAATATGATCTTATATTTACACAAATAAATTGGGTTTTTCATGTTTGGATTTCCGGCAAAAATAATTAAAGTTTGTTTTTGGCCGCAAAAACGTATGTCTCCCCCCGTCCCACAAACTGTAGTCAAAGGTAAAAAATCTATTTAGGTAACAAATAAAATTAAGCTTCAATGAATAACAAAAAAACCTGCTTTTAATCCATGAAACACACATGTGTGTGTGATTACATCATCTTTTCTGGATAAAAGGTCCACATTGAAATCGCCCATGACTATTTGTGGAATGCCAGGTGTCAAGTCTTTCAAGAGACGATTTAGTACATCACAGAAATATTTCACTGGTAGATCTGGTGGTCTGTAAATATTGATAACGAAGATCTGAGGAGATTTGACATGCACAGCGACACATTCTATTCCATATTTGATCGTAGTATATTTCGGGAAATTTTTAAGTTCAAAGAGGCATAACTCCCACAAAATTCAGGAGATCAAAATTTCCTGGTAATATGCACAACCGCATATCATGTCCTTACTACCTACCAAGTTTCATGAAATTCTGTTCAGTAGTTTCAGAGGAGTTGCCCTGACAAGCTGCTTCAGTAGTAAATTTCAGGAAAATTTTACATTCAAAGGGGCATAACTCCCACAAAATTCAGGAGATCAAAATTTCCTGGTAATATACACAACTACATATGATGCCCTTACTACCTACCAAGTTTCATGAAATTCTGTTCAGTAGTTTCAGAGGAGTTGTGCTGACAAGCTGCTTCAGAAGTATATTTCGGGAAATTTCTAAGTTCAAAGGGGCTAAACTCCCACAAAATTCAGGCGATCAAAATTTCCTGGTAATATGCACAACTACATATAGTGTCCTTACTACCTACCAAGTTTCATGAAATTCTGTTCACTAGTTTCAGTGGAGTTGCGCTGACAAACTGTGTGACGGACAGATGGAAGGACAGACAGACGGACAAGACAAAAACAATATGTCTCTCCACTAAAGTGGGGGGAGACATAATGTATACTAGTAACTTTTCTTTCTTTTTATTTTTGACAAAATGAAAAAAAATGCTCTAGTTCAATTTTTTTTCCAAATATGGAAAATTACATATGCAACATTATTTCTCTATTAACAATGTATTGACCATCAGGTTTTTATCAAGTCTATACAGAAATCACATTCAATACAAAAATCACAATCATGTGGGATTTGGTGAGCCTGATCCAATTATATGATACTAAGATCTCCTACATACAAGAACCTTGGTTACACATGTCAACAAAAGCCAAGAAATTATACAGTGTATAACAATTGGCAAATAAAGATATTGGGTTTATGGTCACTTTCAACAATATTTCAGCTATATTGTGGCAGTCAATTTTATTGGCAGAGGAATAAAGATATTGGTAATTCTAAATTCTAATACATTTTTCATAGCAGCACTAATTCATGTGGTTGCATTTTATGTAACCAGCCACCATTCCATACTATAAATAACTTGTCCATTTCTGTTCGTTATTTTTCGTCATATTCAAATTCATTCTCAATACATTTGTTCTAGTATTTATAAGTAATTTATCAATTTTCCCTTTGATCTCGCTAAGAGATTTTTCGGCATTAACAGACTGACTCTAATACTGAAAATTATCAGTCAGTGTGACATTGTTACCTATAAAAATAATAATGTCAGCTGTGAAAGTCTTGACATACCTGATGACAAGAATCACAGTTCGTCATAGTAGACATACTGCGATACTACAGATAATCTCGATATTCTACATATATATATGAGTATGTATAATATTTGAGGTAATCTTTATTTGTAGGCAAGAAAATATTCCATATTGGTCTTTAGTTATGTTTTTATGACAACGAAATATACAAGCAAAATATGAAATCAACTAAAAGGAAGTTGAAATAAAATTTATATCAGAACAAATAGATTAGAAAAAAATGGTATCATTACAATATTAGGAAACCCCAAAATGTTTGGGTTATTGATGACTCAGCAATATTTAAACGATACCTTAACTACCAGATTTATAGTAGCAGGCAACATAACAGTGAATTCTGTTCACCCTAAACATCTCTTCCAGTTGAAAAGATTGCCCTAAGAAATAATTTCCTAAAACCAATTCACTCAAGATTTAAAGTAGATAGAACAATGTGCATCAATGTATTTTTTACTGCCAAGTATAAATAAACAGGTGGGGCCATCGTGGTCGTGATTGTATGGTAGTTGGATTTACAACTACCAGTGCAATCAATGCCTATCACCACTAATATTGTGAGTTTGAACCCCACTCAGAAGAGGTGTACTCGATACAACATTATGTGATAAAATTTGTCAGTGACTTGTGACAGGTCAGTGGTTTTCTCCGGGTAGTCTGGTTTCCTCCACCAATAAAACTGACAGCCACGATATAACTGAAATATTGTTGAAAGTGGCATTATACACCATAAATCTAATCAAACCTAAATAAACAGGTAAATCAGAAACTTTACACTCAGAATAAAACTAGGCTTACATAAAATCCACATACATGTAGATACCAGTGAAATCCCAATCTAGGATCAACCATGGTTTGTTTTCTGGAAACTTGAACACTTTAGGTGAGTATCAGGGCACTAACCCATGTCAGAGGTGTTAACCAAAAGTTTAAATAAATTTATTCATTAAAGCAAAACCACAAATTATTTCTATTAAAGTAAATTAAAATCTACCACAGAGTGACATCTTTTTCATGAACTCTGAAATTAAACAGCATTAAAAACTAAGCAGAACAAAACCACGAAAATTAATGTTACTTTATGACAAATTTAAAAATACTTTTAACTTGGATATTTTTCATTGTCCACTTAACACAAATAGAAAACTAAACACTTTGAATATTAATTGTCACCAAAATGTGTGAAGAAATTAAACATTGCTGACAAACATTACTATACAGATGGGATGAACAAATGATCCCCTGAGTAGATGGTTCATGGTTCATGGTGTTAAACACCACTTTCAACAATATTTCAGTTATAATGTGGCAGTTAGTTTTATTGCTGGAGGAAACCAGAGTACCCAGAGAACTGATTGGACAGGTAGTTGTAAATCCAATTACCATACGATCACATCAGATGATTCCAGTAGAAAGAGTGGCCTCCAGGAGGATGAACAGGTGATCACCATGCTAGGATGAACAGAAGGTCCTCAGTAGAGAGACAACCATAGAAGAATGAACAAATATTTGAAGAATTGTTTATAAGAAAATGTCAATAAAAACAGTGAACATCTCTGGGTGTCACATGACCTATTTACTTGTGTTACACATGAAATGTGATCACATCAACTGTAATAAACAGACTTAATTTCTTGTGAAACACGATCAAGAAATATTAATTCTCTTTCAATGCAAGGTGACAAATGTGACCATGTGAGATTATGAAACATTCCCAGAATTCCTCAATATGATTATAGCCTCAACATTTGATTCATTAATCAAGTTACTGTCAAACCTGTCTTATGTGACCTTCCCAAGGACCATTGAAATATGGTCACTTAAGACAGGTGGTCACTAAATACAGGTTTAATTAATATGAAATGTACTGTGAAGGGAAATTAAAATTCAAGTCACATAATACAAGTTATTACTTGTATTGTCCTCTATATAAAAACTTAAGAAATAAATATATTATAAATGAAGAATCTCAATCTGATTCAGATGAAATTTATCTAATATCTAGAATTTTGAACCCAATCAACGTGACAGATGCTAAAAATTTATGTATTTTTCTGAAAGAATCCTTTGACAAAAGTCAAAAGCAGTTCAATTTTGGCTTAAGTCTAGAATGGTTTCACTTTGTAATATGTCATTTGTATGGTGTTATTAGAACTATAATTAAATCATTTCTTTATATTTATACACATCAGTATTTATATACTTGTATTGTCATTGTAGGTGAACATGGATTACGACTTGTTATCTGCTGTGCTTTATCCAATAAAGAATTATTATTATTATTATTATTATAATAAAGGTGGTCACTGAAGCAGGTTTGACTGTATATAATTTTAACTTCCTTTTTAATTTATTATGAAACATGATCAAGAATTATTCATTTTAATGAAGAGACTCTTTATTTCCTCTTTAATGTTTAACATCATTTATTTTATCTCTTATTTATTTTCCCATTTTTAAAGCAGATCAAAATGTTAACATAATCTTTATTTGTATAAATACACCCATGTAAACACATGTCTAGAATCCACAAAAAAAATGTCCCTCTGACATGGATGATATTTCTGTGGAGATAAAATAAATTGTTATACCCTTCTGGGTCAGGCAGATACAGTTCACGAAATATAAACAGTATAAATTACATATACATTTAACAGGATAATTCTTGTGGGGTTTGGGTTTATGGTGTTTAACGCCACTTTCAACAATATTTCCGTTATATTGTGGCGGTTATTCTTGTGGGAGCTTTTGCCAGATATGGATCCTATTTTCCCCACATCCCTCCATTCTATTTTAATCCTGTGTGGTATCTTTACCATGCTCTCACCCCTGACTCTTCAATCACATCAATGCATGAAATCTGCTGTTAATCTCCTCCTGGCACTAATTTTCAAAATAAAGGCTCCCTAACATTTGATCAACACTTCCTTAAAAGTCACTTAATACCAATTTCTATACCATTGTACTGTAAGAATAGACCTTAATTACATTACTAATTCATAATACATTCTTACATGGGACCAGCACACTTGTCAATTGTCACCTTACTTGATTCATATTATAACAGGGGACCAATACACTTGTCAATTGTCACCTTACTTGATTGATATTAGTCAAACTTTCCCACCATTCATCATCAGACAGATGGTACCAGATTCAATAATAATAATCTTAATATGTCTCCTCCTTTTTAAATCAACTTTGTATATTGGCGACAGATGTTACAGATATAATTCCATATTTAGTATGTTTTTTCTTCTAGAAAAATATGTTGTTAATCAATAAAAATCATAGTTATATGAGAGAGGTGTATAGATACACTATAATTTTTTCAATTTTTGTTTTGTCATAGAAGTTTTTTGAATATTTCATAAAAAATAGTATTTATCAGATTTCACTAAGAGAAAGCAACATTAAAATATGATTTGCATCTTTCTAAAAATATAAATCATCAAATAAAAACAGGGTTTAATTGCATCTTTCTAAAAATATAAATCATCAAATAAAAACAGGGTTTAATTGCATCTTTCTAAATACCATTAAAAGTACATTGACAGGGAAACAAGTTTAATTTCAGGGTAAAAAAATGATCATATTAAATCGTTGGTTTGATGAATATTTAACGTAGATTTAATATTATACATGTATTATGTACTACAGTTACAACTTAGTCTAATTCTGCACACACAAAAAAAACCCTTGGTAATTAATTATTTTTCCTAAATTTTCATTTTTTTCAAGCCTGAAGTATGCATAAAAAGAAGATGATTTATAAATTGGTGTATATATATGTAAGGGAACGACCATTTAACTTGAAGGGGAGGGTTATGGGTTTTTTTCTAAACAAATATTCTGATTCCCAATGTTGCTGAAAAAAATATTCTGATTTTGGTGGAGGAAAAAAAAAATAATCTGATTCAGAGTTTTTGTCATATAACCTAATATTATAATGTGGAAAAAAAATTTGCGCTTTGCGCGACAAAAAAAATTAATATTATAACTCTTGTGTTGTCCGAAAAAAAAATTCTGAACGAAACAAAAAACCATAACACCCCCTTCAAGTTAAATGGTCGGTACCTAAGTAACCTAACATATACAGGGTTTCATCTATGAATTTACAAAAAGGTGTCAAATGCCCTCTATGTAATAATAAACAGTGACAATTACATGAGGATTCGTGCCTTTCACAGTGTCCATTCCTACTTACATCCCTACAAACGTACATGTAAAGTATACAATACCATTGTTCATGCTTACCTTTAAATTTCAGATATTTTAACGTTATATCATTCCAAGCCATATTTTATATCCTAATATCATAAATCCAAACAAAAGGCAATCCTTATATAGCACAAAAATAAGAAAAACAAAAATATCCAATACAAAGGCTACACACAAAAATATCCAATACAATGCTACTATACACACAACTATTCTTTTACAGTGTTATTGTCAAGACAATTATAGGGTTTATTTTTTTAACGATCATATACACTGATCAATCACATCCTTAAGGAATATCACAAAAAATTAACAGTGATGCAACGTATAGTAGCTCCATCGTACTGAGGGTGTCGCTGAACAATCTGAATCCACTTGACAAGTTTCAAAGGGTTTCTCGTCTATCATACAGGTTCTCTGTTTACATTTCCTTCTACGTTAATTTAATCCTTTAAATTCATAAACTCTCTATTGACATTTTCTTAAGTAAATTTACGTAGCACTGAAATTTCAATTGGCTCCCATCTCTGTATAATACTATATAACCCCTGACGTTCAAAAAGAATTTGAAAATTTACAACATCCCATAAAATTATGTCCGAGTTATCCAATATTACTCAAAATCTTTAGCTAAAAAGCGTCAGATATTTGAATGAAGCATAGTGGTGACTATTGATTCCACAGATGACATGTGTCCTAGGTCCTGCTTTATTGTTGAATACAAGCCATTCATATTCCCGCTATCTTTATCTGGGGACAATCTCAAAGTGGATAATTACAAAAAAAATATTGACTTGCAAACAAAAGCAAGCTCACTTAAAGTCAATTAATATCTGTTAGATTTGTATTGATATTAAAGTCCCTTGGTATTAGTGTTATATATTCTGTATTGGGAATTAGTTATGAAAAGGACTGATAAATTAATACTCTGTCAAATTGGTACATTGTGTAGATATAGTGAGATAAACTTAGTTTGGATTTAATCACTTAATTATGTAATATTTCATGGTTTTTTAACCAAATAATAATCGATCATGAAAATGGACAGTAACTAGATTACTATTGTGAGTTCTCAACTGGAAAAAAATGTTGACACAAAAATCTACTTATTTGATAAATGCATGTTGAAGCTAATTAATTTCTTTAGGTATAAAGTACTGTTATAATTTTAAGATATGTGTCATATACAGGTGCAAAATAATTAATAGCTCTTAAAGTAATTGTATACTTATTGAAATTGATATACATATTTTATTTCATGAAATATATGAGTTTTACAGTTACATAATTAGGTGACCACAAATAAATTATTTTAAAAATGCAATACAGCCACAATATAACTGAAATATTGTTGAAAGTGGTGTTAAACACCATAAACAAAACATAGAAATGCAATAGAAAATTTCACAGTAGTTTAAATTTTTTTTTTCAAATAGGGAAAATAACATAATTAATGTTTAAAATTAGTACTCTTTATCCAAAGTTTTGGTGATCATGCCTTTATCAAGGAGAAGTCTATATATAAATCACATTCTAGTGTTCATACACCTTACAAATGTCTATGATTCACAATATGTTCAATGTTAATAGTGCACAAAGTATAAAATCTGTACCCCCATCCTGAAAATCACTTTAAAGGTAAGTTTCTGTGGCTAATACAATGCTTTTACGGTACAATGACACTAGAAGAGTAAGTATTATACACGACTCATTAGACTAACAGGTGTTAATTAAATCATGATTGCACTAACAGGTATTAATTAAATCATGATTAGACTAACAGGTGTTAATTAAATCATGATTACACTAACAGGTATTAATTAAATCATGATTACACTAACAGGTATTAAGTAAATCATTTATTATCAAGAAACTTAATACATTTGCAAAAAAATTGTTTCTTTTTCTTTTTAATTGATGAAATAGCTGCCTATTTTAAACTTTCTTTATCTTTTCTTATAAAATTTCTTAAATTGTACGGAGAAGATGATGGATGCCAACAAATGGAGGAATGTGTCCATAGATAATAGATGTTCCCACTTCCAGCTGAAGTAAACAGGGGCATCACTACAGAAAGGTAAATAGTGAACTTGGTCTGCTTTTTATGGACCTTGCGTATAAATTTGAAATGATTTACTTGAGGGAAACTTAAGTTATCGAGTGCAAATGAAATATAGGATAGACATACGGACGTACAGACACAGGGAAAACTTATTGCCCCCAAAAGGATATGACAATTTTATTTTAAAAGTTGTAATGTACACAAAGAAGAAAAAATATCAAACTTGATCATTATTGTAAATTTGGGGTACTCAAAGTAGAGCAGGATTAAGATTTTTCAAGATGCAAATCCTCCCTCTTTCCCATCTCCCCCATTTTCAAACTTTTATCATTGCTTATTAAATTTATATGTCAAAACAGGATATAATCACCAACGTGCCACACAAGGAGTGACAAATTAATAATATAAAGTTGTATCGATTATACCTCCACTGATTTGTGGAATAATAAATGACAGCCTCAGAGGTAAGAGGCACTGGTTACATAGGGAGGTGTAAATACAACTTCTTTAACATTGTTTAAGTGATTTCCTCCACAATTTTGTCTATTTGAATGGGTACTCTAGTATTCAATCCAAATACCTTGTGTATTGTTTGTATCTACAGAAAAAAGATAGCATCTAAAATGATTGTCTAGAATTTCTCTAGGATTTAAAAATTGAAACTTGACTTTTTGGTGTTGAAACCTTATCTGAAAAGATAAATTTACACATCTTTATATCTCCATAACTCACTGTACATAAAACAAGAACAACATGTGTTCTCTGTTCACTGACCATAAATAAAAATTTAAACTCTCACATATCTTTTTTTAAATTATCACCAAAATCTGTTTTGTATAACAATGTCTGTTAAATGGGAAATTGAATATTATGTAATTTCTTTTGTATAATTAATTATGCTGTTCTTCAAGTGTATCATCAAATGTTTATTTATGTCTTTTTAAGGGGCCTCCATGACTGTGATCATATGGTAGTGGGATCTATATTTTACAATACAATCAGTGCCTATATATGCAAGATACATTGTGAGGTGAACATGTGATCAGTTTGGTCAGTGACCTGTGGAAGGTTAGCAGCTTCCTCTGGGTACTCAATTTCTTCCTCAAATAAAACAAACAAATTTTTGTTGGAAGTGGCATTAAATATCAGTATTTATATCCAATCTTATACATTCTAATATTTTAATGACTCATGTAAAACTTCATTAATATATATGATGTAGAAAGTATCTTCGTAAGTTGGTACAACATTTATGTATTTAACAACATTTAAATTAGACTACCATTTTGTGAAAAGGAGCACCAGTGACATGTGTCATAGAAAAATAAAACTAATATAAATAGTGTACTATACACATTTGTGAAAAAAAGGTACAAATATTAAATACCATATAAAAATATTGTGCTATACACATTTTGTGGAACACAGGTACCAGTAACAAATGAACCCAACAAACACATTGTAAAATTTATTTGTATAAATATTGCCATTTCGTGCAATCATTTTTTTTTTTAAATATTTTTGTAAAAGGAAAAGGACTTCACTATTAATGTTGCTATAAGTTGTGTCCCATTTGTAAACTTTTAAGCACATAGCACATAAAATATGTCTAAACAATAAAAACATTGCACAATACACATTACAAATGTCATAGAAATTAGAGCAAAAATATCATGCAATAAAAAAGAGGTACCAGTGAAAAAATATAATACCAGTACCAAATGACATAAAAATGAAACCAATAAAAATATTGTACTATACACATTTGTGAAAAAAGGCACCAGTTACAAATGTCATATAAATGGAGCAAAAAATATCATGCAATAAAAAAGAGGTACCAGTAACAAATGACATAAAAATGAGGCAAAAAACGTATTGTGCTGTGAAAAAAGGGTATTAGTAAGAAATAACATAGAAATGAAACCAATAAAAATATTTTACAAGAACAAGTACTTTTTACTGTATAAAATCTGAAATCTCAATGAGATAAATTTATCTATAATATCAACAATATCTACAATATCAGTATATCATGACATCTTAGATATGACAAATATGACAGCGACACTATCTACATAAGTCCTCAATAATTTACTGGTTATGACGTAACTTAGAGTGGACATCACAAACATTGTACTACTGAAGGTCAAATAAACCACTATTTACTGTGTTTATTATCACTCTTATAACCAGTATTATATAGACAAACAGACAAACATAGAGATTTATAACATTAGATGCAGGGTGTGTTATCTTTCTGAAAATGGAAATAAATTACCATATGTAAAAAAAAAAGTTTATAAAAGTACAAATGTACATGTCAATGACCAATTATATATAGTTCTTATTTCAATTTTGTGATCAAATTTTAAATATGCAAATTCCCATAATGCACTATTCAAAAATCGTTTATCTCCAATTGAAAATGAAAAAAATAAATAATAATAGTCGACAAAATAACCAAGCATATTGATCTGCATAAGACTTTATCACATAGAGTCCAGTACACCTCACTACTGGTGGGAATCAAACTCACAACTTTGGTAGGTACTGATTGGATAGGTTTATGGTGTTTAATGCCACTTTCAACAATATATCGTGGTAGTCAGTTTAATTGGTGGAGGAAATCAGAGTACCCAGAGAAAACCACCGACCTGTCGCGTCACTGATAAACTTTACCATTTAATGTTGTACACCTCGCCAGGATCAAGACTTGAACTCACAACATCAGTGGTGATAGGCACTGATTGCATATGTAGTTGTAAATCCAACTACCATATGATCACAACCATGACATCCCCCTTTTTTTTTGGTTAATTCTTTTTACTTTTTGTGTATGTAATAAAGATGTGATAAAGATCACATTATTATGTTTTTATTTACTATGTACAATTGATGAGACACAATTAAGTAGACAGACAAAAAAACAAAGTAGTGAAATGTTGGATTTTCCATAAAAAAAAAAAACACAACAAAAACTGGGAATTCACAACAATTCTCCACAATAATCAATAATAAAGGTCACCATGAATAATTACAATTAATCAAAAAGTCAATGTTAAAAAAATATTGGGTTGCTGTAACTAAGGTGTACCATCCTTAAAATATTTTAAAAGTCTAGATAGATAAGAAAAATATTTTTATTTCTTTAAAACGGCAGAAAAAGATAACTTGTTAAAAATAGTTAAAAGTAAAATTTCTTTGGAATTTCTGATATTTTTGGGGGGGGGGGGGGGGGGGGGGAGGTATTTTTGGTGGGGTCAGCTGTACTCTTACAGTGAGAATAACTAAAATAATGATGTGCTAATATAAAATTTTACAACATCAAGATTCTAAAATGAATATTATGTTAATTATTTATACAATGAATTAAGAAGACTGATTGCTCTACAAAAGACCTTTTATCCATTATTTCCTTAATAATCAATAAACTAGAGTTCAAAGAGAGGCTAATTACAATTTTGTGGACAAATCTCAATACATTTCCCAAGAGCAACTTTGGATACAAATGTAATTAAAGCACTACTCCTACAAAATGTTTGACCAAAACATCCCTTGTAAAGAAATCTGCTATTTAATAAAAATATCATGCACAGCTATTTATTTGGATAGATATTGTTTGAAATGTAGACAAAATTATTAACATAATATTGAAAAATGTCTTAGTATTAAATAATTTTGCTTATGAATAAATCCAACAAAAACTTTCATGATCATGTGACTTACTTTATAGCATCACATTTGAAATATTAGTATCACTATTAAAATAAAGCAGTCAAACATTAGGGATACTAGGTAAAAGATGTAAACCTAGTACTTTTATTGTATATTGTTTTACAGCAAGATTTAGTGTAATAAAACTACCATTTAAGGGGAAAAAAGAAAATTACCAGTAGAAATGAATCAGCATCAGCAGACATTGAACGACAGACTTCCCTAACCAGGAAAGGAAAGCTTTTAAGAAATTAAATAGAAATGCCAGCCTTTACAATTATCAATGAATCTTCATGAGAATGAAAGCTTAAATCTTAAATGGCCTTAAACCATGTTTTTGTAATTCCTAATTCTTTAATTTGATACCATTCATGAAATTCATCTCAACTGTGAAAAATACAATATAATGTTAACAAAATACAAAACACACAATTAACTAAAAGACATTCGGTAAATAAAATTACATAAGTAAATACAAAAAAAAAAAAAAAATATTATATAAAGTAAACAAAATGACATTAATTTGTCCTTTCACAAACTGTAAATACAAATAACGCACACGAAAAATGTCAACAAAATTAAATAAAGTGCAATGAAGCTCAATAAATAAAATGAATTCCTTTATATTTTGATTTATTGAAGTCAATTTTCAACAAAGAAGTAAAATTGAAGTTAACTACAGAATGTTAATTTGACTACAAAATGTATTAGTATTATAGTAGAGTACTGACAGTATTATAGTAGTGCAAATGACAGTAAATTATAGTAGTGTAACTGACAGTAAATTATAGTAGAGTAACTGACAGTATTATAGTAGAGTACTGACAGTAAATTATAGTAGAGTAACTGACAGTATTATAGTAGAGTAACTGACAGTATTATAGTAGAGTAACTGACAGTATTATAGTAGAGTAACTGACAGTATTATAGTAGAATACTGACAGTATTATAGTACAGTAACTGACAGTATTATAGTAGAGTAACTGACAGTATTATAGTAGAGTACTGACAGTATTATAGTAGAATACTGACAGTAAATCATAGTAGAGTACTGACAGTAAATTATAGTAGAGTACTGACAGTAAATTATAGTAGAGTACTGACAGTAAATTATAGTAGAGTACTGACAGTAAATTATAGTAGAGTACTGACAGTAAATTATAACTCAATGTATTAGTATTATAGTAGAGTACTGACAGTAAATTATAACTCAATGTATTAGTATTATAGTAGAGTACTGACAGTAAATTATAACTCATTGTATTAGTATTATAGTAGAGTACTGACAGTAAATTATAACTCAATGTATTAGTATTATAGTAGAGTACTGACAGTAAATTATAACCCAATGAAGTGCTGTACTTGTCAAGACAGAGTAAATAATATCTTATCAAAATCCTCTACTAGAAATGATGGGTCTTTGGTTCCCATCTTCAAAACTCTTAATTCCCTGGCCATGGTTCAAAGTTACTGCTCAGCCCCACACATGTTTTATGCTCATCAATTTATTAAATTTGACTCCTTTTCTCCTGATTCTTGATTCCCAGCTACTACCCCACCACACTCCCAGTTCCCTCCTCCTTGATTCCCTCCTCATTGACTCCTAGTCCCCACCTTCTTAACTCACAGGTTCCTTTTTCTCAACTCTCTAGCTAAACCAAAAATGATGTTAAAGGCAAAGAATATAGTTCATGACTCCCCTTTGACAGAAAAAAAAAGTCAAAATCAATCATTGAAAAGGAATTTCAAAAAAAAATTGTGTTTATTATAATATAATAAAACATGGATATCACTAACATTTATAAAGTAGAAATAAATTCTTAACCATGCAGGGTTTTATACTGGTGTATGATATAAATAGCAATTAATGCCAGCAAAGATATTTATTTAATCTTCAAAAAACAGATACAAGTGCATTACTACATTCTGATGTCAGTTTTATTTCAATTTAACTCTTATTTCTTTACAGTGTACAATTAATTCCCATGCTGGCATGCTATATTATAAAAGAATTCTAGTACTGGTAGTCTGAATATATAATAAAAAATCATTCTAGGACTGGTAGTCTGAATATGTAATAAAAAATCATTTTAGGACTGGTAGTCTGAATATCTATAAAAAAATAATTCTAGGACTGGTGAATATATAAAAAAAAAATGACACCTCTTCAACTGGTTTTATGGTAAATTGAATCTGACAGCTAACACTTAATCCAGGTTTAACTAACCAGATAATACTGGTTGTCTGTAGCTACTGTAGTGTACTGTAGAGCTATAGAGAAACACATGTTAAATGAGAGAGACAGATGATTTACTCCTGGAGCTACTGTAGTGTACTGTAGAGCTATAGAGAAACACATGTTAAATGAGAGAGACAGATGATTTACTCCTGGAGCTACTGTAGTGTATTGTAGAGCTATAGAGAAACACATGTTAAATGAGAGAGACAGATGATTTACTCCTGGAGCTACTGTAGTGTACTGTAGAGCTATAGAGAAACACATGTTAAATGAGAGAGACAGATGATTTACTCCTGGAGCTACTGTAGTGTACTGTAGAGCTATAGAGAAACACATGTTAAATGAGAGAGACAGATGATTTACTCCTGGAGCTACTGTAGTGTACTGTAGAGCTATAGAGAAACACATGTTAAATGAGAGAGACAGATGATTTACTCCTGGAGCTACTGTAGTGTACTGTAGAGCTATAGAGAAACACATGTTAAATGAGAGAGACAGATGATTTACTCCTGGAGCTACTGTAGTGTACTGTAGAGCTATAGAGAAACACATGTTAAATGAGAGAGACAGATGATTTACTCCTGGAGCTACTGTAGTGTACTGTAGAGCTATAGAGAAACACATGTTAAATGAGAGAGACAGATGATTTACTCCTGGAGCTACTGTAGTGTACTGTAGAGCTATAGAGAAACACATGTTAAATGAGAGAGACAGATGATTTACTCCTGGAGCTACTGTAGTGTACTGTAGAGCTATAGAGAAACACATGTTAAATGAGAGAGACAGATGATTTACTCCTGGAGCTACTGTAGTGTACTGTAGAGCTATAGAGAAACACATGTTAAATGAGAGAGACAGATGATTTACTCCTGGAGCTACTGTAGTGTACTGTAGAGCTATAGAGAAACACATGTTAAATGAGAGAGACAGATGATTTACTCCTGGAGCTACTGTAGTGTACTGTAGAGCTATAGAGAAACACATGTTAAATGAGAGAGACAGATGATTTACTCCTGGAGCTACTGTAGTGTACTGTAGAGCTATAGAGAAACACATGTTAAATGAGAGAGACAGATGATTTACTCCTGGAGCTACTGTAGTGTACTGTAGAGCTATAGAGAAACACATGTTAAATGAGAGAGACAGATGATTTACTCCTGGAGCTACTGTAGTGTACTGTAGAGCTATAGAGAAACACATGTTAAATGAGAGAGACAGATGATTTACTCCTGGAGCTACTGTAGTGTACTGTAGAGCTATAGAGAAACACATGTTAAATGAGAGAGACAGATGATTTACTCCTGGAGCTACTGTAGTGTACTGTAGAGCTATAGAGAAACACATGTTAAATGAGAGAGACAGATGATTTACTCCTGGAGCTACTGTAGTGTACTGTAGAGCTATAGAGAAACACATGTTAAATGAGAGAGACAGATGATTTACTCCTGGAGCTACTGTAGTGTACTGTAGAGCTATAGAGAAACACATGTTAAATGAGAGAGACAGATGATTTACTCCTGGAGCTACTGTAGTGTACTGTAGAGCTATAGAGAAACACATGTTAAATGAGAGAGACAGATGATTTACTCCTGGAGCTACTGTAGTGTACTGTAGAGCTATAGAGAAACACATGTTAAATGAGAGAGACAGATGATTTACTCCTGGAGCTACTGTAGTGTACTGTAGAGCTATAGAGAAACACATGTTAAATGAGAGAGACAGATGATTTACTCCTGGAGCTACTGTAGTGTACTGTAGAGCTATAGAGAAACACATGTTAAATGAGAGAGACAGATGATTTACTCCTGGAGCTACTGTAGTGTACTGTAGAGCTATAGAGAAACACATGTTAAATGAGAGAGACAGATGATTTACTCCTGGAGCTACTGTAGTGTACTGTAGAGCTATAGAGAAACACATGTTAAATGAGAGAGACAGATGATTTACTCCTGGAGCTACTGTAGTGTACTGTAGAGCTATAGAGAAACACATGTTAAATGAGAGAGACAGATGATTTACTCCTGGAGCTACTGTAGTGTACTGTAGAGCTATAGAGAAACACATGTTAAATGAGAGAGACAGATGATTTACTCCTGGAGCTACTGTAGTGTACTGTAGAGCTATAGAGAAACACATGTTAAATGAGAGAGACAGATGATTTACTCCTGGAGCTACTGTAGTGTACTGTAGAGCTATAGAGAAACACATGTTAAATGAGAGAGACAGATGATTTACTCCTGGAGCTACTGTAGTGTACTGTAGAGCTATAGAGAAACACATGTTAAATGAGAGAGACAGATGATTTACTCCTGGAGCTACTGTAGTGTACTGTAGAGCTATAGAGAAACACATGTTAAATGAGAGAGACAGATGATTTACTCCTGGAGCTACTGTAGTGTACTGTAGAGCTATAGAGAAACACATGTTAAATGAGAGAGACAGATGATTTACTCCTGGAGCTACTGTAGTGTACTGTAGAGCTATAGAGAAACACATGTTAAATGAGAGAGACAGATGATTTACTCCTGGAGCTACTGTAGTGTACTGTAGAGCTATAGAGAAACACATGTTAAATGAGAGAGACAGATGATTTACTCCTGGAGCTACTGTAGTGTACTGTAGAGCTATAGAGAAACACATGTTAAATGAGAGAGACAGATGATTTACTCCTGGAGCTACTGTAGTGTACTGTAGAGCTATAGAGAAACACATGTTAAATGAGAGAGACAGATGATTTACTCCTGGAGCTACTGTAGTGTACTGTAGAGCTATAGAGAAACACATGTTAAATGAGAGAGACAGATGATTTACTCCTGGAGCTACTGTAGTGTACTGTAGAGCTATAGAGAAACACATGTTAAATGAGAGAGACAGATGATTTACTCCTGGAGCTACTGTAGTGTACTGTAGAGCTATAGAGAAACACATGTTAAATGAGAGAGACAGATGATTTACTCCTGGAGCTACTGTAGTGTACTGTAGAGCTATAGAGAAACACATGTTAAATGAGAGAGACAGATGATTTACTCCTGGAGCTACTGTAGTGTACTGTAGAGCTATAGAGAAACACATGTTAAATGAGAGAGACAGATGATTTACTCCTGGAGCTACTGTAGTGTACTGTAGAGCTATAGAGAAACACATGTTAAATGAGAGAGACAGATGATTTACTCCTGGAGCTACTGTAGTGTACTGTAGAGCTATAGAGAAACACATGTTAAATGAGAGAGACAGATGATTTACTCCTGGAGCTACTGTAGTGTACTGTAGAGCTATAGAGAAACACATGTTAAATGAGAGAGACAGATGATTTACTCCTGGAGCTACTGTAGTGTACTGTAGAGCTATAGAGAAACACATGTTAAATGAGAGAGACAGATGATTTACTCCTGGAGCTACTGTAGTGTACTGTAGAGCTATAGAGAAACACATGTTAAATGAGAGAGACAGATGATTTACTCCTGGAGCTACTGTAGTGTACTGTAGAGCTATAGAGAAACACATGTTAAATGAGAGAGACAGATGATTTACTCCTGGAGCTACTGTAGTGTACTGTAGAGCTATAGAGAAACACATGTTAAATGAGAGAGACAGATGATTTACTCCTGGAGCTACTGTAGTGTACTGTAGAGCTATAGAGAAACACATGTTAAATGAGAGAGACAGATGATTTACTCCTGGAGCTACTGTAGTGTACTGTAGAGCTATAGAGAAACACATGTTAAATGAGAGAGACAGATGATTTACTCCTGGAGCTACTGTAGTGTACTGTAGAGCTATAGAGAAACACATGTTAAATGAGAGAGACAGATGATTTACTCCTGGAGCTACTGTAGTGTACTGTAGAGCTATAGAGAAACACATGTTAAATGAGAGAGACAGATGATTTACTCCTGGAGCTACTGTAGTGTACTGTAGAGCTATAGAGAAACACATGTTAAATGAGAGAGACAGATGATTTACTCCTGGAGCTACTGTAGTGTACTGTAGAGCTATAGAGAAACACATGTTAAATGAGAGAGACAGATGATTTACTCCTGGAGCTACTGTAGTGTACTGTAGAGCTATAGAGAAACACATGTTAAATGAGAGAGACAGATGATTTACTCCTGGAGCTACTGTAGTGTACTGTAGAGCTATAGAGAAACACATGTTAAATGAGAGAGACAGATGATTTACTCCTGGAGCTACTGTAGTGTACTGTAGAGCTATAGAGAAACACATGTTAAATGAGAGAGACAGATGATTTACTCCTGGAGCTACTGTAGTGTACTGTAGAGCTATAGAGAAACACATGTTAAATGAGAGAGACAGATGATTTACTCCTGGAGCTACTGTAGTGTACTGTAGAGCTATAGAGAAACACATGTTAAATGAGAGAGACAGATGATTTACTCCTGGAGCTACTGTAGTGTACTGTAGAGCTATAGAGAAACACATGTTAAATGAGAGAGATATAAATGATGACGGAGTGTTTTTACAGTCAAATCTACATTAAACGAACTTTTGCATTTACTAGTGCTAATAAAGTTATTATTATTCAGTTTTTGCCTTAATTTTTTTCATCTACTTGCCCAAAGACAAATTTAGAAAAATGTTCTATTTATTCAAACAAATTCTTTCATGCAGAGTTTGCGAAATTGCATATGGGTTTGGTGGTCCTAGTGAAAAAATTGTCAGTCCTCATTAATTTTCTATTGCAAAATACCAATCTTGTGTCAGTCCTTAGCAAAATCTGCCCAAATTTTGCTGGTCATGTCTGACAGGACTGACACATTTCGCGAATTCTGATAATGTTCATTTGTCCGAATCCAGTTGTCCCGAGCTTCGGGCAAGTGTGTTAGCACAAAGACTGACAACAAGTGGTAGTTATACCCAGGAGGACAGATGCCTGATGGTGGTTTAAGTATAGGTTATACAATACCTGGTCATAGTATATGCCTTGAGGCGAAGCCGAGATGCATTCGTTTTCATATACTAATGACCAGGTATTGTATAATCAATTTAGCCCATACTTTCTTTGTCGAGTTTCATGATTACCAATTATTATTAATTTAGGCAGTCTAAGCCAGATTAGGTTGGAGTATCAGCTCAAAAGCATTTCCTTCAATTACAACATATGTGGTATATGAAAAATATTCAATAACACAACTTCACAAGACAAAGAAAGTATCGGCTAATTGACTTGTATCACCATTATATAATTGGTTCACAATGATGGCTTTAGCTTTCTGGTTTCAAGGAGAGGGCTTCATAAGTTGTGATAACTTTTTCCCAACCCATTTCAACTTTTGATGAATAAATTATTTTTAAATTCTTAGTCTTTGATATTTTAAGAAGAGTAACTTTTGAAGAATGTGTTCTTATATTTTCATATCACATGATTTAGGACAGTTTATCACATGATTTATGACAGTTTAGCACATCAAGTTCCAACAACAACTACATAGGACTGTGTATATTTTGGTTTGCTGCAACCAACAACAGACCCACACAAACTGCCCATATTTAACATTTTTTTTATCAGGAATTAAAAAAAAAACCTTGAATTAAGGTACAGATATCTGAAGGAATATAAAAACATAATCTAAATAACTACCTACCCACTTAAAAAGTTATATTACAGCCAATCAAATTACAATTAGATATTTAAGAGCTCCCCCTTTTCTCATAAGCTGTACAACAAATCAATTAATGATATGCTTTTAATTAGATTACAACATTTCTATTAAAGATATACAATGTAAATACTTTTAATTAGATTGGTTTTCATCAAACCAGTTTTTCTAAGGAATTAAAGGATGACAAAAGTCAAACTTAAAAATAGATTGGATTGCACACAATACAGCTACAACAAACTAAATCTTCATTTACAATGGGTTTTTTAAGAAAAGATAAATATATAAATTCTGTTCATATTTTCAGTCTTCTGCTTTATCTGTTATTCTATCTTCTTATGCTTTCTCTATAAGACATACTTTCTAAGAAACGTGTCTAGGTGACAGCACTTGGATTCAAATACACCAATCAAAATAGAGTGTTATATTTTACATGATAAATTTGATAATTAAAATACTTCAACACATAAAAGATTCTTGCTATCAATTAAGTGATACAGGAATTTATGATTTATTGATTGATTGGTGTTTAAAGCCAGCTTTAGCAGTATTTCAGCTTTATCGTGGCATGCCAGAATTTATGAAAAATGTTGTCTTTTACAAAAGATATTCATCAAAGATTCATATTACCTGTTCCTCATTGATGCATAAAAGCATGGTTGAAAAAAACGGGCCTTAAATCGGATGAGTATTGCGAAGTCTAAACTGGAGGCCCACCTGAGCCAGTACTGCTCACCTGGCTATTCATGCACAGTTTGCATACAGTAAATTTAGTTTTTGAGAAACATTATTTTATTCATTTAAACATAGGAAAAATATAAATAATGAAAATTGGGATTAGGCACAAACCATTTTTGTAATTTTTCCCACAGTTCCCTCCCCTCCCCTCCACCCTAATTTTTAAAATCCTGGAGATTCACAGTAATATCTACCTTGTAAGACTCCCATGCTGTTTGACAAATGACTTAATAGAGTGATGATTCAATGTTAAAAGTTACCATGTGTAACATCTATACAATCCAGACAAAAATGATGTATTTGTTTACAAACAAAGCACTACTACAAAAACTTTAATCTTTCATTTTAGTTATTAATTTTCTTGTACAAATATATCTTTCTGACACCTGTTAAACAAGCATCTGAAGGTAAAAGTACATCAAGTATATTAAGACTCATTATATCTGCTTAGAACTTTTCCTTTCCAGTGTTAGGGTACTGGGTAGCTGATTGGTTAAGGGCGTTGACTCATTACAACAACCCTAACACCACTGAAGTGAGTTTGTGTCCTGCTTCCCATCTAAAGTGTTACGGTTTATACATTGTAGATGTCTGTCTAAGGCCAGGGAATTCACCAGTTAGTTTATTATATCTGTGCAGGCCTTCCTCCCCAATAAGTCAGGAAGTCATGATATAGCTGAGCTCAGTAATAATGGCAATTGAACATAATCACTGTGAAGGTTTATAACAAGTAAGAAATAAAACTCACTACAATGGGTGTGAGACTAGACTACACTGAACATTACAGGTAATTGGTTTAACCCTGCCACTTTTTTGTGCCTGTCCATAGTCGGAACCAGGATTTCCAAGGTCATACATGTATGTCATGTTTTTTTTTTTGTGTTCAGTGAGTTAAGGTGATAGGTGATTATTACTTTTGTTGATATTGGTGGAATTGTTGACCATCTGACATTGTTTAAACTTTCTTTTCATAACAGTAGAGAATAATGGCAATCACTATCTAACTCACATTATTAAAACAGAATCTGGTACCTATATACATAATTATAGACAGGGAACCATGAATCAGGAATGTAGATAAGATTCTCTGTAGTAATTAGACCTCCAAACAGAAGATGCCTGATGGGGTATAATTGTACCACAATTTTATGATTGATGCACAATAATAACTTTTAATATTTTAAAGTTAAGGGGTCTTTCAGGAATTCATTGTTATTGTTACGATAATACATGATTAATGCAGGGTGTCCTATTACATCGTAGTACTGATCTATTTATATACCTTTATTTTCTAACATTCTCTGTATGACCGCGTCCTCTTCTGTCGCCTCTTGATGTGCAGCATCTTCCTCGCTCAATTTTTCTGCCATTTTTTATAATTGAAATTATTCTTTCACTTAAATCCCAATTTCATATATAATCCATTCATTTCTATAAAACAAACAAAAAACATATATTATTTTTTATGAAGAACCATTACAGAATAGCTTCCTAGATTACTATCATACTATCATAGACCAAGTTCTGTCATGGCCATTTCCAATTTCTCTGATCAGTATAAAAAACAGGATGATTCATAGTTTGTGTTCAGAAATTTCAGCAGTTTCTAAGACTCTAAGAGTTAAAAAAAAAAAATCACATTAGGGCTGTGTCTAGCAATGGTATTCTCCTATCAATTTTACACAAAAATCAATACTGGGCCATCAAAAGAGCATTATGTCAAGTTTGATTTCAATGAAATAGCAGCTTCAGCAGATAGAAAGATTTTCAAAATATTTCTCTCATAGAGCTGTTTTACTACTATTTTCCTATACTCACTCCTACCCCACCCCCCTCAAAAAAAAGAGGAAAAACAACACAAAAAAAATCATAAACTTCATAAAACAAAATTTGTAGTGCTATGCTGGGTCAAAGGTTAGAGTTACTGGTGTTTATTGCCTCTCTCAACAATTTTTTAGCTATATTATTGGGGGAGAAAAACCAAAGCAGACATAATAAACTGACCTATGAAGCCCCCAGCCTTGGGTTGATGTCTGGGAACCTTATAACTTGAAGCAACAGACACAAAGTGATGACAATATGACTTAAATCAATGAGAAATGTTAGAAAGTTATCTCCCTTACCCAAGCAGGCTGTATGGTAGTTGGATTTACAACTACCTATGCAATCAGTGCCTATCACCACTGATGTTGTGAATTTGAATCTCGATCAGGGCGAGGTGTACAACATTATGTGATAAAGTTTGTCAGTGACTTGCGGCAAGGTCTGTGGTTTACTCCGGGAACTCCGGTTTCCTCCACCAATAAAACTGACCACCACGATACAACTGAAATATTGTTGAAAGTGGCATTAAACACCATCAAACAAACATCTAACTTACCAAACTGGGTCATGTGATACATTTGTACTTCTTATACCACTATTTTTCCTTTTGACCCAGACTTGATCTTTATTATTGTCTAGGAGAACATCAATTTGTATAAAAATAATGAAGAATGTAGGAAAACTTCAAACAAATATACAAACTTTGATATTTTGTTAAACCATCAACAGTTAACTGATAGGTAAATATAGGTAGTCTGTAAATCAATTATTCTGTCTAAAAGATCAAACATTTGTTTAACTTTTCACTGGTTAGGAGTCAATTTATATTCTAATTGAAGTGTTAGTTTCTTTTCTTCTGCATAAATTAATTCAAACATGATTTATTTGTCATGATTTAGAAAGCTTTTAATATCAAAATTTAAGATAAAACTTCAAAGTACATCACAGCCTAAGGGAAATAACTCTAATGGATTTACCTGGACTTGATACAACCATAATTCTACAGAACACATTTATACCCATCAAATATAACAATATTATGGTTTAAATTTGAATGAGAATAGGCAGAATTTTTATATCAGGTATTTAGAGCATCAAATTTTATGTGATTGGACCTTATTCCTGTTTTGCAAAGAAAAATGCATATTTCAACAGTACCTTTTGTACCCATCAAATATATTAAAATATTTTTATGAACATAATTTGAATGAGAATAGTGAGAATTTTAACATTAGGTATTTATTGCATCAAATTTAAAGTCATAATTTTTACCTCAAGTACAAAATTGTATTTAATACATCAAGTGTTAAACCAAAAATTATTGGACTCCATCCCTGTTTAACCAAATACAAAAAAACAAAGGAAAAACAGGTGCTTTCTTAAATTCAAAATGGTAGATGGTCACTAATAATATTACCTGGTCAGAATATTTACCTAGCCTATGATGGTCACTAATAATATTACCTGCCTGGTCAGAATATTTATTTAGCCTATGATGGTCACTAATTATATTACCTGGCCAGAATATTTACCTAGCCAATGATGGTCACTAATAATATTACCTGATCAAAATATTTACCTAGCCTATGATGGTCACTAATAATATTACCTGGTCAGAATATTTACCTAGCCTATGATGGTCACTAATTATATTACCTGGTCAGAATATTTACCTAGCTAATCATTATCATTATAAACATCTAACCTACCACAGACAAAACAGACACGTTGTGTATATATACTTGATCCAAGTAAAAATTCCAATCTAATAAAATGTTGATCCTCACCAGCATAAAACATGGCTGTTGTTACACAAAGACAGAAAAACAACATTAACAACAATGTTATCCAATATACAATAATTATCATGGATACTACTTATTAACTTCTAATAATCATCAAGACTTTCTATATTGTTTACAATCTAATAATCGTCAAGACTTTCTATATTGTTTACAATCTAATAATCGTCAAGACTTTCTATATTGCTTACAATCTAATAATCGTCAAGACTTTCTATATTGCTTACAATCTAATAATCGTCAAGACTTTCTATATTGCTTACAATCTAATAATCGTCAAGACTTTCTATATTGCTTACAATCTAATAATCGTCAAGACTTTCTATATTGCTTACAATCTAATAATCGTCAAGACTTTCTATATTGCTTACAATCTAATAATCGTCAAGACTTTCTATATTGCTTACAATCTAATAATCGTCAAGACTTTCTATATTGCTTACAATCTAATAATCGTCAAGACTTTCTATATTGTTTACAATCTAATAATCGTCAAGACTTTCTATATTGTTTACAATCTAATAATCGTCAAGACTTTCTATATTGCTTACAATCTAATAATCGTCAAGACTTTCTATATTGCTTACAATCTAATAATCGTCAAGACTTTCTATATTGCTTACAATCTAATAATCGTCAAGATTTTCTATATTGCTTACAATCTAATAATCGTCAAGACTTTCTATATTGCTTACAATCTAATAATCGTCAAGACTTTCTATATTGTTTACAATCTAATAATCGTCAAGACTTTCTATATTGTTTACAATCTAATAATCGTCAAGACTTTCTATATTGTTTACAATCTAATAATCGTCAAGACTTTCTATATTGTTTACAATCAATTATGCGACAATAACTGCTGTCCGATTTAATTACTGGTATATAAATAATATATCCCTGACTGTTGTAACAAGGATTTCTATTATCTTATCTTTGTTTTTATGTAAAAAAAATAAAAATGGAAAGCTCAACCTTGCAAAACAAGATCGTCAATACATTATTCTTTTTAATTTGCTACAAATGAAAAACTGACAAAAAAAATTCTTACTCTTAAAAATATAAGAATTTTTACCCACACGATTTTTATAAAAGATGAAGAAATATTACTTGTGTGTCCTGTTCATTTCATGACACGATGACATGAGACCTATTGTTGTCCTATGGCTTAAGGTAAGAGACATTATGGGCACATTATCAATTAACGTAAATAAATAATCATCCTTCGTCTGACGATTTATTCCCTACAGGTAACAACTATTTCAGGTGATTAATTACAAATTATAGGTTTTGTGTACCTACACCCTTTGTGATGTATGAATGTCGAAACCAGAAATAATCATTTTGCCTCTACAATTATTTTTCATTTTATGATAAATTGGAAACGTATAAATTTGAGCAAACAAATATCTAATTATGATATAAATGTAAACTAGTGAAATGTCAAATTTAAAAATAGGTATGTATATATAAGTGAATGTCACAGAAGCCTCTCAAAAGCCAGATTGTACAGTACACATGAACACCTTCTTTAGACCTCTAAATCATACCTTAAGGAGTCCCAGCATAAAAAACAAAATGTACTTTAAGATCAACAAGACATCCAGATCTAACTAAATATAGCTAAGTTACAGTCTCTGTGAAAGACTGTAGAAGTAGAAAGAAAGAGAGAAAAAAATATCATGCAGGCAGGCAGGCCGCTAACATATGCAGACTTCGTGCTGCTGACTGTCCTCTGCCTTTCTCCTGCACACACACAAAAAAAGAATAAAATAACATAGCCAAATTGGACACTGGTACCCATAAAATGAATGTGCAGTCTAGTACCTAGGAAAACTACTCATTGAAGGTAAAAAGTCCAGAAAATCTCACCTTGAGCTGGGTATGTCACTTCCATGGTAATAATATATTTATCAATGTAGATTAATGGCTTTCATTAGACCACAAAACTAGTGCTCCTTCATTTCACCACCACCACAAAACCCCTCACCCTCCTCCCCCCAAAAAATGCAGGCATCAAGTTTATAAATAATTACATTTGGACAATGTATTATAAAAAGACCTTGTTCTGTGTCAATTTGCTTATGACATCTCATCAAAATGCTGAGGCCAAAAAAAAAAAATATGTGTGTTTACTGTCACATGTCAAAAAAATCTAGGGTCGGTCGGTCGGCATTAATTTTTTTTTTTTTTTTACTATCGGCAAAACCAGAAATAGTCGTTCCCGGTTCCTGAATCCGATTTTTCATTTTCGAAATTTCCGGTAAGCCGTCATTTGTTTTGAAGCTGTTTTATGACGAGTTACGCCGTTTTTCTAACTTCTTTGCTCTCAATTTCGACAAAAAGCTAGCAGTTGAATAAATGAAACATTGCTGCTGATTAAACAACAAAAATGGTTATCCGAATTCTGTGTAAAAATTGATAGGGTCGCTAGCAAAAATTAGGGTCGGTCGGGTGACCGTAAACACACATATTTTTTTTTGGCCTGATACTAAAAAACAAGTTATGTAGGCTTGGAGAGTTTTCATAAAATTTATCTTTAAACATTTACAGATGGTTTCACTGTACTTAAATACAATATTTATTTGTAAAATAACTAAACTGTTTACATAACAGGAAGGTTTTTACTAAGATTTAAATGATATTTATTTCTATATTTTATATATTATATATTAATAAAAAAATAATTATAAATACTCATCAAACCTTAAATAAAGAAATAAAACTGTCATTGACTTTGTAACTCTTCAAAATACATTTTTATATCAATTCCATTCCAATCTTGTATTCCTTGGATCATATGGACTTTTCCATCTTTTGTTTGCTTTATATATAATAGAAAACAGGGAGAAATTTCACTTGTAAAATTGGCAGCCAGAACTAATAAGAAGAACACACAAATCTTCAACCTTCTTAAATAAACAAACTACTTTGAAAGTTGATCAAGGATTACAAAATTCAATGAATGTCTGTGTTAAATCTTAAAGTACAGTTTGTGATGTGCATTAAGTCTTCTGTATTCTATAACAGCTGTATCTAACTGGAAATTTACACATGCATATAGGATATTATCAAATTGTTCAGACCAGCTCATCATGAGAAAAACAGTTTTAGAAAAAATATATTTTTACTATCTTGCTACTAAAGGCTATATTTTACATCCCTCCCCAACTTCCCATATTTTACATCCATCCCCAACTCCCCATATTTAACATCCCTCCTCAACTCCCCATACTTTACATCCCTACTCAACTCCGCATACTTTACATCCCTCCCCAATTCCCCATAGTTTACATCCCTCCTCAACTCCCCATACTTTACATCCCTACCCAACTCCCCATACTTTACATCCCTCCTCAACTCCCCATACTTTACATCCCTCCTCAACTCCCCATACTTTACATCCCTACCCAACTCCCCATACATTACATCCCTACCCAACTCCCCATACTTTTATAGTGGCAGTCTAAAGTTGTTGCTATGGTTATCATATTACTTCCTCCATAATATCCATTAAATATTATCTTATAGCTTTAATATCCACAATTTCCTTTACATGACACATATGTAGTTTCACTATCCAGTTTCCTTTACATAATACATATATCACATCTATCCACAATTTCCTTTACATAACATATATAGCTTCACTATCCACAATTTCCATTATATAATACATATATAGCTTCACTATCCACAATTTCTTTTATATATCACATATGTAGCTTCACTATCCACAATTTTCTTTACATAACACATACATGTATGTACATGTAGCTTAAGTTCACTATCCATAATTTCCTTTATATAACACATATGTAGCTTCACTATCCATAATTTCCTTTATATAACACATATGTAGCTTCACTATCCATAATTTCATTTATATAACACATATGTAGCTTCACTATCCATAATTTCCTTTATATAACACATATGTAGCTTCACTATCCATAATTTCATTTATATAACACATATGTAGCTTCACTATCCATAATTTCCTTTATATAACACATATGTAGCTTCACTATCCATAATTTCCTTTATATATCACATATGTAGCTTCACTATCCACATTTTTCTATTTACCTTTGAACATTTTCACTTTACAATCAATTTAGCTGATATTATCCAAAAGTGCTGAAGGGGGGGGGGGGGGGGGGGGGGGGGGGGTAGGCTGCATTTAACATCACAGGGAGTATTTAAACAAAGTTTGCCCTCATTTAACGAGTATTTTAATCAAGTTTGCCTTCATTTAACATCACAACAGGGAGTATTTTAATAAAGTTTGTACTCATTTACCATCACAGGGAGTATTTTAATAAAATTTGCCTTCATTTAACATCACTGGGAGTAGTTTAATAAAGTTTGCCCTCATTTAACATCACAGGGAGTATTTTAATAAAGTTTGCCCTCATTTAACATCACAGGGAGTATTTTAATTAAGTTTGCCCTCATTTAACATCTAAAAGGTGAATTTTCTAGCCATTTCAACAACATCAAAGGTAAATATTTAGATTAGAAGATCTGTTAACTTTATACCAATATTTTTTTTGCAGACAGATAACTTTTTTATATTATTTATTGACGATAAACAAAAATCATAACAAAGTACAATAACATGTATCAAAATAATTTCAAGGTCTCTTAAAAATATTAATTTACAGTCACAGATTCATGAACACCAGAAGATCTAGTCAAACTCCCACGTGTAAGAATTTCCCAGTCCCCATACAATCTCACTTTCTTTAAAAAAAAAAACATATTACTTTAAATTCAGTCGATGATTCACAAATTCAAAGACAGGGTCGAGGGGAGGGGGATTATCTGGAGCAACACACACCTGTAAGCACCCCCCCCCCCCCCCCCCACCAATGCAAATTGTCAAACCTTTTCAAAGTATAAAAAATAATTTGAAGGCCTAAAAAATATTAATTTACAGTCCCCGATTCAAGAATGAAGAGGGGAGGGTGAGAGGTCATATCTGGTGTAACGTAACTTGGTATAAAAAAAATTTTAGTCACCCGTATATATATTGCCAAACATTTATTTATCATATGAGACACTATAGGAGATCTAAATCAACAGGGTTGTTAACCCTAGACTATTGATAATAGTTTTTATCTTGGGTATAATTTTGATGAATAGTACATGCAAGAAACTGACACATGTAAAGGTATTACCCTAACTAATTGTTTACAAACATGTAATAGAAACGTACATCACAGGTTAACGAATCTGACCAAAGGGTGTACATCGTGTTAACGACAGGTATATGTAGAGCTTCCCGTGGAGTAGGTATTGTAAAAACATAAGACTTGATTGTAAAGACAGCTGGCATTATCTTGTATATTATAGGATTCATTATAATATCTTTTATCTATCCTAATCTTATTGTACATCAAGATTGTTTTGTTGTCGGTGAACCAGTCTAATAGTATAGTACCTGATCTTACGGTCACACAAATTTTGAGTAAAAGTTTCGTACTCTAACTCAGAAATTGTCCAATCAAAACACACTATAAATAAGTTGATGATCATTGATTACATTAGGTACAATTACAGCATTGGTGATCGTTGTAGATCTCTGGTTGTCATTATATTTCCCTATTCTTCAACAAACTGATTCTAAATAAAATATTTATGCTAAAAAAACTTCTCTTGTGATTAATTATCTTTACATGGTTTAGGCAAGAGCACAAATTACAAAATCATTAAGAGAACACAAAAAGATGTCTATTCCTAAAATAAAAGTAAATTTACACCATACAAATGTATTATGACACAAAATTAGGTGATGTCAAGATATTTATTGACTATAATTTATTGTTTAAGAAACCAAATTTCATCTCTAAACATGTTTGTCTTATTTTAATACTTATAAATTTATACTGATTGATTGATTGATTGATTGGTGTTTAATGCCAACTTTAGCAATATTTCAGCTATATTGTAGTGTGAAATTTTTATGCTAAAAAAACTTCTCTTGTGATTAATTATCTTTACATGGTTTAGGCAAGAGCACAAATTACAAAATCATTAAGAGAACACAAAAAGATGTCTATTCCTAAAATAAAAGTAAATTTACACCATACAAATGTATTATGACACAAAATTAGGTGATGTCAAGATATTTATTGACTATAATTTATTGTTTAAGAAACCAAATTTCATCTCTAAACATGTTTGTCTTATTTTAATACTTATAAATTTATACTGATTGATTGATTGATTGATTGGTGTTTAATGCCAACTTTAGCAATATTTCAGCTATATTGTAGTGTGAAATTTTTTTATTAAGACACCCACATATAAATTTAAATTTTAAAAGTTTTTTTGCTGATGTAAAAATGAATAAAAAACTCACAGGCATGACTTGACAAAATTCTATAGATGAAAATTACCTACAAGATAATCCATGGACACCAGGCTGAATTCTGACATAACTAGTGTTAGTAAAACTTCCCACCTTCACAGACACTTAGAAAAACATATTAGCTCTGAGTACCATAATTAAATGATCTGTCGGATACATTTACTTTTTAAAAAGATATTAACTTTACCCTTTATATTTGCATATCGTAAATTATTACCCAGTAACCGAACCATGAGTAAACATTTGAAAGTATACATGTAAACCACAATCAAAATAGATGACACAGGTTCATACCAACATACCTTAGATGAACCATCTTTTAGCCTTAAAATCCAAGATAATCTATTATCAAAGAACTTCAAGTGGACTTTTCAACATAAATTTAAGTACACGATCGTCAAAATTGTCAAATTATGAAATGGATCGTAACAAATGAGGTTTTGGTATACAGGTGTTTCCCGATTTTAAATTGTTATAGCATACCAAAGATGAACGAAAGATATAACAACTAACAAAAATAATAAAATGTTGACAAATATGACATTGAAAAGACACCTCCTGACACCTTCAAATTAGGCTGAATGAAAAATTCTGAATGTTACGTCATTCTTAGGGTAAGAAAAGATGTATACTGCCTGTTTATATTTAAAACTTGAAATAGACAAGAACTTAAGAAAAGATGTACACTGCCTGTTTATATTTAAAACTTGAAATAGACAAGAACTTAAGAAAAGATGTACACTGCCTGTTTATATTTAAAACTTGAAATAGACAAGAGCTTAAGAAAAGATGTACACTGCCTGTTTATATTTAAAACTTGAAATAGACAAGAACTTAAGAAAAGATGTACACTGCCTGTTTATATTTAAAACTTGAAATAGACAAGAACTTAAGAAAAGATGTACACTGTCTGTTTATATTTAAAACTTGAAATAAACAAGAACTTAAGAAAAGATGTCTACTGCCTGTTTATATTTAAAACTTGAAATAGACAAGAACTTAAGAAAAGATGTACACTGCCTGTTTATATTTAAAACTTGAAATAGACAAGAACTTAAGAAAAGATGTCTACTGCCTGTTTATATTTAAAACTTGAAATAGACAAGAACTTAAGAAAAGATGTACACTGCCTGTTTATATTTAAAACTTGAAATAGACAAGAACTTAAGAAAAGATGTACACTGCCTGTTTATATTTAAAACTTGAAATAGACAAGAACTTAAGAAAAGATGTACACTGCCTGTTTATATTTAAAACTTGAAATAGACAAGAACTTAAGAAAAGATGTACACTGCCTGTTTATATTTAAAACTTGAAATAGACAAGAACTTAAGAAAAGATGTACACTGCCTGTTTATATTTAAAACTTGAAATAGACAAGAACTTAAGAAAAGATGTACACTGCCTGTTTATATTTAAAACTTGAAATAGACAAGAACTTAAGAAAAGATGTACACTGCCTGTTTATATTTAAAACTTGAAATAGACAAGAACTTAAGAAAAGATGTACACTGCCTGTTTATATTTAAAACTTGAAATAGACAAGAACTTAAGAAAAGATGTACACTGTCTGTTTATATTTAAAACTTGAAATAGACAAGAACTTAAGAAAAGATGTACACTACCTGTTTATATTTAAAACTTGAAATAGACAAGAGCTTAAGAAAAGATGTACACTGCCTGTTTATATTTAAAACTTGAAATAGACAAGAACTTAAGAAAAGCTGTACACTGCCTGTTTATATTTAAAACTTGAAATAGACAAGAACTTAAGAAAAGATGTCTACTGCCTGTTTATATTTAAAACTTGAAATAGACAAGAACTTAAGAAAAGATGTACACTGCCTGTTTATATTTAAAACTTGAAATAGACAAGAACTTAAGAAAAGATGTATACTCCCTGTTTATATTTAAAACTTGAAATAGACAAGAACTTAAGAAAAGATGTCTACTGCCTGTTTATATTTAAAACTTGAAATAGACAAGAACTTAAGAAAAGATGTACACTGCCTGTTTATATTTAAACCATGAAATAGACAAGAACTTAAGAAAAGATGTACACTGCCTGTTTATATTTAAAACTTGAAAAAGACAAGAACTTAAGAAAAGATGTACACTGCCTGTTTATATTTAAAACTTGAAATAGACAAGAACTTAAGAAAAGATGTACACTGCCTGTTTATATTTAAAACTTGAAATAGACAAGAACTTAAGAAAAGATGTACACTGCCTGTTTATATTTAAAACTTGAAATAGACAAGAACTTAAGAAAAGATGTACACTGCCTGTTTATATTTAAAACTTGAAATAGACAAGAACTTAAGAAAAGATGTCTACTGCCTGTTTATATTTAAAACTTGAAATAGACAAGAACTTAAGAAAAGATGTACACTGCCTGTTTATATTTAAAACTTGAAATAGACAAGAACTTAAGAAAAGATGTACACTGCCTGTTTATATTTAAAACTTGAAATAGACAAGAACTTAAGAAAAGATGTACACTGCCTGTTTATATTTAAAACTTGAAATAGACAAGAACTTAAGAAAAGATGTACACTGCCTGTTTATATTTAAAACTTGAAATAGACAAGAACTTAAGAAAAGATGTACACTGCCTGTTTATATTTAAAACTTGAAATAGACAAGAACTTAAGAAAAGATGTATACTGCCTGTTTATATTTAAAACTTGAAATAGACAAGAACTTAAGAAAAGATGTACACTGCCTGTTTATATTTAAACCATGAAATAGACAAGAACTTAAGAAAAGATGTACACTGCCTGTTTATATTTAAAACTTGAAAAAGACAAGAACTTAAGAAAAGATGTACACTGCCTGTTTATATTTAAAACTTGAAATAGACAAGAACTTAAGAAAAGATGTACACTGCCTGTTTATATTTAAAACTTGAAATAGACAAGAACTTAAGAAAAGATGTACACTGCCTGTTTATATTTAAAACTTGAAATAGACAAGAACTTAAGAAAAGATGTACACTGCCTGTTTATATTTAAAACTTGAAATAGACAAGAACTTAAGAAAAGATGTACACTGCCTGTTTATATTTAAAACTTGAAATAGACAAGAACTTAAGAAAAGATGTACACTGCCTGTTTATATTTAAAACTTGAAATAGACAAGAACTTAAGAAAAGATGTACACTGTCTGTTTATATTTAAAACTTGAAATAGACAAGAACTTAAGAAAAGATGTACACTACCTGTTTATATTTAAAACTTGAAATAGACAAGAGCTTAAGAAAAGATGTACACTGCCTGTTTATATTTAAAACTTGAAATAGACAAGAACTTAAGAAAAGATGTACACTGCCTGTTTATATTTAAAACTTGAAATAGACAAGAACTTAAGAAAAGATGTACACTGCCTGTTTATATTTAAAACTTGAAATAGACAAGAACTTAAGAAAAGATGTACACTGCCTGTTTATATTTAAAACTTGAAATAGACAAGAACTTAAGAAAAGATGTACACTGCCTGTTTATATTTAAAACTTGAAATAGACAAGAGCTTAAGAAAAGATGTACACTGCCTGTTTATATTTAAAACTTGAAATAGACAAGAACTTAAGAAAAGATGTACACTGCCTGTTTATATTTAAAACTTGAAATAGACAAGAACTTAAGAAAAGATGTACACTGCCTGTTTATATTTAAAACTTGAAATAGACAAGAACTTAAGAAAAGATGTACACTGCCTGTTTATATTTAAAACTTGAAATAGACAAGAACTTAAGAAAAGATGTACATTGGCTCTTTATATTTAAACCTTGAAATAGGTCAGAACTAAAAGTTATAGCCAAATTCAAATAATTGCTATAAATCCCAATTTTGATTAAATACCTAATTTTCTAGACAATCAGTGTATGTGACAAATTTCCATAGATTTCTTAGTTGAAAATGGTTTCTCTAAAATGTTGAACATTTATAACCAGAAAGATATGGTTATTGTTGTTTATAATTGCCAATTTCTTTTTTTTTTATCTCGGTTGAAACAGATAATTTGAAGTAAACATAATTTTATCTCATTAAATAGAAAATTATCATGTACAGAGACGTGCCAAAAGTATTCGGTCACTGTAATTTTTTACTATATATTTCATATAAAATCACAATTTTTGAAAACAGAAACAACTATATCTTTATTGTCATACAGTTAAATACAATGGTACAGAGAAAAATAACAAAATGATAATAACATAACAAGACTATTTACAAAATATACAGACAGGAGGGTAAATAGGTTAAGGAACAACAGCGGGTAAGCCAGGAGTGCAAAACAAGAAATAGGTTTTTAATTAGACTTAATAAAGCTTTAACAGGGCAGCCTTTAATTTAAGTAATTTTTGTTTGAAGTTTTCCTCAACTTAAAAAGTTGTCTATGGAGTTCGATGATCGTAGAAGAAGAATGTTGACCATATGAATGCATCTGTATGTTAATGTGATAGTGTTGCTGAATTGTATATTGTCAGTTTTAACATGTCCATTAACTTGGCAAATAAGATATAAAACTAAATTACTGATGCATATTTTCTATAGGAGATTGTATCCCCTAACAGAATATCGTTAATTCAAGAAACAAACAAAACAAAGGATAATATCAGAAAAATACTAACACACCAAAGTCTCTTCAAAGAAAAATTAAACAAGAAAGACCTAATAATCTACAAAATAAACATTGTATATTAAGATCTGGGAGGAATGTCTCTGGAGGAGATTCTACCATTAATTCCAGGTATCTATTACTTTACTTACTTGTGTGATAAATGACTATCTTTTAAAACATCCACCAATTACTGATAAACTATCACTTCAAAGAGTTAATCCAGGTCTGAAAATGACACTATAAACTTGAAATAAACATCAAGTTGTTGATTTCATTAATTTACACAAGATCTCAGCCAGGTGCTTGTTTCATTCATAAAAATGTGGTTTACCTGTAAAAAGAAAGCATAACAATGTTATATACTAGTAAGTTAAAGTAGCTTAATATTTATAAGTGCCTGTGGGATACATATATCTATAGTGAAATCAATATTATACTAAACTTTATTGTAACTTCTTGTGTTGTTGTTATCATCATACAAACTTTTACAGGTAAACAAAAAGCAGGTCATTCTTAAGTTTAAAATCACAATTAGCTATACAGGTATCAATATTGCTATTTCAAAAAATTTTAATACAAAATTTTAATAAAAAAAATTATTTTTTATTTTGATTATTTTTACTTTGTCCATTAGAATTCTGTTACAATTCTATTTTCTGTATTAATATTGTGTTGAAGACAGGGGTACCTTTATACATAATGAATGATAAGCAGTAAGAACAAAGATTTTTACAATATTATCAAAAACAAAGTTTTTGTCAAACCTATAGGTATACATTTTTGGACAACTTACTTGGATATCCAAGACTTTCAAAATATAACAGACTTATATGAATTTATTTTTAAAATTTTGTTAGAAAACAAATTGAAAATATTTAGATGGAAACTATTACAATTTATTATTCCAACCAAATCACATCTGTTCAAATGGAAAATATCAACTGACAGTTTATGTAATGTTTGTAAAGTAGAAGAAGATTATGATCACTTAAATATTTAGACATATTTTAGAATAAAATAAATGAAATGTTTAAAAAGGTCAAATTTGTAAACAATATCAGACTTCAACATTTAGTATTTGGGTACAAAATTTTCGACAAAGAATATTTTCACCTAAATTATTTTTTAACTATATTGGCATTTACAATTTACAAATCCTATTATGTATCCGAACAAAAGACAAAGACAATTGATGTTTATCTGTTATTTAAAAATGAATTTCAAAGAAAAATGAAGGAAAATAAATTACTAGGAATGAATTCATTGTTCAATCATATGTTAAATAAACTGTGATCATAACTTATGCAATAGAATATATCAGAATAAAATAGTTTTATATGTAATTATAGTTTTGAGTATTTCCCTGGATATTCAAAACAGAATTTCACAGGGATACTTCAGAGGAACTTGGACTCTGAAGTAAAAATGTAACAAGATATTTACTAAATAAAATCTGTGATATTAATGTTAAAAAAAAGAAAAAAGAAAATGAGTGATTGTTGTTTAATGCCAAATGTACAATTTTCCAGCTATTTCATGACAAGAACAGGTTAATTTTCAATGAGATGATGATGATGTCCACTTTATATGATACCAACTGGCTTTGTTGTATTATTAGTGCTAGCTCATTAAAACGTCAGTCCGCTGGGTAGACATATTGCTCCACTCTGACACATTATCCTGATTCTGAGCCAACCAGTCTTTGCTTTTCATCCTTAACGATGCATGCTTAGCGGAGTAGTAACAAATATTTTATAGTCTTTGGTTTGACTGGACCGAGACTCAGATGCAGATCTACCCCAATTGAGCGGAGGACGCTAACCATTACACCACCGATGAGGTTAGTAAGAAATTTATGCAGTTTTTATTGTTTGTAGTGAAATAAATAAGTATATTAAAAGATTTGTATTAACTTTCTCCAACTGCCTAAAAATACTGATAAAGGGTTCATAAATATAGTAAATAGTCAAATCTGCTTCAGTGACCCCCTATATTAACAATAACTTGTATCATGTGACCTTAATTTAAATTTTCCTTCACAGTGCAATTCTTACTAATTAAACCTGTATTAAGCGACCACCTGTCTTATGTGACCTTATTTCAATGTTCCCTTGGAAGGTCACATAAGACAGAGTTTACTGTACTAATTTGGACAATAAAGAAATTGATATCCACATCTCTAGTTACTGGTAGATATTACTTACTTAACTCTACCTTTCTTGAATGTCAAGTTTGAAAGAAAAGAAAAAAAAAAAAAGTGTTTCCGTTTCCATGTAGATATATCATTTTATATTACAAAGATAGACGACTTAAAGGCTAAGGCTGACCTATATAAAAATCTGGTGGGATAGCAATTAAAGTCTAACAACAGAGGAGTTGACAAATGTTTTAATCTGAATACTTGCCATGAGCCAAAATAACAATCTTTTACTGACCCAGTGATCTTATAAACAAGATTCTATTGTGGTGACTGGTGACAAAATCTTACGAGTCCGAAAAAAAAGAAAAATGACATGGATGGATGCACCCGGTTTCAGCTCAAGAAATAAGGGGTATAACTCTGTAACCTTAAAAAGTATAATAGACAAAACTGAACTTCCTGTGTGTATTGTTGAAAAAAAAGAACTTCCTGTGTGCATTGTTGAAAAAAAAGAACTTCCTGTGTGTATTGTTGAAAAAAAAGAACTTCCTGTGTGCATTGTTGAAAAAAAAAGAACTTCCTGTGTGTATTGTTGAAAAAAAAGAACTTCTTGTGTGTATTGTTGAAAAAAAAGAACTTCCAACGATCTGCTTTATTGGATGTTAAGTTTTTGAACAAACCTGAGAAATTCTCATTTTTCTGAAAATCCAGAGTCATAACTAAAGAATGGAAAAAGTATTTTAATTCAAAAATTGAACTTGGTCTGCCACTAATACTGACCTAATTTATAAATTAAAAATGATTTGCTTAAGGGGAAGTAAAGTTATTACAGAGGAAACCAATTGTGAGATGTACATGATTGGTCATTCAAATGTGACCTCTGATGTTACCCTAGAGAAAGTTTGAAGGTACCAAAGGGGTTATCAGAAGCAGTAAATCGAAGGACAGACGATACAATGACCAAATGAAAAAGGACAAACAATGATCTACAACACTACACAAAATCTAAAGATTGAGCAACACAGACTTCACTAAATACCAGAGTTTAACTCTGGAGGAGGGGTAAGCAGCTCCTGCTCCACTAGTGGCACCCACACAGGATGTTGCTTAATATTGGTGAATCATGGAATGAAATAAAAATAATAGATCCAAGTATGTCAATTAAAATAGACATCAGAAAAAATACCTTTCTCACAAAGTGGAATTACATCTCAGTTCTATTGTTTAAGTGTTAGCATGTTGTTCTAGATTGTTCTAAACAGAACAAAATAATGGTTAAATCTTAATAACTTTCTCAAGTTATAATGGTTGATAATAATAATGAGGAATCTAGTGAACAACAAATTTAATTATATCTCCATATTTTCTTCCAGTATAATTACAATTTTACTGCCAAAACCATCACATCTGCAAGCTATACTTCTGTTCAAAATGAGGCTCTGAAAATATAAATAGGAACAGTATGTTACTATTTTAAGATTTAATTGTAAACTCAGTTTTGATTTCTATTTTAATGTGCAGCTTCCAGCATGATTGATGATATATTTTTATTACAAATCTGTATTTATAATTCTATTTCAAGCTGTATCAAGGTACATACTAATGAGTTTAGCACTGGACTAGCCAAATAGTTTACGTAATTGTTAAATACCACAGAATGTTACTGGTATTGGATGTTTGTTTGTTTGTTTGTTTGTTTGATGGTGCTTAACGCCACTTTCAACAATATTTCAGTTATATCATGGCGGTCAGCTTTATTGGTGGAGGAAACCGGAGGACCCGAGGAAAACCATCCACCTGTCACTAGTCACTGACAAACTTTATCATATAATGTTGTACACCTCGCCCTGATCGAGATTCGAACTCAGTGGTGACAGACAATGATTGCATGGATAGTTGTAAATCCAACTACCATACGATCACAACCACATCAGCCTCTTACTGGTATTGGAAATCACAGCTTTGATCTTTTAATAGAGCATTATTGGTATGGCAATATTTTGTACCTTTGAAAATTCATTGCCACTGTGATCCTATGGCAGATGGATTTTCATAAATCTACCTATACAATCAGTTCCTATCACCACTAAAGATGTGAGTTCTATTCCTACTTAATATGGTGAGGAGTATTTGATATCATTTTACATAATAAAGTTTGTCATTGACTTGCGACAAATCAGTTGTTTTCTCCAATTTCTTCCATTAATAGAAATTACCGCCACATTGTAACTGAAATATTGTTGAAAGTGGTGTTAAACACAAAACAAAATCAATATTGGCTTGAATCATTGGGGTACTTGTTAAAACTCATTAAGCACATCTAACATGGAAAATAAATGTGAAGTTGACAAATACAAGCAGTCTCATTCATGTTAGGGAACGACCATTTAACTTGAAGGGGGGGGGTATGGGTTTTTTTCTAAAAAAAATACTCTGATTCCCAATGTTGCTGAAAAAAATATTCTGATTTTGGTGGAGGGAAAAAAAAAATAATCTGATTCAGAGTTTTTGTCATATAACCTAATGTTGAATCCTGGGAAAAAAAATTGCACTTTGCGTGACTAAAAAAATTAATATTCTAACTCTTGAGTTGTCTGAAAAAAAAATTCTGAACGAAACAAAAAACCATAACCCCCCCCCCCCCCCCCCCCCCTGCAAGTTAAATGGTCAGTCCCTTAGTATGTATCTCTGACAAAAAATGTTTAAATTCTAGATGCTATAGCAAATACAGTGTAAAAATGCATTAATTAGGACACAACAATACATATAATCTGTTCATATCATTGGTATATCTCAAGTCAAACAATTATACCATAAGTTTTTTCAGTCAAGGTAATGTTTTACAGCATACACCCGTATTCTGTTTATTTATTCTTACTTTAGGTGCAAAATAATCAACGGATAATTCATCATTACTTTACATTATCTCCTAATAATACCACACACATAATCAAAAACACATACAAAATGTACATGTATTATTTTTACTCGAAAACGCTTTTACTGGTAATTTAAGAAATAACTTCGTTAAGAGAAAAGTAAAAGATATGTAAAGATACTCTGGAAAACATACAAAATGAAATCATTTCCTCATCCCCCTCCAAAAAAAACCTGTATATTTTAAGGGTTTTTTCACCAAATCCTGATATTTGAAAAAAAAGTGACTTAGCTGTAAAGTGCTTAAAGGGGCCATCGTGGCTGTGATCATGTGATTGTATGTAGTTGGATTTACATCTATTTTACACAATCAATTCTTATAATCAACCCTAAAATTGAGAATTAGATTACCACCCACGTTGAGCTGTACTTGATAGAAGTTTACAGTTAAACCTACTCATGCGGTCACCTTTATTTAGCAGTCACCTGTATTAAAAGGTCCCTTTTTTCTTGCCCTGTCATAGATAATTTCATATGAATTGAACCTCTTTTAAGAGGTCACCTGTCTTATATGGCCATCTTTTTTGTTTGTCCCAAAGGTGACTTATTAATACAGGTTTGACTGTATTTGATAGAATTTATCAGTGATTTTCTCCCAGTACTTTGATTAATTCCACCAATGAACCTGACTGCCATGATATAGCTATAACCAGTTCTTTGTTAGTAAAACCTTGTAGGCTAATTAGATTCATCTGCTAATTAGACTCATCAACATTATTTCAAAAATTGTCTTTGAAGTTTTGCTTAGGTGCTTTTAATTTGATAAATTAGACACGAAAAATATCTTTTTATGGTTATAAGTTGAATTTTTTTTTTTTTGTGGATTTGCTGTGAAAAAATTTAGCTAAGGGTGCACCTGAGGGTTTCATGAAAGTTATTTGACAGACACAATTTTGGTTATATTGAGCTATATTTTTGTGTGTTTGTAAAACTAATTGATATCAACATCTGTACCAAATGTCATTCTTCTACATCATTCAGAACATGGTTGGTTTGTAGGCGTGCGTGTAATTAGTCTATGTTGTGTTTGTAGGGGTGTGTGTAATTAGACTATGTTGTGTTTGTAGGGGTGTATGTAATTAGACTATGTTGTGTTTGTAGGGGTGTGTGTAATTAGACTGTTGTGTTTGTAGGGGTGTGTGTAATTAGACTATGTTGTGTTTGTAGGGGTGTGTGTAATTAGCCTATGTTGTGTTTGTAGGGGTGCGTGTAATTAGACTATGTTGTGTTTGTAGGGGTGCGTGTAATTAGTCTATGTTGTGTTTGTAGGGGTGCGTGTAATTAGACTATGTTGTGTTTGTAGGGGTGTGTGTAATTAGACTATGTTGTGTTTGTAGGGGTGTGTGTAATTAGCCTATGTTGTGTTTGTAGGGGTGTGTGTAATTAGACTATGTTGTGTTTGTAGGGGTGTGTGTAATTAGACTATGTTGTGTTTGTAGGGGTGTGTGTAATTAGACATGTTGTGTTTGTAGGGGTGTGTGTAATTAGACTATGTTGTGTTTGTAGGGGTGTGTGTAATTAGACTATGTTGTGTTTGTAGGGGTGTGTGTAATTAGCCTATGTTGTGTTTGTAGGGATGTGTGTAATTAGACTATGTTGTGTTTGTAGGGGTGTGTGTAATTAGACTATGTTGTGTTTGTAGGGGTGTGTGTAATTAGACTATGTTGTGTTTGTAGGGGTGCGTGTAATTAGACTATGTTGTGTTCGCCCATTAAAAGGGAGGTTGGTAATTTTGACAATTAATTTTGGGAATCATTGAAATATTCTTCAGAAAATAATATATATCATCTGATAGACAAGATGTTATTCTACACCCTTCTAAAAACCCCATTAGAAATATATTTCTTCTATGAATATATAGAGCAGTTAAAACCCTTAGGTGCGTCTAATTAGCCGACATCATTGTATATTCTGACCCAATGGTACCACAGGTTCTATGATATCATGCATTTTTGCCTTTTTAATTTAACTACCATGTTACCATAGGACCCAGATGTAAATATTATATAGATAAGTTTAATATTCCCGGCCACTTCAGCAATTTTCACCAATACTGCCACAACAAGTAATAGTAATAGATAACATGTAGAGAATTTACTAATTATACAAAATATAGCTGTAATTCATTTTTACTATGGGCCGTAGTGGTCGTAATAGTATGGTAGTTTGATTTACCACAACCTGTGCAATCAGTGCCTATCACCACTAAAGTTGTGAGTTCCAACCCTAATCATGGCGAGGTGTTTTCGATACAAAATTATGTGATAAAGTTTGTCAATGACTTGGGACAGATCAGTGGTTTTCTCCGGGTAAGTGGCATTAAACACCATAAAGTTTGTCAGTGACTTGGGACAGATCAGTGGTTTTCTCCGGGTAAGTGGCATTAAACACCATAAATCAAACCTAAATCAAACCAATATAATCAGAAATCAATACATTTCAGATAAGTCAGGACTTTTTTTTCAAAAACTAAATAGGTCACTGTCTGTTAAAAGATTCAAATATAATTTTCTCTACGATTTTAAATATTTTATTTTAGCACCAATGACTGCAGAAAAAAAATATTGTGCATTAATTTTTGTGCATAAACAAATTTAATTTTCACTTCACTTTTAAAAGAAAAAAAAACTTACATTGTGTAGCCAAAATCAAATATTGTACCAATATACAAATAAGTCTTATTAACATTTAATACAAGCTATATACAGACTATATACAATGAATGATCCCACTGCAGTAAAATTGTTCAACCACGACTTATCAGAATTAATGCATGAGTATGTCTTTTATAATATCTCTTTCATGTTGTGTAACCTTAAAAAGATTTTTACTGAAGTTCGTCACCTCATTTTTTTAAATGTTAGACATGTTTGTTTTTTATATACAATTGTATACAATTACAAGGCTATTTGTTTACCACGACATTACCTGAAGTATCGACATTACCTGAAGTATCGTACCTGACAAAAGGAGATAAATAGTCTGTTTTAACCTCATTTGAAACTCCACGAATGTCTGTGGTTTGAGGAATTAGGAAAAGAACAATGAAGGTCAATAATTACAACAATATCAGCAATCTGGTACCTCTCCTCTCAAATTATTGAACACGAAAAGACCATGACATCTGCAGATGAATATCCAGGTCCTGGCTTCAGACAGGCACAAAAATGTGGCAGGATTAAATGGTTAAACCCTCAATCTCTTTTTAATTGGATGCCAAATGCCTACATACAGATCAAATATATCTATCATCAGTTGGTCTATTGTACAATCTGGAGACAGGAACAGAAGCAACTTGGCCCTTTAGGATTTCAATGAGGTGAACTAGGTCTACAAAATAAGTAAATGTTGCTTGATTAATCAATTTGTTTAATTATCAGTACCTGTTCATAAAGATGCTTCACTTGTTTAATTATCAGTACCTGTTCATAAAGATGCTTCACTTGTTTAATTATCAGTACCTGTTCATAAAGATGCTTCACTTGTTTAATTATCAGTACCTGTTCATAAAGATGCTTCACTTGTTTAATTATCAGTACCTGTTCATAAAGATGCTTCACTTGTTTAATTATCAGTACCTGTTCATAAAGATGCTTCACTTGTTTAATTATCAGTACCTGTTCATAAAGATGCTTCACTTGTTTAATTATCAGTACCTGTTCATAAAGATGCTTCACTTGTTTAATTATCAGTACCTGTTCATAAAGATGCTTCACTTGTTTAATTATCAGTACCTGTTCATAAAGATGCTTCACTTGTTTAATTATCAGTACCTGTTCATAAAGATGCTTCACTTGTTTAATTATCAGTACCTGTTCATAAAGATGCTTCACTTGTTTAATTATCAGTACCTGTTCATAAAGATGCTTCACTTGTTTAATTATCAGTACCTGTTCATAAAGATGCTTCACTTGTTTAATTATCAGTACCTGTTCATAAAGATGCTTCACTTGTTTAATTATCAGTACCTGTTCATAAAGATGCTTCACTTGTTTAATTATCAGTACCTGTTCATAAAGATGCTTCACTTGTTTAATTATCAGTACCTGTTCATAAAGATGCTTCACTTGTTTAATTATCAGTACCTGTTCATAAAGATGCTTCACTTGTTTAATTATCAGTACCTGTTCATAAAGATGCTTCACTTGTTTAATTATCAGTACCTGTTCATAAAGATGCTTCACTTGTTTAATTATCAGTACCTGTTCATAAAGATGCTTCACTTGTTTAATTATCAGTACCTGTTCATAAAGATGCTTCACTTGTTTAATTATCAGTACCTGTTCATAAAGATGCTTCACTTGTTTAATTATCAGTACCTGTTCATAAAGATGCTTCACTTGTTTAATTATCAGTACCTGTTCATAAAGATGCTTCACTTGTTTAATTATCAGTACCTGTTCATAAAGATGCTTCACTTGTTTAATTATCAGTACCTGTTCATAAAGATGCTTCACTTGTTTAATTATCAGTACCTGTTCATAAAGATGCTTCACTTGTTTAATTATCAGTACCTGTTCATAAAGATGCTTCACTTGTTTAATTATCAGTACCTGTTCATAAAGATGCTTCACTTGTTTAATTATCAGTACCTGTTCATAAAGATGCTTCACTTGTTTAATTATCAGTACCTGTTCATAAAGATGCTTCACTTGTTTAATTATCAGTACCTGTTCATAAAGATGCTTCACTTGTTTAATTATCAGTACCTGTTCATAAAGATGCTTCACTTGTTTAATTATCAGTACCTGTTCATAAAGATGCTTCACTTGTTTAATTATCAGTACCTGTTCATAAAGATGCTTCACTTGTTTAATTATCAGTACCTGTTCATAAAGATGCTTCACTTGTTTAATTATCAGTACCTGTTCATAAAGATGCTTCACTTGTTTAATTATCAGTACCTGTTCATAAAGATGCTTCACTTGTTTAATTATCAGTACCTGTTCATAAAGATGCTTCACTTGTTTAATTATCAGTACCTGTTCATAAAGATGCTTCACTTGTTTAATTATCAGTACCTGTTCATAAAGATGCTTCACTTGTTTAATTATCAGTACCTGTTCATAAAGATGCTTCACTTGTTTAATTATCAGTACCTGTTCATAAAGATGCTTCACTTGTTTAATTATCAGTACCTGTTCATAAAGATGCTTCACTTGTTTAATTATCAGTACCTGTTCATAAAGATGCTTCACTTGTTTAATTATCAGTACCTGTTCATAAAGATGCTTCACTTGTTTAATTATCAGTACCTGTTCATAAAGATGCTTCACTTGTTTAATTATCAGTACCTGTTCATAAAGATGCTTCACTTGTTTAATTATCAGTACCTGTTCATAAAGATGCTTCACTTGTTTAATTATCAGTACCTGTTCATAAAGATGCTTCACTTGTTTAATTATCAGTACCTGTTCATAAAGATGCTTCACTTGTTTAATTATCAGTACCTGTTCATAAAGATGCTTCACTTGTTTAATTATCAGTACCTGTTCATAAAGATGCTTCACTTGTTTAATTATCAGTACCTGTTCATAAAGATGCTTCACTTGTTTAATTATCAGTACCTGTTCATAAAGATGCTTCACTTGTTTAATTATCAGTACCTGTTCATAAAGATGCTTCACTTGTTTAATTATCAGTACCTGTTCATAAAGATGCTTCACTTGTTTAATTATCAGTACCTGTTCATAAAGATGCTTCACTTGTTTAATTATCAGTACCTGTTCATAAAGATGCTTCACTTGTTTAATTATCAGTACCTGTTCATAAAGATGCTTCACTTGTTTAATTATCAGTACCTGTTCATAAAGATGCTTCACTTGTTTAATTATCAGTACCTGTTCATAAAGATGCTTCACTTGTTTAATTATCAGTACCTGTTCATAAAGATGCTTCACTTGTTTAATTATCAGTACCTGTTCATAAAGATGCTTCACTTGTTTAATTATCAGTACCTGTTCATAAAGATGCTTCACTTGTTTAATTATCAGTACCTGTTCATAAAGATGCTTCACTTGTTTAATTATCAGTACCTGTTCATAAAGATGCTTCACTTGTTTAATTATCAGTACCTGTTCATAAAGATGCTTCACTTGTTTAATTATCAGTACCTGTTCATAAAGATGCTTCACTTGTTTAATTATCAGTACCTGTTCATAAAGATGTTTCATAAGGCCGTCATAAAGTTAAACTGACATCTTGATTTGACCTAAACTTTGTTATCAAAGTAAAACAGGGTATTAAAATGTTAAATGTCATGTGCTCTCTCAAACAACTACCTCCAATTTTGTAATCAATTTTTTTTAAAGAGGCTATACTTATTTGCTATCTGCCATCTACCCATCGATGTAAATGACATTATCTAATATCAACACATTCATGTTAAATTGAGCTGAAAAATATAATTTGTGAACAGAGATTCATAAAAGGCCATCTAAGGTGTTATCAGAGTAGATTATCAACATGGAATATGATCTCCTAAAAAATATGTTATCAGAGTAGATTATCAACATGGAATATGATCTCCTAAAAAATATGTTAACTATTCTGTATTATCAAGGTTAAGTTACGATATAATCATTTGAATATTTATCTTTATTCAAATTTCAAGTAAACATTTTAACATGAGTTTGGTTGAATTTTTATAAATGTTCAAAACAGAAAACTAGAATAATGTGTCTGTTTAAAAAATAACACTACACATCTATAATGTATAGATTACATGCTGCAGTTGGTTGTCAAGGTTATTGATGGCACAGATATGAAATTTTAATCATCATCACTAGATTTGTTATTTTATTTTTTTTCTTTCAAATTGTGTTTAAATAAAATGTTGGTTTTTTTTTTTAAATGGAATAAAAAGTTATTAAATATGGCAGGTTTTTTTTGGAAACTAAATACAAGTATTCTAGAGTACCAAGAAAACTGTAAATCTATTGAAAAATTAATCACTAAATATCAACATAAATTTAAAGAACAAAACAACTTAGATATTCTGTGAGATAACTTCAAACTAGAAGTGAGGGATAAAACAATTGATCATTGCAAAAAAGTGTCAAAAAAAAAAAAAAAAAAATAATTAAAAGACTGGAAAATGAATTAAAATATCTTGAAGAACTAAGTAATACTAGTACACATAAGGAAGATACATCATTAAAACAAAAACTAGAAATAACAATATGGTTGTTTTTGATGTTTTCAATATTTTTTGTCTAAATTTAAGAAATAGTGTACATAAAAAGCTTGGGATGTAACATTTAACCACCCAAATAATAATATAAATCAGATGTATTCTTTTTTTACTTATATAAATACAAATAATAATATAAATCAGATGTATTCTTTTTTTACTTATATAAATACAAATAATAATATAAATCAGATGTATTCTTTTTTTACTTATATAAATACAAATAATAATATAAATCAGATGTATTCTTCTTTTACTTATATAAATATAAATAATAATATAAATCAGATGTATTCTTCTTTTACTTATATAAATATAAATAATAATATAAATCAGATGTATTCTTCTTTTACTTATATAAATACAAATAATAATATAAATCAGATGTATTCTTCTTTTACTTATATAAATACAAATAATAATATAAATCAGATGTATTCTTCTTTTACTTATATAAATACAAATAATAATATAAATCAGATGTATTCTTCTTTTACTTATATAAATACAAATAATAATATAAATCAGATGTATTCTTCTTTTACTTATATAAATACAAATAATAATATATAATAAACAACGAGCCACAGGAAAATAACACATTTTAAACAAAAATAATAAAAAGTATATGCACCAGAGCCATTTATAAAGATAAATATAACATATGATGATAAGAATGAATTGTTCAGGTCTTTCTTAAAGGGAGATAACTCTGTAAAGATGCTTTATAAAGATCATGGCATAAAAAATGTACTACTCAAGTTTACAAATTAATAAATTGAAAACAAATATTCAGAATTGCCTAATTTCTCCATGATATATTATGGCGGATTTCCTGTACCATTTAACGAATGTATTTACCAATTGCTCAATGAATATTGTTCAATTGTTATTTAAACTCCTAGAAGTCACATTGGTGTTGGTCAGAAAAAGTTTAAAGTTCCTATTGTTGAGAAATCAAGTTCCTTTCCTATTGTTGGGCAATCAATGAACAATAGGAACTGTGTTTAAACTTCTTTCCTGATGAAAACTTCCTCTCTGATGTGCACATGTTCATTATTCATATTTTTAACAAATTAATAATAAATATAATAATTAACATTTTGTTATATATGTATTAAAGTTAGTAATTAACTTCATGTTTACATGTCCAGTTCTAATTTTATTATATGATTGATTGACTTTAACTTTCCAATGTGAGTACTCTGATTTCTACTCACTTTTGTCCATTGGTCATACTGCTTTGTGAATAGTATTTTTGTCTAGTTCTGACCAGTTTTATCTTGATATCTGGCTATATAAACTCTGTAACTTTATTATATTGTCAATGCGGAACAAGCTGAGCTGAGATTTACATATAGGCCGTCGCCACCAAATTATAAGGTATTTGTACATTTATTTATTTCATTCTTTAAAGTTAGATTGCTAATTGTTGTATCTTTTTGTGTGAATATTTGCAATAAGAATAAATTATTTGATTTTTATTTATTGTAAGTTTTCTAATTGATTTGAATATACATTTTCATTATAATGTCCACAAGTAAATTAAATGTACTGATACTTGTTATTGTATTGTCTCCATGTAACGTAGAGGAAGTATGTTAGTAAGAAACAGGTACCAGTATAACATGGAAGCATTAGATGACATCCAAGAAAACAGTTTAGAAGTTATGCAATTATGCTTGTTTTAGCTGTTTTTATTAAATCTGCAACTTTTTGAGATTTCAAGAAAAATGCAATATATAACAGTACATTGTCTACAAAAATAAAATTAATTTATACCAGCTGAGAAACAATAGAAAAAAGTCTACCAGAGTTTCTAAACTCATACAAACAAAATTTAATTATTTTCTGACAACGCACCACCCATATACTATATTAATGAACAATAATTAATATTTTGTTGGTCAATGAACCACAATGCAATGCAAAACCACCAAAGGTGAATGAATGCATTACAAAATATAACATGCTGTAAATTAGTATATTTATGTTAGGTAAATATAATAGCATCCTAGCCTACCAGAACTACTATTATACTCTGGCACATATTACAATAATAATTAGACATTTCTTTATATTTTATTAACTAATTACACATACATACCAACTGCTAATTGCTTGCAGAATTTCAAATTCCAGTCTGCAGCAGAGGCTTTCCATTGAAAAAAACCTAAACCACTGGCACTAGCATGTATTAGTGTATAGATGACTCATTCTTTCTCCAAGTTATAGATGTTCATCACTAAGCCATTCTATCTTTTCACCTCACAGGTGCAAAAACCTGAAAAACTAAAAGTATTATATATATATTTAACAAAGGCAGTAATATATTATAATAGCCCCTCTCTTATAAGGCAACTCCCATTAAAGACCACCCCTCTTATCAGGCCCCTCCCACAATAGTCCCCCTCTTACAAGGCAACTCCCATCAAAGACCACCCCTCTTATCAGGCCTCTCACCAAAGACCACTTATCAGGCCAAATTTCAGATGCACTGAGATAGTAAAATATTACTAAATTGCCATCTTCAAGAGAATCCATCCCCTCCAATTAGTCCACTTTTTCATTGCCTTGTAAGAGGGAGACCACTCTATAAGCTTTCATAAGCCTTATAAGAGGGAGACCACTGTAAGCTTTCATTAGCCTTATAAGGGGGAGACCACTGTAAGCTTTCGTTAGCCTTATAAGAGGGAGACCACTCTATAAGCTTTCATTAGCCTTATAAGAGGGAGACCACTGTAAGCTTTCATTAGCCTTATAAGAGGGAGACCACTGTATAAGCTTTCATTAGCTTTATAAGAGGGAGACCACTGTAAGCTTTCATTAGCCTTATAAGAGGGAGACCACTGTAAGCTTTCATTAGCCTTATAAGAGGGAGACCACTGTATAAGCTTTCATTAGCCTTATAAGAGGGAGACCACTGTATAAGTTTTCATTAGCCTTATAAGAGGGAGACCACTGTATAAGCTTTCATTAGCCTTATAAGAGGGAGACCACTGTATAAGCTTTCATTAGCCTTATAAGAGGGAGACCACTGTAAGCTTTCATTAGCCTTATAAGAGGGAGACCACTGTATAAGCTTTCATTAGCTTTATAAGAGGGAGACCACTGTAAGCTTTCATTAGCCTTATAAGAGGGAGACCACTGTAAACTTTCATTAGCCTTATAAGAGGGAGACCACTGTATAAGCTTTCATTAGCTTTATAAGAGGGAGACCACTGTAAGCTTTCATTAGCCTTATAAGAGGGAGACCACTGTATAAGCTTTCATTAGCTTTATAAGAGGGAGACCACTGTAAGCTTTCATTAGCCTTATAAGAGGGAGACCACTGTAAGCTTTCATTAGCCTTATAAGAGGGAGATCACTGTATAAGCTTTCATTAGCCTTATAAGAGGGAGACCACTGTATAAGTTTTCATTAGCCTTATAAGAGGGAGACCACTGTATAAGCTTTCATTAGCCTTATAAGAGGGAGACCACTGTATATAAGCTTTCATTAGCCTTATAAGAGGGAGACCACTGCATAAGCTTTCATTAGCCTTATAAGAGGGAGACCACTATATAAGCTTTCATTAGCCTTATAAGAGGGAGACCACTATATAAGCCTTCATTAGCCTTATAAGAGGGAGACCACTGTATAAGCTTTCATTAGCCTTATAAGAGGGAGACCACTATAAGCTTTCATTAGCCTTATAAGAGGGAGGCCACTGTATAAGAGGGAGACCAATGTATAAGAGGGAGATCACTGTATAAGCTTTCATTAGCCTTATAAGAGGGAGACCACTGTATAAGCTTTCATTAGCCTTATAAGAGGGAGACCACTGTATAAGCTTTCATTAGCCTTATAAGAGGGACACCACTGTATAAGCTTTCATTAGCCTTATAAGAGGGAGACCACTGTATAAGCTTTCATTAGCCTTATAAGAGGGAGACCACTGTATAAGCTTTCATTAGCCTTATAAGAGGAAGGCCAATGTATAAAAGGGAGACCACTGTATCAGCTTTCATTAGCCTTTTAAGAGGGAGACCACTGTATAAGCTTTCATTAGCCTTATAAGAGGGAGACCACTCTATAAGCTTCCATTAGCCTTATAAGAGGGAGACCACTGTATAAGCTTTCATTAGCCTTATAAGAGGGAGACCACTGTATAAGCTTTCATTAGCCTTATAAGAAGGAGACCACTGTATAAGCTTTCATTAGCCTTATAAGAGGGAGACCACTGTATAAGCTTTCATTAGCCTTATACGAGGGAGACCACTGTATAAGCTTTCATTAGCCTTATAAGAGGGAGACCACTGTATAAGCTTTCATTAGCCTTATAAGAAGGAGACCACTGTATAAGCTTTCATTAGCCTTATAAGAGGGAGACCACTGTATAAGCTTTCATTAGCCTTATACGAGGGAGACCACTGTATAAGCTTTCATTAGCCTTATAAGAGGGAGACCACTGTATATAAGCTTTCTTTAGCACTGTATAAGCTTTCATTAGCCTTATAAGAGGGACACCACTGTATAAGGGCAGTTTCAAAATAAATGGTTCCTACTGCTATAGCTGTCTAATTTACTCATTTTTATGATTTTATTGGATCTAAATAGTTCAAAAGATCTGTAATGATTTGATGTTTGTTACTGCAAAAAATCTTTAAGATATCTAGAATAACAAAAAAAATATGTCCAAAAAACATGTCAAAATTGTCAGGAGTGCAACACTTTTTTGTGACACTAAAAAATCCTTAATTTTCAACAACCTACCACAGTACTAAATCAAACAATATGTTATCAAAATCTATTTCATCACAAACTTTGATATGTTGACATACTTTAAGATAGCAATAGATCATGCTTCACATTTATTATTGCATAAAAATATGGCTTTGTAAAAAAGATGTACCTAGTCAGGAGTGCAACAAACATTTATGTAAGTTTTCCTAAATTACATTGTAGAAATGTTGTCTTTTAGTTTTCAAAGATATGGGGTATAAATAAATCTTAATACATCATTGCTGCTTCAAAACCAGTTAAAGGATACACTAAAATCAGTAGTAAGGCCAAGAATGTCACATTAAAGGCAGCACCCTCAAATGTCAGGAGTGCAACATTTGATATTTTCTTAGACATATTTTCTTTTAAATGTAACTAATATCACATTTGTCTTTCTATTGCAACAGAGATTGACCAAGAGAACAGATAAAACCCATTTACCTGTTTGAGATACATAAAATATCTCTCACAGAAGCATTTGATTCATGTCAGGAGTGCAACTAGTTTTAAGTGATCTTCTACACAGTCTAAATTATAGCTTTTTATATGGATGATTTAAATAAAATGAGATTCTGTCCAGTTTAGAATAATGTTTGAAAAAATTAAAAGTGCCAATAGCATTTTATGTGCTTTTAATTTTATGTAATAAAGCATTTTTGTTCATTTTAAATGGTCTCATGCTTTAATATATATTAGGTATTAATACTAGAGACATTCTCTGACAAGGGGACATGTTTTCTAGGTTCATTCGCTATTGGAGATTAATTGACTTGATAAAGTTTATGATAAATGCATTTATCTATTTTCTTATAGATAATTTATGGTTGACCATGTAAATGTTGCACTCCTGACATAAATATTTAAAAATCATTGAAATTTGATATAATCAATTTTCTAAGTATCCAAAAAATACTTGTAATTGTACATTAAACATCTATTTTCAATATTAATTTAGATTAATACATGTTTTAAATGTTTTTGTATAGTATATTTAAAAAATAAGTTGGAATTTTCGAGAAGTATGGCTGTAAACAAGTTACAAATAACTAGAAAAATGTTACTTTAAAGAAACAATTATCATTAAAACTTGGTAGAACTAATGCTTGAAAGAACACCAACTGATTTTTTCCCCTGTGAATTGTTTTTAAGTTAATAACTCTTCTTTTTCTTGATGGCAATATAATGTCAGGAGTGCAACATATCCTGATAAAATAGTGCCATTGATAAAATAATTATAATTTATAATAAATTGCCTTTTCTAGCCTATAAAAATATTCTAATTATTTCTTTATGATTTATCTAATATATTAGAGTGGTATAATACAAATTTTCAAATGTAATTAAAAATATTGCTGCTAAAACTGGGTATTAAAGAAATGGGTATGGCAAAAAATTGTTACAAATTTCCAAATACTGTCATTTCTGTACAAATATTTCATTGAAACAGGTAAAGATTATTGTATGAGTTAACAGTAACATCACTGTTCAATGTTGGCATTTTAAAATGTGATATTTTCTTCTTTTTTTTTCTTTATTATAAAATGTCAGGAGTGCAACAAAAATAGACAAAATGTTTTTTCTACAACCAATTATTTTGCGATCGTTCAAAGAATCAATGTGATTTTTTTTTACAAATGGCTATTTATCTTTAAAGTTTGAAAATTTTGCTGTCTTAAAAGTAAAAATATTCGTTATTATTTTGATAATAAAAACTTTATCAGGTAGATTGGACAAAAATATTAAGAATTTTTCATAAAAAATAGCTTTTAAGAAAAACTACAACTACTAATAACCCAATATTTTGCACACAAAGTTATTTATATCGGTTGCATTGTTTGAGAAACCATTATACAAAATAATTGAGACTAAAGATTGTTTAACTGATATAGAATAAGTATGTGTTTTACATGTTTTTCATGCCAATTTGTGTTCAATAAAAGGTTCTTAAAAATTTATTGCTTATCTGTTCATAGTTTCTTTCTTGTTTCATTTACTTCAATGTATACAGCATTGAAAATTATCAGCAGAAAGTTTTTAGGAGTGAGTTTAATTTGGACATTTTTTTCACATGTTGGAGCCATTTTTTTTTAAACAGCCCATAAGCTTTCATTAGCCTTATAAGAGGGAGATCACTATATAAGCTTTCATTAGCCTTATAAGAGGGAGACCACTGTATAAGCTCTCATTAGCCTTATAAGAGGGAGACCACTGTATAAGCTTTCATTAGCCTTATAAGAGGGAGATCACTGTATAAGCTTTCATTAGCCTTATAAGAGGGAGACCACTGTATATAAGCTTTCATTAGCCTTATAAGAGGGACACCACTGTATAAGCTATCATTAGCCTTATAAGAGGGAGACCACTGTATAAGCTTTCATTAGCCTTATAAGAGGGAGACCACTGTATAAGCTTTCATTAGCCTTATAAGAGGTAGACCACTGTATAAGCTTTCATTAGCCTTATGAGGCAGACCACTGTATAAGTTTTCATTAGCCTTATAAGAGGGAGACCACTGTATAATAGGGAGACCACTGTATAAGCTTTCATTAGCCTTATAAGAGGGAGACAACTGTATAAGCTTTCATTAGCCTTATAAGGGGAGGCCACTGTATAAGAGGGAGATCACTGTATAAGCTTTCACTAGCCTTATAAGAGGGAGACCACTGTATAAACTTTCATTAGCCTTATAAGAGAGAGACCACTGTATAAGCTTTCATTAGCCTTATAAGAGGGAGACCACTGTATAAGAGGGAGATCACTGTATAAGCTTTCATTAGCCTTATAAGAGGGAGACCACTATATAAGCTTTCATTAGCCTTATAAGAGGGAGACCACTGTATAAGCTTTCATTAGCCTTATAAGAGGGACACCACTGTATAAGCTTTCATTAGCCTTATAAGAGGGAGACCACTGTATAAGCTTTCATTAGCCTTATAAAAGGGATACCACTGTATAAGCTTTCATTAGCCTTATAAGAGGAAGGCAAATGTATAAAAGGGAGACCACTGTATAAGCTTTCATTAGCCTTATAAGAGGAAGACCACTGTATAAGCTTTCATTAGCCTTATAAGAGGGAGGCCACTGTATAAGAGGGAGACCACTGTATAAGCTTTCATTGGCCTTATAAGAGGAAGACCACTGTATAAGCTTTCATTAGCATTATAAGAGGGAGACCACTGTATATAAACTTTCATTCGCCTTATAAGAGGGAGACCACTGTATAAGCTTTTATTAGCCTTATAAGAGGGAGGCCACTGTATAAGAGGGAGATCACTGTATAAGCTTTCATTAGCCTTGTAAGAGGGAGACTACTGTATAAGCTTGCATTAGCCTTATAAGAGGGAGACCACTGTATAAGCTTTCATTAGCCTTATAAGAGGGAGGCCACTGTATAAGAGGGAGACCACTGTATAAGCTTTCATTAGCCTTATAAGAGGGAGACCACTGTATATAAGCTTTCATTAGCCTTATAAGAGGGAGACCACTGTATAAGCTTTCATTAGCCTTATAAGAGGGAGATCACTGTATAAGCTTTCATTAGCCTTATAAGAGGGAGACCACTGTATAAGCTTTCATTAGCCTTATAAGAGGGAGACCACTGTATAAGCTTTCATTAGCCTTATAAGAGGGAGACCACTGTATAAGCTTTCATTAGCCTTATACGAGGGAGACCACTGTATAAGCTTTCATTAGCCTTATAAGAGGGAGACCACTGTATAAGTTTTCATTAGCCTTATAAGAGGGAGGCCACTGTATAAGAGGGAGATCACTGTATAAGCTTTCATTAGCCTTATAAGAGGGAGACCACTGTATAAGCTTTCATTAGCCTTATAAGAGAGAGACCACTGTATAAGCTTTCATTAGCCTTATAAGAGGGAGGCCACTGTATAAGAGGAAGACCACTGTATAAGAGGGAGATCATTGTATAAGCTTTCATTAGCCTTATAAGAAGGAGACCACTGTATAAGCTTTCATTAGCCTTATAAGAGGGAGACCACTGTATACACTTTCATTAGCCTTATAAGAGTGACATCACTGTATAAGCTTTCATTAGCCTTATAAGAGGGAGACCACTGTATAAGCTTTCATTAGCCTTATAAGAGGGATACCACTGTATAAGCTTTCATTAGCCTTACAAGAGGAAGGCCAATGTATAAAAGGGAGACCACTGTATCAGCTTTCATTAGCCTTTTAAGAGGGAGACCACTGTATAAGCTTTCATTAGCCGTATAAGAGGAAGACCACTGTATAAGCTTTCATTAGCCTTATAAGAGGAAGACCACTGTATAAGCTTTCATTAGCCTTATAAGAGGGAGACCACTGTATATAAACTTTCATTTGCCTTATATGAGGGAGACTACTGTATAAGCTTTCATTAGCCTTATAAGAGGGAGACCACTGTATAAGAGGGAGATCACTGTATAAGCTTTCATTAGCCTTATACGAGGGAGACCACTGTATAAGCTTTCATTAGCCTTATAAAAAGGAGACCACTGTATATAAGCTTTCATTAGCCTTATAAGAGGGAGACCACTGTATAAGCTTTCATTAGCCTTATAAGAGGGAGGCCACTGTATAAGAGGAAGACCACTGTATAAGCTTTCATTAGCCTTATAAGACGGAGACCACTGTATATAAGCTTTCATTAGCCTTATAAGAGGGGGACCACTGTATAAGCTTTCATTAGCCTTATAAGAGGGAGACCAGTGTATATGCTTTCATTAGCCTTATAAGAGGGAGACCACTGTATAAGCTTTCATTAGCCTTATAAGGGGGACACCACTGTATAAGCTTTCACTAGTCTTATAAGAGGGATACCACTATATAAGCTTTCATTAGCCTTATAAGAGGGAGACCACTGTATAAGCTTTCATTGCCTTATAAGAGGGAGACCACTGTATAAGCTTTCATTAGCCTTATAAAAGGGAGACCACTGTATAAGCTTTCATTAGCCTTATAAGAGGGAGACCACTGTATAAGCTTTCATTAGCCTTATAAGAGGGAGACCACTGTATATAAGCTTTCATTAGCCTTATAAGAGGGAGACCACTGTATAAGTTTTCATTAGCCTTATAAGAGGGAGACCACTGTATAAGCTTTCATTAATGATAAGAAAGAAAATAAAAAAGCATCACATATGTAGAAGCGGGTCTAAAATACCTACAGTTGGGTCCTAAATGTCTTGTCAGATCTTAATAGTCTCATGATGATAGACATCATGGCTTTAGTTTGTTGTAGCTAAACAATCTACCATATCTTTATAATGATTTTATTGTCAACATTTATACAATTGACTCATACAAGCCTATCACCAATATGGCGTGGGTTCGCGCCCAGTTTTGTAAATTACAAAAAAGGGCGCACTCCACTTGCAACCGCAAATGGATTACCTAAGAACTCATACAAGCCTATCATCAATATGGGTGGGTTCGCGTCCAGCTTTGTAAATTACAAAAAAGGGTGCATTCGACTCGCAGCCGCAAGTGATAAAGTTTACCAGTTGCTTGCCCATGGTCGGTGGTTCTCTCTGGGTACTCCGACTTCTTCCAGAAATGAGTTTGCTTATAAAAATTAATCCATAGGTCCTATGTTTAACTATCTTCTATGACCCATCATTTTGAATTTTAAAACACACAAAAAACTGAAATTTTGTGGAAGATCACCATCAGATCATACATGCAAACTCACTGGGGTATTTATCACCTTTTTTTTTTAATCCTTATTACACAATATTACATATTGCTGATCTACAGGAATGAGGGAAAAACTGCTCAGTGACTTTTGTTGACTTAAATGTAAAAAAAAGTGGTAAAATGCAATGTGATAAAAAGATGTGTTTTCCAATTATTATATACCATATAAATGTGCATCACATATGATATGAAAAGATACAAAATGTGTAACGTAGATAAGTAATTCAAATGGCGGGAAACTGTCTTCCGATTTTCTCTTGATTTTTCCATACATATCACTTTGCAGCACAGTGTTGTGTTCATTCAGATTAATTTTTTATGCATTTCTTTTGTAAAATGTTCTTGCAGTATAACAGAAAATAGAAGAAGATCCCTGTAATGTAATAATTTTACTCATATTAACATATTCAGAAAACGTTCATGAAATATATCTAATATATACGATTATTCATTTTAGGTCCGTTGCCGTTTTTGGTTGTTGGTATAAGTGAACGAGACTGTGCGAGATTTGTCGACTGAAAACGTTTTCAGTTGTTTACAATTTTACATTTTCACCATCAGCTTAGACAAATTACCAACACAAAATCAAAATGCCGAGGATTATGATAAAAGGAGGTGTTTGGCGTAATACTGAGGTATTGATTACAGTAGATCATTGTTATGATGACAGGTTTAATTATCATTCACATACTAAAAATAAAATCTCAGGCACTTGAACTTGAAGAAACTAGAAAGATGAAGAAAGAACCCTCCCCCTTTTTATAAGTTGCAAGCCTTATCCCTTTGCAATATACAATTAGTTGCTGAAATCAAAAGAGAACAGAAAACAATGCAAAAATGGTGTCTGGTCCCACCTGTAAATTGAAGAGTTTTTAGTGAAAAGTAAGCCAAAAAAGATTATAAAACCTAGAAGACTTTGAAAGGGCCATCATAGTGATCAATTCAGTTAAGAACAATTCTAAGGCACTTGAAATGACTCCATGCAAGACTGAACCATATAAGAACTCATTCTTTGTAAAGTTAATGATACATTGGAACCAGCTAGATTAGAATATAGTGTGCACAAACAGATACAGAAAGTGCCTATGGCTAAAATTAGTTTTTTTTCTAACTTGCATCAAGAGGGAGCTGTAAAATTGTTTGCTTGATCAATAGTCTGAGAGATATGGAATTCTTGTTGATTGAGTTTGAATCCTGCCCATGGTGAGGTGTACTCGATACAATATGATGTGATAAAGTTTGTCAGTGGTTTTCGTGGGGTACTCCGGTTTCCTCCACCATTAAAACTTACCTCCTCATTATAACTGAAATATTGTTGAAAGTTGCGTTAAATCCTAACCCTACAATTTCAACGTTTAATAAACTTGTTTTTGTTTTTATATATTAATAAAAAAAAGAGAAGATTACTGTGAAGTCAGGTGGTTTGGCATGTCACAGCACTAATCTATCTCATATCATGAATTTTGACATGGGGGAATACTGTTTGGCTTTATGTGTCTGTCATTGACCTTGACCCTTACTGACTTCCCCTTCCCAGAATGTATCAAGCTCATATTCTCACTTGCTGCTACTGAATCCAGCTAAAATGGATGTAATGCCATCTGAATCCAAGACCAATATATAGCAAAATTAACAACAACAAGACAAACAGCTTAAGATTTGTAAGTGCTTCGTCCATAACAACTTTGACTTTGCTCGCAACAACAATGTTGTGACTGGTGAAACACCAATGTCACTAAGCATGCGAGTAATAAAAATCGACTTTAAGTAAAACTTTGAAATTGAAAAATGTGTTCTCAACACACCAGACAGCTCAGTGTATTATAATTTTATAATTATAACATTGTTATAGAAAATCATGAACAGCCTAGATGTTGACCTTCTTCATACAGGTATGTATATCGTTTATGTTATAATTTCAACATGCATTAATTGAATCCCTATTTATATATCATATCGTCAAACCTATATCAAAATTCAAATTAATTTTGTTTTTTGATTTCAGGATGAAATTTTGAAGGCAGCTGTTATGAAATATGGCAAAAATCAATGGGCAAGAATTGCATCCTTACTTCATAGAAAGTCAGCTAAGCAATGTAAAGCCAGATGGTAATAGATATTTTCTCATTTTATTCAAAAGAAATTAAGCTTAAAAAAGTTTAATCTAGATAGGTAGGAGTTGCCTCCCTTTATTAACCAAGCTGTTAGGATACTATCTTATATTTTGTACAGGGGGCTGTCATGATCGTATGATAGTTGGATTTACAACTAGCTATGCAATCAGTGCCTATCACCACTGATATTATTTGGTCGAATCTCGATCAGGACCAGGTGTACAACATTATGTGATAAAGTTTGTCAGTGACTTGTGACAGGTCGGTATTTTTCTACGGGTTCTCCTGTTTCCTCCACCAATAAAACTGACCACCACGATATAGCTGAAATATTGTTGAAAGAGGTGTTAAACACCATCAAACAAACAAACCCTTTATTTTCTAAGCTGTTAATATACGTTCTTATTTTCTGTGCTAATGTATTTGTTAACGATTATGTCATTCATTGGTTGAGTATAGTATGCAGTAACACATTGTTTAAAAGTATTAGGAAATACAAGCTTGTGAGGAAGAGCAAAATTAGATTTCAGTAACAGTTCTTAGCTTGTTCATGATACATGTATACATATTTTAAGGTCTTTTCTAGAACACAGTTTCATACGAAAGAGACGTGTTCATTACTCTGCATGTTTACTATCATAGTCACTCAGACCAATGATCTTTCTTCAAAATATGTGATCGTTCTACTTTTCCAGACAGTTTCTACTAGCTGGCCAAAATGTTTTACTTCAAACTCTTCAAGGAAAACAACTTATCCAAGTTTGAGGTAACAAGACTGACAGATACATGTATTTACAAATTATATATTGATTACTTATAAACATGATACTAAATACACACATGTTTTAAGGTTTGAATGGTTGGACCCTAGCATTAAGAAGACAGAATGGAGCAGGGAAGAAGAAGAAAAGTTACTTCATTTGGCCAAGTTAATGCCTACTCAGTGGAGAACTATTGCCCCTATTGTAGGAAGAACAGCAGCACAATGTCTAGAACATTATGAATATCTATTGTAAGTACATATAGTAAATGAGCGATTGTTGTTTAATGCCAACTCAGCAATTTTTCAGCTATATCATGGTGAGAACAAGTTAATTAATATTCAACGAGATGATGGTGAAGTCCACTTTGTACTAGACCAACACACTAAGTTGGATTTTTATAGTGCTAGCTCACTGAAACAACAGTCTGCGGATAGATATGTGGCCCCACTGGGACACATGATCCTGATTCCAAGCCAACCCGTCTTTGCTCTTTCTCCTTAATGCTGCGTGCTTAGCGGAGAAGCAACAAATACCAATTTTATAGTCTGGTTTGACCCGATTGGAACTCGAACCCACGATCTACCACATTAGAGGCGAGCATGCTAACCATTACACCACCGATGAACCCACGATCTACCACATTAGAGGCGAGCACGCTAACCATTACACCACCGATGAACCCACGATCTACCACGTTAGAGGCAAGCACGCTAACCATTACACCACCGATGAACCCACGATCTACCACGTTAGAGGCGAGCACGCTAACCATTACACCACCGATGAACCCACGATCTACCACGTTAGAGGCGAGCACGCTAACCATTACACCACCGATGAACCCACGATCTACCACGTTAGAGGCGAGCACGCTAACCATTACACCACCGATGAACCCACGATCTACCACATTAGAGGCGAGCACGCTAACCATTACACCACCGATGAACCCACGATCTACCACATTAGAGGCGAGCACGCTAACCATTACACCACCGATGAACCCACGATCTACCACATTAGAGGCGAGCACGCTAACCATTACACCACCGATGAACCCACGATCTACCACATTAGAGGCAAGCACGCTAACCATTACACCACCGATGAACCCACGATCTACCACATTAGAGGAGAGCACGCTAACCATTACACCACCGATGAACCCACGATCTACCACATTAGAGGAGAGCACGCTAACCATTACACCACCGATGAACCCACGATCTACCACATTAGAGGAGAGCACGCTAACCATTACACCACCGATGAACCCACGATCTACCACATTAGAGGAGAGCACGCTAACCATTACACCACCGATGAACCCACGATCTACCACATTAGAGGAGAGCACGCTAACCATTACACCACCGATGAACCCACGATCTACCACATTAGAGGAGAGCACGCTAACCATTACACCACCGATGAACCCACGATCTATCACATTAGAGGAGAGCACGCTAACCATTACACCACCGATGAACCCACGATCTACCACATTAGAGGAGAGCACGCTAACCATTACACCACCGATGAACCCACGATCTACCACATTAGAGGAGAGCACGCTAACCATTACACCACCGATGAACCCACGATCTACCACATTAGAGGCGAGCACGCTAACCATTACACCACCGATGAACCCACGATCTACCACATTAGAGGAGAGCACGCTAACCATTACAGTTGATATAGTAAGAGCATCAACTCATGTAAATGGTAGTTAGATTTACATCTAAATTGTGATTAGATTCTTGCTCATGGTGAGGTGTACTCGTTTATGTGATGAAGATTGTCAGCTGTTTATGTCAAATCTGTGTTTTTTCTGAGTACTTCGGTTTCCTCAACCAATACTAAATACTAATAAGTTATCTCCCTGACTTAACTTTATTAATAGATTGATTTATGATTTGATTGATTTATTGTGTTTAATGCCACTTTCAGCAATATTTCAGCTTTATCATTACGACCAGTTTTAGTGGTGGAAGAAGTCGTAGTACCCGGAGAGAACCACCGACCATGGGCAAGCAACTGGTAAACTTTATCACTTTTATGCACCCTTTTTTGTAATTTACAAAGCTGGACGCGAACCCATCCGTATTGATGATAGGCTTGTATGAGTTCTTAGGTAATCCAACTACCTAACTCGTTGAGCCACCCGGGCCCTTTTTATTAATAGAGATATTTATTTAGTTAAACTCCTTGCATTAGAGATAATTATTTAGTTATTCGCCTTGCATGTTTTATATACATGTGTGTTCATATTTTAAAAATACTGTGCATTTAATTTACAGAGACAAAGCACAAAACAGAGATGAAAGTGAGGATGATCCACGGAAACTAAAACCAGGAGAAATAGATCCTAATCCTGAAACTAAACCAGCTAAACCTGATCCTGTTGATATGGATGAAGATGGTATGTATTCTTGTAGTCAGATATAAGTAGAATAATGTCAGTTTTGAAGGACAAGAAATACTTTATTACTAGTATAGCAGCAAGGCTGATGGATGATACTAGTGATAATATATGTTAAGACCTTGAAAATGGAAGGTATTGTTTTTATCAGTGTAAGCTTATAAAGTGACGTCAGACAGACCAATTTTTTCCAGTATCAGAGTCTGTCAGATTGTTAGATATTTTTTAAGAATAAGACCCACTTTACTGTGCATCAGTTTATCATACAGTGATGGACAGTTGGGCCAGCATCACTGGCCCAAATTGAAAACTGGTAGCCCAAATTTTTCAGTGACATTTGTTTGTTTTGTTGGGTAATAAAGCATTCAAATAAAGCAGTTTGTTATGTTTTATTCTTCAATTATTCCCTCCCTACACATGTTCCGTAGTTTAACCACACTACACACTATAAACCATTCCCTCATCCCCATAATCTTCATCATTGTCACTATAGTCATCACTATCAGTGGTCCAGTGTCAACCACGGCCTAGCGGTTCTCCATCCCCATCTCCTGTACTTACCTTTGTGCCCTATTTTGTTCGTACCTACTAAGTTTTTCCGAAATAAATATCACTGTTTGTTGTGGTTTTAAAAAATCATAAATAGATTCTGGTGGTTCTAAAAATAAGTACGGGAATTTCTGCAATAATTCTGTCGGTCAGTGTCAACAAATTATTATACCCCCCGCAACGAAGTTGTAGGGGGCTATACTGGTTTCACCATGTCCATCTGTCCATCCGTCTGTAGACAAATCCTATGTCGTACGGTAACTTGAGTTGTGTTTCTTAGAATCTTTTAAAATTTTATCAGCAGCTTACCGGTGAAGAGAGGAGGATCCCTTTCATTTTTGACGATTTTTACTTTTGCCGTTCCAGAGTTATTGGACTTGATATGACGGAAAATAGGATTTTTACCCTATGTTGTATGATAACTTGAGTAGTGTTTCTCAGAATGTTTTGAAATTTTATCAGCAGCTTACCGGTGAAGAGAGGAGGATCCATTTCATTTTTGACGATTTTCACTTTTGCCGTTCCAGAGTTATTGGACTTGATATGACGGAAAATAGGATTTTTACCCTATGTCGTATGATAACTTGAGTAGTGTTTCTCAGTGAGCTGGGCTCACAGTAATACTAGTTCCATTTAAAACAAATTCCTGTAATAGAAGTTCTCTGTCGAAACAGATTTTTACGTTGTAGTATTAATATAAAAAAAAAATCCAATTCAAAAACACATTATAAAGGCCTGCAGTAGTGATTTAGTCCGGTGAATCGAGATATTCATGTATAGATAGTGAGTCTAATACATTTGCACTCCGGTAGAACATTAGACATTTTGCTCTTAATGAAACATAATTATATTACTTACTTTTAAATATTTTGAGGGTCTTTTGGCGTTTGAAACGCTTGTTCTCTTCAAAAAGCTCCAGCTTGACCCATCCGGCATTATACTACTGTCGTTAAACCTTGCTTTGATTACGTAGACAACACGAGGTACGGAATCGCCCGAGGTTTTTCGAATACTCCAATCTGTAAACCTCGTTTTGGTTACGTAGACTATGCGAGGTACGGAATCGACCGAGGTTGTCCTGGAATGTGTCCTCTGTAAACCTTGTTTGGTTGCGTAACCTCAAATGAAAGTAGAATCGTATTTACTTTATCGAGTACCTGGAAAATAAGATGTATATAGAATAATATTTGTACTTTCCCAGATATTTAAATTTGGGCCAGTTACTGCCTGTCTTTTGACAATAACTAATCGCCCATATGTGGTTTTGGTCTCCGTTGGCGACTGGCTGTGTCCAGCACTGTCGTAGCGTAATTAAAAAACTGTTTTTTCTTTATGAAATTACGGAACTTCGGTGACTCAAACTTCCGATAGCTCAAACACATTTTGACAGTCCCTTCGTCTGCTTTGAGTCAGAGCAACCGAAGTTCTACCGTATATTATAATATTGAGTATTTGTAATGAAATAAATACTTTTTATCTGCCAGAACTTGAAATGTTATCAGAAGCCAGAGCCAGATTAGCTAATACACAGGGGAAGAAAGCTAAAAGAAAAGCTAGAGAAAAACAACTTGAAGAAGCCAGGTTTGTGGATTATTTATTATACAATTTTCAGTTCTTTGTTGGGAATATTTATAGTTATTCTCTCAATATCATCTGAATACTACCAGGAATGGACTATTCCAAACTACACCACCTAAAACCCTTATGTCAGTCCAGACACTATATCCCTTACTTTAGGGATATTTTGAGAAATAGTGCCTAGTTTACCCACTCAAGACACATCACTTATTAAATGGGCATCTGCTGGTTATGCAGGATCAAATACATAACTCGCCAATAGAACCAGATCTCCTACATAAATGATACTATTTTCCGAAAACATAATTTCACACAAATCATTTCCAGGGGCTGGCAAGACATAGATCTGTGTCCACACTTGTGTTATTTTTATATTTAATTCAATACAAAATGCACATGTATTCACAAGAAATATACACAATCATTGATTTTTTCTTGCGAGATTGGATTTCTCAGAGCAATATCACATTTAAGGCGAAGCCTGTGATGTAAGATGCAATGAGAAGTCCATTTAGAGCAAAATATATCGATAATAATATGTTTATCAAGGATTAGGTAAGGTGACTACATTATGACGTCACATTAGAAAACAGCCATATTATGTTAATATCAAGATAGTTACTTGATAATAGATATAATTGTGTGTACAGATCAAAGAGAAAATGTACAAATCATTGACAAAGAATATTGTCATCATTAACACAATGAAAAATCATATTGATACAATGTAGTTACAACTGTAACCAACAATACATTGATGATATTCTTTAGTACACGGTTGTATTTATTTATTTATGACATCAAAACGTGATCTTTCTGTGATTTTAGGAGACTTGCTGCTTTACAGAAAAGAAGAGAATTAAGGGCTGCTGGAATAGAGTAAGTTATACACAATTACATAGATTGAGCATGTGTCTTCTGCTAGCAAAATTGTAAACGGAACTCAGAAGCACAATTCAGAAGATATGATTTGGATACAAAAACTGACAATAGTACAAAGATAAAACAAAGCAACATATTAGACAAGAAAATGAACTAAAAGTATTAACAGTTCCAAAGAGCCTTCCTTTTCTCATGTTTGAATGGCAACAAAGAGCCTTCCTTTTCTCATGTTTGAATGACAACAAAGAGCCTTCCTTTTCTCATGTTTGAATGACAACAAAGAGCCTTCCTTTTCTCATGTTTGAATGGCAACAAAGAGCCTTCCTTTTCTCATGTTTGAATGGCAACAAAGAGCCTTCCTTTTCTCATGTTTGAATGGCAACAAAGAGCCTTCCTTTTCTCATGTTTGAATGGCAACAAAGAGCCTTCCTTTTCTCATGTTTGAATGGCAACAAAGAGCCTTCCTTTTCTCATGTTTGAATGACAACAAAGAGCCTTCCTTTTCTCATGTTTGAATGGCAACAAAGAGCCTTCTTTTTCTCATGTTTGAATGGCAACAAAGAGCCTTCCTTTTCTCATGTTTGAATGGCAACAAAGAGCCTTCCTTTTCTCATGTTTGAATGACAACAAAGAGCCTTCCTTTTCTCATGTTTGAATGGCAACAAAGAGCCTTCCTTTTCTCATGTTTGAATGGCAACAAAATAAATAACTTTCTTATTGACTGTAAATGTGTCAACTGTACACATAGAACAAATTTTGATAAACAATTGATAACATCAACTGAATGGCTTCTTAATGGTTTCATTTGACATAGGTCACACCTTATTACATCAACATCAAAGGGAGATCATCCTTTTACTTTCAATAGACCTTTTGCATATTCCTGATTTGATTCCATTGTTATACATTGTTATACATTTTGTATAAGTGTAATTTCCCTTGCGATGGGCAAAATGGTACTCATTTTAACAAGAGCAATGGACAACAAATTCTAGTATAACTTTCTGTATAATTTGTAGATATTTGAACCTTGTAAAAATCAGATAATAAATTTATAGGAAATAGAAAATTCACAAGTGGTTACAATATGAAAGAGGACCGACCTTTTGTCCACTTTAAATGGAAATAACTTCTGTAAAACATATAATTTTAAAATAAGTCAGAAATGTACAAATGGTCTATTACCAGAGTATTCAAGTTATCAGGATAAATTTATATTACATTTACTATGAACAGACCATATTCTTACTTCAAATTATCCTAGAAAACAACTGATCCAAGTTTGAGAAAACAGGGTTTTGACTTTAATTTGTTATAAATTTATCTATATTTAGTATAAAGAAACAAAAGAAGAAAAAGAGAGGAGTAGACTACAATGCAGAAATTCCATTTGAAAAAAAACCAGCTCCAGGTATGACCTACTTTACATTGACCCAGTTCTAGATTTGACCTAATTTACATTGACCCAGCTCCAGGTATAACCTAATTTACATTGACCCAGTTCTAGGTTTGACCTAATTTACATTGACCCAGCTCCAGATATAACCTAATTTACATTGACCCAGTTCTAGGTTTGACCTAATTTACATTGACCCAGCTCCAGGTATAACCTAATTTACATTGACCCAGTTCTATGTTTGACCTAATTTATGTTGACCCAGTTCTAGGTTTTACCTGATTTACATTGACCCAGTTCTAGGTTTGACCTAATTTACATTGACCCAGTTCTAGGGTTGACCTAATTTACATTGACCCAGCTCCAGGTATAACCTAATTTACATTGACCCAGTTCTAGGTTTGACCTAATTTACATTGACCCAGCTCCAGGTATAACCTAATTTACATTGACCCAGTTATTATGTATATCAGGAGGTGTATTGTTAATGTCATTTCATATACAATGTGTTCCATAACACTTTCAGGAAATGATTCATTGTCATTGATTTTGGCTGTTTAAGTTGATTACAGACTATAGAATCTGAAATATTGGAACCCACATGTGCACTGTTGGTACACTGCAGCACCAATTTGCTTAGAATAATGGCAAAATAAATAGTTAAACACTACCTTTTTGATAATACATTGTAAGATGGAGATTTAATTCTTTTTATGCATTATTTAAACACTACCTGTTGTTATTTATTACAGGCTTTCATGATACCTCAGAAGAGATATTTCAACCAAAGGATATCAATTTTAAAAGATTACGACAACAAAATCTGGATGGAGAAAGGAGAGACGATGCTGAACAGGTAATTCAGTTTCCCAAGCAACAAAGATCTCTGGGTTTTTTATTGTCATTTTTTGTCTTTCTTTCTTTTTTCTCTGTCTCCAATAGTAATACATAAAGTTGTCAGCAGTCTTACTCAGAAACTGTACATGGGGTTGGAAGTGTGTTAAACTTGAATGTCTAGTTGCTCCTAATTATTTTCTTTTTGTGGTGGGGCTCCTTAAGGTATATTTTTTGGGTGAACCACAGTTGATTGTACTTGTTCTCCCTCCATAACCCATTGGTCAATTCATGTGAACATTTTTGAATATTTCATGAGTATTTCATTGGTTGCCTCACAAAATCCTAATATAGAATAGTCTGATTGTATCTTTCATAATCTGTTATGTTGTTATGGCAACTTCAAAATACATATCAGTTATGGAACATTAACTGGCAATGATTTAAGTTTTCTTGTTTGGAAATTATATATATTACATGTTGATGCTGTTGTTGTAAAAATTACCAAAACTGAAATATATTTGTCACGTTGATGATTCTATTTTGTAGAGAGAGAGAAAGAAGGACAAACTGAAACAGAAGAAAAGAAAAGAAAATGACTTACCTGGAGCTATAGCTAGTCAAAACAAGTATGTGTCAACACTTTACCATCAAAACACACTTTAAAAAGTAAAAACAAGTATGTGTCAACACTTTACCATCAAAACACACTTTAAAAAGTCAAAACAAGTATGTGTCAACACTTTACCATCAAAACACACTTTAAAAAGTCAAAACAAGTATGTGTCAACACTTTACCATCAAAACACACTTTAAAAAGTCAAAACAAGTATGTGTCAACACTTTACTATCAAAACACACTTTAAAAAGTCAAAACAAGTATGTGTCAACAATTTACCATCAAAACACACTTTAAAAAGTCAAAACAAGTATGTATCAACACTTTACCATCAAAACACACTTTAAAAAGTCAAAAGAAGTATGTGTCAACACTTTACCATCAAAACACACTTTAAAAAGTCAAAACAAGTATGTGTCAACACTTTACCATCAAAACACACTTTAAAAAGTCAAAACAAGTATGTGTCAACACTTTACCATCAAAACACACTTTAAAAAGTCAAAACAAGTATGTGTCAACAATTTACCATCAAAACACACTTTAAAAAGTCAAAACAAGTATGTGTCAACAATTTACCATCAAAACACACTTTAAAAAGTCAAAACAAGTATGTGTCAACACTTTACCATCAAAACACACTTTAAAAAGTCAAAACAAGTATGTGTCAACACTTTACCATCAAAACACACTTTAAAAAGTCAAAACAAGTATGTGTCAACACTTTACCATCAAAACACACTTTAAAAAGTCAAAACAAGTATGTGTCAACAATTTACCATCAAAACACACTTTAAAAAGTCAAAACAAGTATGTGTCAACAATTTACCATCAAAACACACTTTAAAAAGTCAAAACAAGTATGTGTCAACACTTTACCATCAAAACACACTTTAAAAAGTCAAAACAAGTATGTGTCAACACTTTACCATCAAAACACACTTTAAAAAGTCAAAACAAGTATGTGTCAACACTTTACCATCAAAACACACTTTAAAAAGTCAAAACAAGTATGTGTCAACACTTTACCATCAAAACACACTTTAAAAAGTCAAAACAAGTATGTGTCAACACTTTACCATCAAAACACACTTTAAAAAGTCAAAACAAGTATGTGTCAACACTTTACCATCAAAACACACTTTAAAAAGTCAAAACAAGTATGTATCAAGAACTGGTTTATAACAATGTACCATAAAAAAAAAACAACGTTAAAGACTGCAAAGAAATACATTTTTCATCACCTTGTGGCTAGGTAAACTCAATTTGCGACCGTAAAACACAATACAATACAGTTATCTCCATTCTAATGCAATACTAAACATAAAAATGTATTCTTGCATTTTCCTGGGTCTAAAAATCACACAAATTAAAATTCTATGAAATGTTGTTGACGACTTTTGCACATAAACAACGTGACGTCATATGAAGACTTCCAGTTTGAAATGTAAAGATCAGACGTTTTTTTGACTTCGTGTAGGCTTCAATTTTGATAAAAATTTAACTAAAATAAATTTGTAAGGTTGTATACTAAATATTTTCAAAAACCTCTACAGGAATCATTAGTTAAGATAAAGTTATTGTTTTATATTTATGTTTTTAATCTAAGATCTGCATCATTTGATAATTTTGGTTTGTTTTAGTTTTCAAGAACCGGTGAAGAAAAGAAGTAAATTGGTACTGCCTGCTCCACAGATCTCTGAATCTGAATTAGAAGAGGTTGGTTTGTCAAATGTTATCAAAAAAACGTTGTCATTATACAGTAACACATTAACAATAATATTTTCTTATATGTGCAGAGATACTTGTCTGTGTGAGTCCTGGACTCATCAGAGATACTTGTCTGTGTGAGTCCTGGACTCGTCAGAGATACTTGTCTGTGTGAGTCCTGGACTCGTCAGAGATACTTGTCTGTGTGAGTCCTGAACTCGTCAGAGATACTTGTCTGTGTGAGTCCTGGACTCATCAGAGATACTTGTCTGTGTGAGTCCTGGACTCATCAGAGATACTTGTCTGTGAGTCCTGGACTCATCAGAGATACTTGTCTGTGTGAGTCCTGGACTCATCAGAGATACTTGTCTGTGTGAGTCCTGGACTCATCAGAGATACTTGTCTGTGTGAGTCCTGGACTCATCAGAGATACTTGTCTGTGTGAGTCCTGGACTCATCAGAGATACTTGTCTGTGTGAGTCCTGGACTCATCAGAGATACTTGTCTGTGTGAGTCCTGGATTCATCAGAGATACTTGTCAGTGTGAGTCCTGGATTCATCAGAGATACTTGTCTGTGTGAGCCCTGGACTCATCAGAGATACTTGTCTGTGTGAGTCCTGGACTCATCAGAGATACTTGTCTGTGTGAGTCCTGGACTCATCAGAGATACTTGTCAGTGTGAGTCCTGGACTCATCAGAGATACTTGTCAGTGTGAGTCCTGGACTCATCAGAGATACTTGTCTGTGCGAGTCCTGGACTCATCAGAGATACTTGTCTGTGCGAGTCCTGGACTCATCAGAGATACTTGTCTGTGTGAGTCCTGGACTCATCACTTGTGTTTGTAACTCACAGATTTCTGATTCTAAATTAGAAGAGGTTGGTTTATGATTGTAAATAAAAAACTTGATGTCATTATACAGTAACACATCACCAAAAACATCTTGTGATATGTACAGAGATACTTGTAAATTTACCCCAAAAAAATAACAGAATCCACTAGTGGGACTTGTGACTTTTTGGTTTCAAAATTTTATCCTACCAGGATCTTTGTATGTGTAAGATTTTCATTTGTTTGAGAGTTTTTTTTTCATTGCTAGATTAACAGTTACTGTTTAAGTCTTGTGTAGAGAAAATTATATATAAAAAAAATTAGCTACATTGTGATGTTTAAAACATTAACATTTACATTTGTGATTTTTTTTATCACACTTAAAATTGATACAACTCACTTTTTAATTGCTCTTTGCTTATGGTTTAATGAATTTTTAGTTGGTTGGTAGCATAGCAAATGTTCGCATTCTATCATCTTCATTCTTATCAAATTAAAACCAAATTTATACTTAAACTATATATGGACAATATGTCAGTTGAGTTTGAAAACCATTAAACTTATCAAGAATTGAACATGTCCGTTAAAGATATTAAAAAGTGTGAAAATTGTCTTGTTATTCAGGTTTCTACACATCCGGGAAAACAGGAAAAGTATGGGAATTTTATTTCACACGCTCCCTGGCAGAAATGCCCTTGAAAATCGAGAAAACAGCAAAAACTATGAGAAATCAACAAATGAAAACCAAGTTTATTCACAAACTATGAATCTAGAATATCTCAGAGTTGAAAATGTAACCAGAATTTTTCATAAAGAATGTTAATGATATAAGGAAAATGAGACTGTTTTATCTCAGATGCTCTTACAATAATGAAAAGAAAATTTAAACAATGACATTTAACAATTCCACAAATATCAACAAAACAAGTGATATTTAAAAAAAAAATTGTTGATAAAGTGTTTATAGATACTACTTATTAATTTTGAATGTCTTTTGAAAAACAGCTAATCTTGATAAAAAAAATCCCCAACAGGTTGTAAAGGTAGGCCAAGCTAGTGAATATGCCAGACAACAAGCAGAGGAAACAGGTGCACAGAATGGGGCTAGTCAGGCCTTATTACAGGACTACAGTCTAACACCATCAGCAGCCCACCTTAGAACACCAAGGACACCAGCTACACAAGATAATGTCTTGCAGGTATATTACCTAAATGTCAAATGTCTTACAGGTATATTACCTAAATGTCAAATGTCTTACAGGTATATTACCTAAATGTCAAATGTCTTACAGGTATATTACCTAAATGTCAAATATCTTACAGGTATATTACCTAAATGTCAAATGTCTTGCAGGTATATTACCTAAATGTCAAATATCTTACAGGTATATTACCTAAATGTCAAATATCTTACAGGTATATTACCTAAATGTCAAATATCTTACAGGTATATTACCTAAATGTGAAATATCTTACAGGTATATTACCTAAATGTCAAATGTCTTACAGCTATATTACCTAAATGTCAAATATCTTACAGGTATATTACCTAAATGTCAAATGTCTTACAGCTATATTACCTAAATGTCAAATTTAGAAAAACTTAACATTCTTTATTTCAATAATCATAGAAACCAATCAATTTCACAGAAACCACCTAAATTGACATCCACAATTGAATGTTAAGTCATTGTTCCAGGTAATTTAAAAAAAACTGTGTCAAAGTTTGATTGATGAATGTTAAGTCATTGTTCCAGGTAATTAAAAAAAACTGTGTCAAAGTGTAATTGATTAATGGGATATTGTTGCTCTACACCACTTTTAATTATTTTCTGTTACATGTGTCCACCGTGTCACACTGTGTAGAACCTAAATAAACTTCAGATTGTCTGATTTACTGTAATCAAGTTTAACTAGAAATATACATGTACAGTCAAGCCTACTTTATAGATTCCCTCTGTTAAGTTACAGTCAAACCTGCTTTATAGACTCCCTCTGTTAAGTTACAGTCAAACCTGCTTTATAGACTCCCTCTATTAAGTTACAGTCAAACCTGCTTTATAGACTCCCTGTTAAGTTACAGTCAAACCTGCTTTATAGACTCCCTTTGTTAAGTTACAGTCAAACCTGCTTTATAGACTCCCTGTTAAGTTACAGTCAAACCTTCTTTATAGACTCCCTCTGTTAAGTTACAGTCAAACCTGCTTTATAGACTCCCTCTGTTAAGTTACAGTCAAACATGCTTTATAGACTCCTTCTGTTAAGTTACAGTCGAACCTGCTTTATAGACTCCCTCTGTTAAGTTACAGTCAAACCTGCTTCATAGACTCCCTCTGTTAAGTTACAGTCAAACCTGCTTTATAGACCCTGTTAAGTTACAGTCAAACCTGCTTTATAGACTCCCTCTGTTAAGTTACATTCAAACCTGCTTTATAGACTCCCTCTGTTAAGTTACAGTCAAACCTGCTTTATAGACTCCCTCTGTTAAGTTACAGTCAAACCTGCTTTATAGACTCCCTCTGTTAAGTTACAGTCAAACCTGCTTTATAGTCTCCCTCTGTTAAGTTACAGTCAAACCTGCTTTATAGTCTCCCTCTGTTAAGTTACAGTCAAACCTGCTTTATAGACTCCCTTTGTTAAGTTACAGTCAAACCTGCTTTATAGACTCCCTCTGTTAAGTTACAGTCAAACCTGCTTTATAGTCTCCCTGTGTTAAGTTACAGTCAAACATGCTTTATAGTCTCCCTCTGTTAAGTTACAGTCAAACCTGCTTTATAGTCTCCCTCTGTTAAGTTACAGTCAAACCTGCTTTATAGTCTCCCTCTGTTAAGTTACAGTCAAACCTGCTTTATAGACTCCCTCTGTTAAGTTACAGTCAAACCTGCTTTATAATCTCCCTCTGTTAAGTTACAGTCAAACCTGCTGTATAGACTCCCTTTGTTAAGTTACAGTCAAACCTGCTTTATAGACTCCCTCTGTTAAGTTACAGTCAAACCTGCTTTATAGACTCCCTGTGTTAAGTTACAGTCAAACCTGCTTTATAGTCTCCCTCTGTTAAGTTACAGTCAAACCTGCTTTATAATCTCCCTCTGTTAAGTTACAGTCAAACCTGCTTTATAGTCTCCCTCTGTTAAGTTACAGTCAAACATGCTTTATAGACTCCCTGTGTTAAGTTACAGTCAAACCTGCTTTATAGTCTCCCTCTGTTAAGTTACAGTCAAACCTGCTTTATAGACTCCCTCTGTTAAGTTACAGTCAAACCTGCTTTATAGACTCCCTGTGTTAAGTTACAGTCAAACCTGCTTTATAGTCTCCCTCTGTTAAGTTACAGTCAAACCTGCTTTATAGACTCCCTGTGTTAAGTTACAGTCAAACCTGCTTTATAGTCTCCCTCTGTTAAGTTACAGTCAAACATGCTTTATAGACTCCCTCTGTTAAGTTACAGTCAAACCTGCTTTATAATCTCCCTCTGTTAAGTTACAGTCAAACCTGCTTTATAGACTCCCTCTGTTAAGTTACAGTCAAACCTGCTTTATAGACTCCCTGTTAAGTTACAGTCAAACCTGCTTTATAGACTCCCTGTTAAGTTACAGTCAAACCTGCTTTATAGACTCCCTCTGTTAAGTTACAGTCGAACCTGCTTTATAGACTCCCTCTGTTAAGTTACAGTCAAACCTGCTTTATAGACTCCCTCTGTTAAGTTACAGTCAGACCTGCTTTATAGACTCCCTGTGTTAAGTTACAGTCAAACCTGCTTTATAGACTCCCTCTGTTAAGTTACAGTCAAACCTGCTTTATAGACTCCCTCTGTTAAGTTACAGTCAAACCTGCTTTATAGTCTCCTTCTGTTAAGTTACAGTCAAACCTGCTTCATAGACTCCCTCTGTTAAGTTACAGTCAAACCTGCTTTATAGACTCCCTCTGTTAAGTTACAGTCAAACCTGCTTTATAGTCTCCCTGTTAAGTTACAGTCAAACCTGCTTTATAGACTCCCTGTGTTAAGTTACAGTCAAACCTGCTTTATAGACTCCCTCTGTTAAGTTACAGTCAAACCTGCTTTATAGACTCCCTCTGTTAGGTTACAGTCAAACCTGCTTTATAGTCTCCTTCTGTTAAGTTACAGTCAAACCTGCTTTATAGACTCCCTCTGTTAAGTTACAGTCAAACCTGCTTGATAGTCTCCCTGTTAAGTTACAGTCAGACCTGCTTTATAGACTCCCTCTGTTAGGTTACAGTCAAACCTGCTTTATAGTCTCCTTCTGTTAAGTTACAGTCAAACCTGCTTTATAGACTCCCTCTGTTAAGTTACAGTCAAACCTGCTTTATAGACTCCCTCTGTTAAGTTACAGTCAAACCTGCTTTATAGACTCCCTCTGTTAAGTTACAGTCAAACCTGCTTTATAGTCTCCCTCTGTTAAGTTACAGTCAAACCTGCTTTATAGTCTCCCTGTGTTAAGTTACAGTCAAACATGCTTTATAGACTCCCTCTGTTAAGTTACAGTCAAACCTGCTTTATAGACTCCCTCTGTTAAGTTACAGTCAAACCTGCTTTATAGTCTCCCTCTGTTAAGTTACAGTCAAACCTGCTTTATAGACTCCCTCTGTTAAGTTACATTCAAACCTGCTTTATAGTCTCCCTCTGTTAAGTTACAGTCAAACCTGCTTTATAGACTCCCTGTGTTAAGTTACAGTCAAACCTGCTTTATAGACTCCCTCTGTTAAGTTACATTCAAACCTGCTTTATAGTCTCCCTCTGTTAAGTTACATTCAAACCTGCTTTATAGTCTCCCTCTGTTAAGTTACAGTCAAACCTGCTTTATAGACTCCCTCTGTTAAGTTACAGTCAAACCTGCTTTATAGACTCCCTCTGTTAAGTTACAGTCAAACCTGCTTTATAGACTCCCTCTGTTAAGTTACAGTCAAACCTGCTTTATAGTCTCCCTCTGTTAAGTTACAGTCAAACCTGCTTTATAGTCTCCCTGTGTTAAGTTACAGTCAAACCTGCTTTATAGACTCCCTCTGTTAAGTTACAGTCAAACCTGCTTTATAGACTCCCTGTGTTAAGTTACAGTCAAACCTGCTTTATAGACTCCCTCTGTTAAGTTACATTCAAACCTGCTTTATAGACTCCCTCTGTTAAGTTACAGTCAAACCTGCTTTATAGACTCCCTGTGTTAAGTTACAGTCAAACCTGCTTTATAGACTCCCTCTGTTAAGTTACAGTCAAACCTTCTTTATAGACTCCCTCTGTTAAGTTACAGTCAAACCTGCTTTATAGTCTCCCTCTGTTAAGTTACAGTCAAACCTGCTTTATAGTCTCCCTCTGTTAAGTTACAGTCAAACCTGCTTTATAGACTCCCTCTGTTAAGTTACAGTCAAACCTGCTTTATAGTCTCCCTCTGTTAAGTTACAGTCAAACCTGCTTTATAGTCTCCCTGTGTTAAGTTACAGTCAAACCTGCTTTATAGACTCCCTCTGTTAAGTTACAGTCAAACCTGCTTTATAGACTCCCTGTGTTAAGTTACAGTCAAACCTGCTTTATAGACTCCTTCTGTTAAGTTACAGTCAAACCTGCTTTATAGTCTCCCTCTGTTAAGTTACAGTCAAACCTGCTTTATAGACTCCCTCTGTTAAGTTACAGTCAAACATGCTTTATAGACTCCCTCTGTTAAGTTACAGTCAAACCTGCTTTATAGACTCCTTCTGTTAAGTTACAGTCAAACATGCTTTATAGACTCCCTCTGTTAAGTTACAGTCAAACCTGCTTTATAGTCTCCCTCTGTTAAGTTACAGTCAAACCTGCTTTATAGTCTCCCTCTGTTAAGTTACAGTCAAACCTGCTTTATAGACTCCCTCTGTTAAGTTACAGTCAAACATGCTTTATAGACTCCCTCTGTTAAGTTACAGTCAAACCTGCTTTATAGACTCCTTCTGTTAAGTTACAGTCAAACCTGCTTTATAGACTCCCTCTGTTAAGTTACAGTCAAACCTGCTTTATAGTCTCCCTCTGTTAAGTTACAGTCAAACCTGCTGTATAGACTCCCTCTGTTAAGTTACAGTCAAACCTGCTTTATAGACTCCTTCTGTTAAGTTACAGTCAAACCTGCTTTATAGACCCTGTTAAGTTACAGTCAAACCTGCTTTATAGTCTCCCTCTGTTAAGTTACAGTCAAACCTGCTTTATAGACTCCTTCTGTTAAGTTACAGTCAAACCTGCTTTATAGACTCCCTGTGTTAAGTTACAGTCAAACCTGCTTCATAGACTGCCTCTGTTAAGTTACAGTCAAACCTGCTTTATAATCTCCCTCTGTTAAGTTACAGTCAAACCTGCTTTATAGACTCCCTGTTAAGTTACAGTCAAACCTGCTTTATAGACTCCCTGTTAAGTTAGTCAAACCTGCTTTATAGACTCCCTCTGTTAAGTTACAGTCGAACCTGCTTTATAGACTCCCTCTGTTAAGTTACAGTCAAACCTGCTTTATAGACTCCCTCTGTTAAGTTAGTCAGACCTGCTTTATAGATTCCCTGTGTGAAGTTACAGTCAAACCTGCTTTATAGACTCCCTCTGTTAAGTTACAGTCAAACCTGCTTTATAGACTCCCTCTGTTAAGTTAGTCAGACCTGCTTTATAGATTCCCTGTGTGAAGTTACAGTCAAACCTGCTTTATAGACTCCCTCTGTTAAGTTACAGTCAAACCTGCTTTATAGACTCCCTCTGTTAAGTTACAGTCAAACCTGCTTTATAGTCTCCTTCTGTTAAGTTACAGTCAAACCTGCTTCATAGACTCCCTCTGTTAAGTTACAGTCAAACCTGCTTTATAGTCTCCCTCTGTTAAGTTACAGTCAAACCTGCTTTATAGTCTCCCTCTGTTAAGTTACAGTCAAACCTGCTTTATAGACTCCCTCTGTTAAGTTACAGTCAAACATGCTTTATAGACTCCCTCTGTTAAGTTACAGTCAAACCTGCTTTATAGACTCCTTCTGTTAAGTTACAGTCAAACCTGCTTTATAGACTCCCTCTGTTAAGTTACAGTCAAACCTGCTTTATAGTCTCCCTCTGTTAAGTTACAGTCAAACCTGCTGTATAGACTCCCTCTGTTAAGTTACAGTCAAACCTGCTTTATAGACTCCTTCTGTTAAGTTACAGTCAAACCTGCTTTATAGACCCTGTTAAGTTACAGTCAAACCTGCTTTATAGTCTCCCTCTGTTAAGTTACAGTCAAACCTGCTTTATAGACTCCTTCTGTTAAGTTACAGTCAAACCTGCTTTATAGACTCCCTGTGTTAAGTTACAGTCAAACCTGCTTCATAGACTGCCTCTGTTAAGTTACAGTCAAACCTGCTTTATAATCTCCCTCTGTTAAGTTACAGTCAAACCTGCTTTATAGACTCCCTGTTAAGTTACAGTCAAACCTGCTTTATAGACTCCCTGTTAAGTTAGTCAAACCTGCTTTATAGACTCCCTCTGTTAAGTTACAGTCGAACCTGCTTTATAGACTCCCTCTGTTAAGTTACAGTCAAACCTGCTTTATAGACTCCCTCTGTTAAGTTAGTCAGACCTGCTTTATAGACTCCCTGTGTGAAGTTACAGTCAAACCTGCTTTATAGACTCCCTCTGTTAAGTTACAGTCAAACCTGCTTTATAGACTCCCTCTGTTAAGTTACAGTCAAACCTGCTTTATAGACTCCTTCTGTTAAGTTACAGTCAAACCTGCTTTATAGACCCTGTTAAGTTACAGTCAAACCTGCTTTATAGTCTCCCTCTGTTAAGTTACAGTCAAACCTGCTTTATAGACTCCTTCTGTTAAGTTACAGTCAAACCTGCTTTATAGACTCCCTGTGTTAAGTTACAGTCAAACCTGCTTCATAGACTGCCTCTGTTAAGTTACAGTCAAACCTGCTTTATAATCTCCCTCTGTTAAGTTACAGTCAAACCTGCTTTATAGACTCCCTGTTAAGTTACAGTCAAACCTGCTTTATAGACTCCCTGTTAAGTTAGTCAAACCTGCTTTATAGACTCCCTCTGTTAAGTTACAGTCGAACCTGCTTTATAGACTCCCTCTGTTAAGTTACAGTCAAACCTGCTTTATAGACTCCCTCTGTTAAGTTAGTCAGACCTGCTTTATAGACTCCCTGTGTGAAGTTACAGTCAAACCTGCTTTATAGACTCCCTCTGTTAAGTTACAGTCAAACCTGCTTTATAGACTCCCTCTGTTAAGTTACAGTCAAACCTGCTTTATAGTCTCCTTCTGTTAAGTTACAGTCAAACCTGCTTCATAGACTCCCTCTGTTAAGTTACAGTCAAACCTGCTTTATAGTCTCCCTCTGTTAAGTTACAGTCAAACCTGCTTTATAGTCTCCCTCTGTTAAGTTACAGTCAAACCTGCTTTATAGACTCCCTCTGTTAAGTTACAGTCAAACATGCTTTATAGACTCCCTCTGTTAAGTTACAGTCAAACCTGCTTTATAGACTCCTTCTGTTAAGTTACAGTCAAACCTGCTTTATAGACTCCCTCTGTTAAGTTACAGTCAAACCTGCTTTATAGTCTCCCTCTGTTAAGTTACAGTCAAACCTGCTGTATAGACTCCCTCTGTTAAGTTACAGTCAAACCTGCTTTATAGACTCCTTCTGTTAAGTTACAGTCAAACCTGCTTTATAGACCCTGTTAAGTTACAGTCAAACCTGCTTTATAGTCTCCCTCTGTTAAGTTACAGTCAAACCTGCTTTATAGACTCCTTCTGTTAAGTTACAGTCAAACCTGCTTTATAGACTCCCTGTGTTAAGTTACAGTCAAACCTGCTTCATAGACTGCCTCTGTTAAGTTACAGTCAAACCTGCTTTATAATCTCCCTCTGTTAAGTTACAGTCAAACCTGCTTTATAGACTCCCTGTTAAGTTACAGTCAAACCTGCTTTATAGACTCCCTGTTAAGTTAGTCAAACCTGCTTTATAGACTCCCTCTGTTAAGTTACAGTCGAACCTGCTTTATAGACTCCCTCTGTTAAGTTACAGTCAAACCTGCTTTATAGACTCCCTCTGTTAAGTTAGTCAGACCTGCTTTATAGACTCCCTGTGTGAAGTTACAGTCAAACCTGCTTTATAGACTCCCTCTGTTAAGTTACAGTCAAACCTGCTTTATAGACTCCCTCTGTTAAGTTACAGTCAAACCTGCTTTATAGTCTCCTTCTGTTAAGTTACAGTCAAACCTGCTTCATAGACTCCCTCTGTTAAGTTACAGTCAAACCTGCTTTATAGACTCCCTCTGTTAAGTTACAGTCAAACCTGCTTTATAGTCTCCCTGTTAAGTTACAGTCAAACCTGCTTTATAGACTCCCTGTGTTAAGTTACAGTCAAACCTGCTTTATAGACTCCCTCTGTTAAGTTACAGTCAAACCTGCTTTATAGACTCCCTCTGTTAAGTTACAGTCAAACCTGCTTTATGGTCTCCCTCTGTTAAGTTACAGTCAAACCTGCTTTATAGTCTCCCTCTGTTAAGTTACAGTCAAACCTGCTTTATAGTCTCCCTCTGTTAAGTTACAGTCAAACCTGCTTTATAGACTCCCTTTGTTAAGTTACAGTCAAACCTGCTTTATAGACTCCCTCTGTTAAGTTACAGTCAAACCTGCTTTATAGTCTCCCTGTGTTAAGTTACAGTCAAACCTGCTGTATAGACTCCCTCTGTTAAGTTAAAGTCAAACATGCTTTATAGACTCCCTCTGTTAAGTTACAGTCAAACCTGCTTTATAGACTCCCTCTGTTAAGTTACAGTCAAACCTGCTTTATAGACTCCTTCTGTTAAGTTACAGTCGAACCTGCTTTATAGACTCCCTGTGTTAAGTTACAGTCAAACATGCTTTATAGACTCCCTTTGTTAAGTTACAGTCAAACCTGCTTTATAGACTCCTTCTGTTAAGTTACAGTCGAACCTGCGTTATAGACTCCCTCTGTTAAGTTACAGTCAAACATGCTTTATAGACTCCCTCTGTTAAGTTACAGTCAAACCTGCTTTATAGACTCCCTCTGTTAAGTTACAGTCAAACCTGCTTTATAGACTCCCTCTGTTAAGTTACAGTCAAACCTGCTTTATAGACTCCCTCTGTTAAGTTACAGTCGAACCTGCTTTATAGACTCCCTCTGTTAAGTTACAGTCAAACCTGCTTTATAGACTCCCTCTGTTAAGTTACAGTCAAACCTGCTTTATAGTCTCCCTCTGTTAAGTTACAGTCAAACCTGCTTTATAGACTCCCTCTGTTAAGTTACAGTCAAACATGCTTTATAGTCTCCCACTGTTAAGTTACAGTCAAACCTGCTTTATAGACTCCCTCTGTTAAGTTACAGTCAAACCTGCTTTATAGTCTCCCTGTGTTAAGTTACAGTCAAACCTGCTTTATAGACTCCCTGTGTTAAGTTACAGTCAGACCTGCTTTATAGACTCCCTCTGTTAAGTTACAGTCAAACCTGCTTTATAGTCTCCCTCTGTTAAGTTACAGTCAAACCTGCTTTATAGACTCCCTCTGTTAAGTTACAGTCAAACATGCTTTATAGACTCCCTCTGTTAAGTTACAGTCAAACCTGCTTTATAGACTCCCTCTGTTAAGTTACAGTCAAACCTGCTTTATAGTCTCCCTGTGTTAAGTTACAGTCAAACCTGCTTTATAGACTCCCTGTGTTAAGTTACAGTCAAACCTGCTTTATAGTCTCCCTCTGTTAAGTTACAGTCAAACCTGCTTTATAGACTCCCTCTGTTAAGTTACAGTCAAACCTGCTGTATAGACTCCCTCTGTTAAGTTACAGTCAAACCTGCTTTATAGACTCCCTCTGTTAAGTTACAGTCAAACATGCTTTATAGACTCCCTCTGTTAAGTTACAGTCAAACATGCTTTATAGACTCCCTTTGTTAAGTTACATTCAAACCTGCTTTATAGTCTCCCTCTGTTAAGTTACAGTCAAACCTGCTTTATAGTCTCCCTCTGTTAAGTTACAGTCAAACCTGCTTTATAGACTCCCTTTGTTAAGTTACAGTCAAACCTGCTTTATAGTCTCCCTCTGTTAAGTTACAGTCAAACCTGCTTTATAGTCTCCCTCTGTTAAGTTACAGTCAAACCTGCTTTATAGACTCCCTCTGTTAAGTTACATTCAAACCTGCTTTATAGACTCCCTCTGTTAAGTTACAGTCAAACATGCTTTATAGACTCCCTCTGTTAAGTTACAGTCAAACCTGCTGTATAGACTCCCTCTGTTAAGTTACAGTCAAACCTGCTTTATAGACTCCCTCTGTTAAGTTACAGTCAAACCTGCTTTATAGACTCCCTCTGTTAAGTTACAGTCAAACCTGCTTTATAGACTCCCTCTGTTAAGTTACAGTCAAACCTGCTTTATAGACTCCCTCTGTTAAGTTACAGTCAAACCTGCTTTATAGACTCCCTCTGTTAAGTTACAGTCAGACCTGCTTTATAGACTCCCTGTGTTAAGTTACAGTCAAACCTGCTGTATAGACTCCCTCTGTTAAGTTACAGTCAAACCTGCTGTATAGACTCCCTCTGTTAAGTTAGTCAAACCTGCTGTATAGACTCCCTCTGTTAAGTTACAGTCAAACCTGCTTTATAGACTCCCTGTGTTAAGTTACAGTCAAACCTGCTGTATAGACTCCCTCTGTTAAGTTACAGTCAAACCTGCTGTATAGACTCCCTCTGTTAAGTTACAGTCAAACTTGCTGTATAGACTCCCTCTGTTAAGTTACAGTCAAACCTGCTGTATAGACTCCCTCTGTTAAGTTACAGTCAAACCTGCTTTATAGACTCCCTCTGTTAAGTTACAGTCAGACCTGCTTTATAGACTCCCTGTGTTAAGTTACAGTCAAACCTGCTTTATAGACTCCCTCTGTTAAGTTACAGTCAAACTTGCTGTATAGACTCCCTCTGTTAAGTTACAGTCGAACCTGCTTTATAGACTCCCTCTGTTAAGTTACAGTCAAACCTGCTTTATAGACTCCCTCTGTTAAGTTACAGTCAGACCTGCTTTATAGACTCCCTGTGTTAAGTTACAGTCAAACCTGCTTTATAGACTCCCTCTGTTAAGTTACAGTCAAACCTGCTTTATAGACTCCCTCTGTTAAGTTACAGTCAAACCTGCTTTATAGTCTCCTTCTATTAAGTTACAGTCAAACCTGCTTCATAGACTCCCTCTGTTAAGTTACAGTCAAACCTGCTTTATAGACTCCCTCTGTTAAGTTACAGTCAAACCTGCTTTATAGTCTCCCTGTTAAGTTACAGTCAAACCTGCTTTATAGACTCCCTGTGTTAAGTTACAGTCAAACCTGCTTTATAGACTCCCTCTGTTAAGTTACAGTCAAACCTGCTTTATAGACTCCTTCTGTTAAGTTACAGTCAAACCTGCTTTATAGTCTCCCTGTGTTAAGTTACAGTCAAACCTGCTTTATAGACTCCCTCTGTTAAGTTACAGTCAAACCTGCTTTATAGACTCCCTCTGTTAAGTTACAGTCGAACCTGCTTTATAGTCTCCCTCTGTTAAGTTACAGTCAAACCTGCTTTATAGTCTCCCTGTGTTAAGTTACAGTCAAACCTGCTTTATAGACTCCCTCTGTTAAGTTACAGTCAAACCTGCTTTATAGACTCCCTCTGTTAAGTTACAGTCAAACCTGCTTTATAGACTCCCTGTGTTAAGTTAGTCAAACCTGCTTTATAGTCTCCCTCTGTTAAGTTACAGTCAAACCTGCTTTATAGTCTCCCTCTGTTAAGTTACAGTCAAACCTGCTTCATAGACTCCCTCTGTTAAGTTACATTCAAACCTGCTTCATAGACTCCCTCTGTTAAGTTACAGTCAAACCTGCTTTATAGTCTCCCTCTGTTAAGTTACAGTCAAACCTGCTTTATAGACTCCCTCTGTTAAGTTACATTCAAACCTGCTTCATAGACTCCCTCTGTTAAGTTACAGTCAAACCTGCTTTATAGTCTCCCTCTGTTAAGTTACAGTCAAACCTGCTTTATAGACTCCCTGTGTTAAGTTACAGTCAAACCTGCTTTATAGACTCCTTCTGTTAAGTTACAGTCAAACCTGCTTTATAGACTCCCTCTGTTAAGTTACAGTCAAACCTGCTTTATAGACTCCCTCTGTTAAGTTACAGTCAAACCTGCTTCATAGACTCCCTCTGTTAAGTTACAGTCAAACCTGCTTTATAGACTCCCTCTGTTAAGTTACAGTCAAACCTGCTTTATAGTCTCCCTCTGTTAAGTTACAGTCAAACATGCTTTATAGTCTCCCTCTGTTAAGTTACAGTCAAACCTGCTTTATAGTCTCCCTCTGTTAAGTTACAGTCAAACCTGCTTTATAGTCTCCCTCTGTTAAGTTACAGTCAAACCTGCTTTATAGTCTCCCTGTGTTAAGTTACAGTCAAACCTGCTTTATAGACTCCCTCTGTTAAGTTACAGTCAAACCTGCTTTATAGACTCCCTCTGTTAAGTTACAGTCAAACCTGCTTTATAGTCTCCCTCTGTTAAGTTACAGTCAAACCTGCTTTATAGTCTCCCTGTGTTAAGTTACAGTCAAACCTGCTGTATAGACTCCCTCTGTTAAGTTAGTCAAACCTGCTGTATAGACTCCCTCTGTTAAGTTACAGTCAAACCTGCTTTATAGACTCCCTGTGTTAAGTTACAGTCAAACCTGCTGTATAGACTCCCTCTGTTAAGTTACAGTCAATCCTGCTGTATAGACTCCCTCTGTTAAGTTACAGTCAAACTTGCTGTATAGACTCCCTCTGTTAAGTTACAGTCAAACCTGCTGTATAGACTCCCTCTGTTAAGTTACAGTCAAACCTGCTTTATAGACTCCCTCTGTTAAGTTACAGTCAGACCTGCTTTATAGACTCCCTGTGTTAAGTTACAGTCAAACCTGCTTTATAGACTCCCTCTGTTAAGTTACAGTCAAACTTGCTGTATAGACTCCCTCTGTTAAGTTACAGTCGAACCTGCTTTATAGACTCCCTCTGTTAAGTTACAGTCAAACCTGCTTTATAGACTCCCTCTGTTAAGTTACAGTCAGACCTGCTTTATAGACTCCCTGTGTTAAGTTACAGTCAAACCTGCTTTATAGACTCCCTCTGTTAAGTTACAGTCAAACCTGCTTTATAGACTCCCTCTGTTAAGTTACAGTCAAACCTGCTTTATAGTCTCCTTCTGTTAAGTTACAGTCAAACCTGCTTCATAGACTCCCTCTGTTAAGTTACAGTCAAACCTGCTTTATAGACTCCCTCTGTTAAGTTACAGTCAAACCTGCTTTATAGTCTCCCTGTTAAGTTACAGTCAAACCTGCTTTATAGACTCCCTGTGTTAAGTTACAGTCAAACCTGCTTTATAGACTCCCTCTGTTAAGTTACAGTCAAACCTGCTTTATAGACTCCTTCTGTTAAGTTACAGTCAAACCTGCTTTATAGACTCCCTCTGTTAAGTTACAGTCAAACCTGCTTTATAGTCTCCCTGTTAAGTTACAGTCAGACCTGCTTTATAGACTCCCTGTGTTAAGTTACAGTCAAACCTGCTTTATAGACTCTCTCTGTTAAGTTACGGTCAAACCTGCTTTATAGACTCCCTCTGTTAGGTTACAGTCAAACCTGCTTTATAGTCTCCTTCTGTTAAGTTACAGTCAAACCTGCTTTATAGACTCCCTCTGTTAAGTTACAGTCAAACCTGCTTGATAGTCTCCCTGTTAAGTTACAGTCAGACCTGCTTTATAGACTCCCTGTGTTAAGTTACAGTCAAACCTGCTTTATAGACTCCCTCTGTTAAGTTACAGTCAAACCTGCTTTATAGTCTCCCTCTGTTAAGTTACAGTCAAACCTGCTTTATAGTCTCCCTGTGTTAAGTTACAGTCAAACCTGCTTTATAGACTCCCTCTGTTAAGTTACAGTCAAACCTGCTTTATAGACTCCCTCTGTTAAGTTACAGTCGAACCTGCTTTATAGTCTCCCTCTGTTAAGTTACAGTCAAACCTGCTTTATAGTCTCCCTGTGTTAAGTTACAGTCAAACCTGCTTTATAGACTCCCTCTGTTAAGTTACAGTCAAACCTGCTTTATAGACTCCCTCTGTTAAGTTACAGTCAAACCTGCTTTATAGACTCCCTGTGTTAAGTTAGTCAAACCTGCTTTATAGTCTCCCTCTGTTAAGTTACAGTCAAACCTGCTTTATAGTCTCCCTCTGTTAAGTTACAGTCAAACCTGCTTCATAGACTCCCTCTGTTAAGTTACATTCAAACCTGCTTCATAGACTCCCTCTGTTAAGTTACAGTCAAACCTGCTTTATAGTCTCCCTCTGTTAAGTTACAGTCAAACCTGCTTTATAGACTCCCTCTGTTAAGTTACATTCAAACCTGCTTCATAGACTCCCTCTGTTAAGTTACAGTCAAACCTGCTTTATAGTCTCCCTCTGTTAAGTTACAGTCAAACCTGCTTTATAGACTCCCTGTGTTAAGTTACAGTCAAACCTGCTTTATAGACTCCTTCTGTTAAGTTACAGTCAAACCTGCTTTATAGACTCCCTCTGTTAAGTTACAGTCAAACCTGCTTTATAGACTCCCTCTGTTAAGTTACAGTCAAACCTGCTTCATAGACTCCCTCTGTTAAGTTACAGTCAAACCTGCTTTATAGACTCCCTCTGTTAAGTTACAGTCAAACCTGCTTTATAGTCTCCCTCTGTTAAGTTACAGTCAAACATGCTTTATAGTCTCCCTCTGTTAAGTTACAGTCAAACCTGCTTTATAGTCTCCCTCTGTTAAGTTACAGTCAAACCTGCTTTATAGTCTCCCTCTGTTAAGTTACAGTCAAACCTGCTTTATAGTCTCCCTGTGTTAAGTTACAGTCAAACCTGCTTTATAGACTCCCTCTGTTAAGTTACAGTCAAACCTGCTTTATAGACTCCCTCTGTTAAGTTACAGTCAAACCTGCTTTATAGTCTCCCTCTGTTAAGTTACAGTCAAACCTGCTTTATAGTCTCCCTGTGTTAAGTTACAGTCAAACCTGCTTTATAGTCTCCCTCTGTTAAGTTACAGTCAAACCTGCTTTATAGACTCCCTCTGTTAAGTTACAGTCAAACCTGCTTTATAGTCTCCCTCTGTTAAGTTACAGTCAAACCTGCTTTATAGACTCCCTGTGTTAAGTTACAGTCAAACCTGCTTTATAGACTCCTTCTGTTAAGTTACAGTCAAACCTGCTTTATAGACTCCCTCTGTTAAGTTACAGTCAAACCTGCTTTATAGTCTCCCTCTGTTAAGTTACAGTCAAACCTGCTTTATAGTCTCCCTCTGTTAAGTTACAGTCAAACCTGCTTTATAGTCTCCCTGTGTTAAGTTACAGTCAAACCTGCTTTATAGACTCCCTCTGTTAAGTTACAGTCAAACCTGCTTTATAGACTCCCTGTGTTAAGTTACAGTCAAACATGCTTTATAGACTCCCTCTGTTAAGTTACAGTCAAACCTGCTTTATAGTCTCCCTCTGTTAAGTTACAGTCAAACCTGCTTTATAGTCTCCCTGTGTTAAGTTACAGTCAAACCTGCTTTATAGACTCCCTCTGTTAAGTTACAGTCAAACCTGCTTTATAGACTCCCTGTGTTAAGTTACAGTCAAACCTGCTTTATAGTCTCCCTCTGTTAAGTTACAGTCAAACCTGCTGTATAGACTCCCTCTGTTAAGTTACAGTCAAACCTGCTTTATAGACTCCTTCTGTTAAGTTACAGTCAAACCTGCTTTATAGACTCCTTCTGTTAAGTTACAGTCAAACCTGCTTTATAGACCCTGTTAAGTTACAGTCAAACCTGCTTTATAGTCTCCCTCTGTTAAGTTACAGTCAAACCTGCTTTATAGACTCCTTCTGTTAAGTTACAGTCAAACCTGCTTTATAGACTCCCTGTGTTAAGTTACAGTCAAACCTGCTTCATAGACTGCCTCTGTTAAGTTACAGTCAAACCTGCTTTATAATCTCCCTCTGTTAAGTTACAGTCAAACCTGCTTTATAGACTCCCTCTGTTAAGTTACAGTCAAACCTGCTTTATAGACTCCCTGTTAAGTTACAGTCAAACCTGCTTTATAGACTCCCTGTTAAGTTAGTCAAACCTGCTTTATAGACTCCCTCTGTTAAGTTACAGTCGAACCTGCTTTATAGACTCCCTCTGTTAAGTTACAGTCAAACCTGCTTTATAGACTCCCTCTGTTAAGTTAGTCAGACCTGCTTTATAGACTCCCTGTGTTAAGTTACAGTCAAACCTGCTTTATAGACTCCCTCTGTTAAGTTACAGTCAAACCTGCTTTATAGACTCCCTCTGTTAAGTTACAGTCAAACCTGCTTTATAGTCTCCTTCTGTTAAGTTACAGTCAAACCTGCTTCATAGACTCCCTCTGTTAAGTTACAGTCAAACCTGCTTTATAGACTCCCTCTGTTAAGTTACAGTCAAACCTGCTTTATAGTCTCCCTGTTAAGTTACAGTCAAACCTGCTTTATAGACTCCCTGTGTTAAGTTGCAGTCAAACCTGCTTTATAGACTCCCTCTGTTAAGTTACAGTCAAACCTGCTTTATAGACTCCCTCTGTTAAGTTACAGTCAAACCTGCTTTATAGTCTCCCTCTGTTAAGTTACAGTCAAACCTGCTTTATAGTCTCCCTCTGTTAAGTTACAGTCAAACCTGCTTTATAGTCTCCCTCTGTTAAGTTACAGTCAAACCTGCTTTATAGACTCCCTTTGTTAAGTTACAGTCAAACCTGCTTTATAGACTCCCTCTGTTAAGTTACAGTCAAACCTGCTTTATAGTCTCCCTGTGTTAAGTTACAGTCAAACCTGCTGTATAGACTCCCTCTGTTAAGTTAAAGTCAAACATGCTTTATAGACTCCCTCTGTTAAGTTACAGTCAAACCTGCTTTATAGACTCCCTCTGTTAAGTTACAGTCAAACCTGCTTTATAGACTCCTTCTGTTAAGTTACAGTCGAACCTGCTTTATAGACTCCCTGTGTTAAGTTACAGTCAAACATGCTTTATAGACTCCCTTTGTTAAGTTACAGTCAAACCTGCTTTATAGACTCCTTCTGTTAAGTTACAGTCGAACCTGCTTTATTGACTCCCTCTGTTAAGTTACAGTCAAACATGCTTTATAGACTCCCTCTGTTAAGTTACAGTCAAACCTGCTTTATAGACTCCCTCTGTTAAGTTACAGTCAAACCTGCTGTATAGACTCCCTCTGTTAAGTTACAGTCAAACATGCTTTATAGTCTCCCTCTGTTAAGTTACAGTCAAACATGCTTTATAGTCTCCCTCTGTTAAGTTACAGTCAAACATGCTTTATAGACTCCCTCTGTTAAGTTACAGTCAAACCTGCTTTATAGACTCCCTCTGTTAAGTTACAGTCAAACATGCTTTATAGACTCCCTCTGTTAAGTTACAGTCAAACCTGCTTTATAGACTCCCTCTGTTAAGTTACAGTCAAACCTGCTTTATAGACTCCCTCTGTTAAGTTACAGTCAAACCTGCTTTATAGACTCCCTCTGTTAAGTTACAGTCAGACCTGCTTTATAGACTCCCTGTGTTAAGTTACAGTCAAACCTGCTGTATAGACTCCCTCTGTTAAGTTACAGTCAAACCTGCTGTATAGACTCCCTCTGTTAAGTTAGTCAAACCTGCTGTATAGACTCCCTCTGTTAAGTTACAGTCAAACCTGCTTTATAGACTCCCTGTGTTAAGTTACAGTCAAACCTGCTGTATAGACTCCCTCTGTTAAGTTACAGTCAAACCTGCTGTATAGACTCCCTCTGTTAAGTTACAGTCAAACTTGCTGTATAGACTCCCTCTGTTAAGTTACAGTCAAACCTGCTGTATAGACTCCCTCTGTTAAGTTACAGTCAAACCTGCTGTATAGACTCCCTCTGTTAAGTTACAGTCAAACCTGCTTCATAGACTCCCTGTTAAGTTACAGTCAAACCTGCTGTATAGACTCCCTCTGTTAAGTTACAGTCAAACCTGCTTTATAGACTCCCTCTGTTAAGTTACAGTCAAACATGCTGTATAGACTCCCTCTGTTAAGTTACAGTCAAACCTGCTGAATAGACTCCCTCTGTTAAGTTACAGTCAAACCTGCTGTATAGACTCCCTGTTAAGTTACAGTCAAACCTGCTGTATAGACTCCCTCTGTTAAGTTACAGTCAAACCTGCTGTATAGACTCCCTCTGTTAAGTTACAGTCAAACCTGCTTTATAGACTCCCTCTGTTAAGCAATAACTTGTAATATGTTACCTAAATTTTTATTTCCCTTTCCAGTGTATTTCATGTTAGATAAGTCGGCATGAAGGAACCATGTGTCTGATGTGACCTTCAATGTACACTTAGAAGGTCATATAAGATAGTTTTGACTGAGATCGGTTTATTTTCTTGAGTCTGAATTTCAGATTTCCATTTTATTTTATTTTATTTTTATAGTGATTTTTGTAGTTTAGATATAAAAATCTGTAGCTTTATTTTTTAGGAAGCACAGAATATTATGGCGTTATCACTGGTAGATACTCCTTTAAAAGGAGGACTTAATACACCACTTCTCCAGTCTGACTTTAGTGGAGTTACTCCAAAACACCAGACAGCACAAACACCTAATACAGTGTTAGGTACACCAATAAGAACTCCTGGTATGGAAAGTAATGGAGGTTTGTAGCTTGATTTAAGTAGGGTTGGGAGATATGGAATTATAAACACATACATTCATTAAATGTTAGGTACATCCATTGAGAGCTCCCGCAATAAATTGTACCGTTTAAAGAAGAGGAGACATTGGGAATCTGTAATTACTAATACTGTTAAGACAATACCCTGAATACTCCAGCAATATTCAACAGTGGTATTGAGCATTGAATTACATTAACACAGGAAAGACATTTTTTAATCTTCAAATTTCATAAACATTAAAATAATTAACATTGATAGCTTAGATATTAAATGGACACAAATTTCGAGATCCATTTATTGATAACGTTTATTAAAATATATTGACAATGTCTTGACATTATAACATATTGTTCCGGGTACTCCAGTTTCCTCCACCAATAAAATTGACCACCACGATATAGCTGAAATATTGTTGAAAGTGGCATTAAACACCATAAAATTAAACCAAGCTATAGCATATTGTAATAAAAAATATTGATAACTATTACCAAAATTAAAACTTTATATCTAAATTCTAACACTTTGTTTCTATGACAATGTTTTATTTCACAGTTTTGGACAAGAAAAAAAAATGAGAAACTAGCAAGTGTTGAGGGTTGTATGTTGAATATTTCAGAATCTAATATTTTCTTTTTATTATTAACAGTGATGACCCCACATGGTTTGACCCCTAGAATGGGTGTGTCAAGTCAAACCCCTTTAAGAACTCCAGTCAGAGACAAACTCAACATTAACCCAGAAGAAGAATTTGATATGAATAATGACAAATTTTATCAGGTAAGTTCTTATTATTTTAGAAATACAAATGTTCTAGAGAAAAAAAAGTGTTAAATAAAAAAATTGGCATACAGTCAAACCTGTCCATACAGTCACCTCTAATTAAGTCAAACCTGTCCATACAGTCACCTCTATTAAGTCAAACCTGTCCATGTGGTCACCTCTATTAAGTCAAACCTGTCCATACAGTCACCTCTATTAAGTCAAACCTGTCCATACAGTCACCTCTATTAAGTCAAACCTGTCCATGCAGTCACCTCTATTAAGTCAAACCTGTCCATACAGTCACCTCTATTAAGTCAAACCTGTCCATGTGGTCACCTCTATTAAGTCAAACCTGTCCATGCAGTCACCTCTATTAAGTCAAACCTGTCCATGCAGTCACCTCTATTAAGTCAAACCTGTCCATACAGTCACCTCTATTAAGTCAAACCTGTCCATACAGTCACCTCTATTAAGTCAAACCTGTCCATGCAGTCACCTCTATTAAGTCAAACCTGTCCATGCAGTCACCTCTATACAGTCAAACCTGCCCATGCAGTCACCTCTATTAAGTCAAACCTGTCCATGCAGTCACCTCTATTAAGTCAAACCTGTCCATGCAGTCACCTCTATTAAGTCAAACCTGTCCATGCAGTCACCTCTATTAAGTCAAACCTGTCCATGCAGTCACCTCTATTAAGTCAAACCTGTCCATACAGTCACCTCTATTAAGTCAAACCTGTCCATGTGGTCACCTCTATTAAGTCAAACCTGTCCATGCAGTCACCTCTATTAAGTCAAACCTGTCCATGCAGTCACCTCTATTAAGTCAAACCTGTCCATGCAGTCACCTCTATTAAGTCAAACCTGTCCATGCAGTCACCTCTATTAAGTCAAACCTGTCCATGCAGTCACCTCTATTAAGTCAAACCTGTCCATGCAGTCACCTCTATTAAGTCAAACCTGTCCATGCAGTCACCTCTATTAAGTCAAACCTGTCCATGCAGTCACCTCCATTAAGTTAAACCTGTCCATGTGGTCACCTCTATTAAGTCAAACCTGTCCATGTGGTCACCTCTATTAAGTCAAACCTGACCATACAGTCACCTCTATTAAGTCAAACCTGTCCATGTTGTCACCTCTATTAAGTCAAACCTGTCCATGCAGTCACCTCTATTAAGTCAAACCTGTCCATGCAGTCACCTCTATTAAGTCAAACCTGTCCATGCAGTCACCTCTATTAAGTCAAACCTGTCCATACAGTCACCTCTATTAAGTCAAACCTGTCCATGCAGTCACCTCTATTAAGTCAAACCTGTCCATGCAGTCACCTCTATACAGTCAAACCTGCCCATGCAGTCACCTCTATTAAGTCAAACCTGTCCATGTGGTCACCTCTATTAAGTCAAACCTGTCCATGTGGTCACCTCTATTAAGTCAAACCTGTCCATGCAGTCACCTCTATTAAGTCAAACCTGCCCATGCAGTCACCTCTATTAAGTCAAACCTGTCCATGCAGTCACCTCTATTAAGTCAAACCTGCCCATGCAGTCACCTCTATTAAGTCAAACCTGCCCATGCAGTCACCTCTATTAAGTCAAACCTGTCCATGCAGTCACCTCTATTAAGTCAAACCTGCCCATGCAGTCACCTCTATTAAGTCAAACCTGTCCATGCAGTCACCTCTATTAAGTCAAACCTGTCCATGCAGTCACCTCTATTAAGTCAAACCTGTCCATGCAGTCACCTCTATTAAGTCAAACCTGTCCATGCAGTCACCTCTATTAAGTCAAACCTGTCCATACAGTCACCTCTATTAAGTCAAACCTGTCCATGTGGTCACCTCTATTAAGTCAAACCTGTCCATGTGGTCACCTCTATTAAGTCAAACCTGTCCATGTGGTCACCTCTATTAAGTCAAACCTGTCCATGCAGTCACCTCTATTAAGTCAAACCTGTCCATGCAGTCACCTCTATTAAGTCAAACCTGTCCATGCAGTCACCTCTTAAGTCAAACCTGTCCATGCAGTCACCTCTATTAAGTCAAACCTGTCCATGCAGTCGCCTCTATTAAGTCAAACCTGTCCATGCAGCCACCTCTATTAAGTCAAACCTGTCCATGCAGTCACCTCTATTAAGTCAAACCTGTCCATGCAGTCACCTCTATTAAGTCAAACCTGTCCATGCAGTCACCTCTATTAAGTCAAACCTGTCCATGCAGTCACCTCTATTAAGTCAAACCTGTCCATGCAGTCACCTCTATTAAGTCAAACCTGTCCATGCAGTCACCTCTATTAAGTCAAACCTGTCCATGCAGTCACCTCTATTAAGTCAAACCTGTCCATACAGTCACCTCTATTAAGTCAAACCTGTCCATGCAGTCACCTCTATTAAGTCAAACCTGCCCATGTGGTCACCTCTATTAAGTCAAACCTGTCCATGCAGTCACCTCTTAAGTCAAACCTGTCCATGCAGTCACCTCTATTAAGTCAAACCTGTCCATGCAGTCACCTCTATTAAGTCAAACCTGTCCATGTGGTCACCTCTATTAAGTCAAACCTGTCCATGTGGTCACCTCTATTAAGTCAAGCCTGTCCATGCAGTCACCTCTATTAAGTCAAACCTGTCCATGTGGTCACCTCTATTAAGTCAAACCTGTCCATGTGGTCACCTCTATTAAGTCAAACCTGTCCATGTGGTCACCTCTATTAAGTCAAACCTGTCCATGCAGTCACCTCTATTAAATCAAACCTGTCCATGCAGTCACCTCTATTAAGTCAAACCTGTCCATGCAGTCACCTCTATTAAGTCAAACCTGTCCATGCAGTCACCTCTATTAAGTCAAACCTGTCCATGCAGTCACCTCTATTAAGTCAAACCTGTCCATGCAGTCACCTCTATTAAGTCAAACCTGTCCATGCAGTCACCTCTATTAAGTCAAACCTGTCCATGTGGTCACCTCTATTAAGTCAAACCTGTCCATGTGGTCACCTCTATTAAGTCAAGCCTGTCCATGCAGTCACCTCTATTAAGTCAAACCTGTCCATGCAGTCACCTCTATTAAGTCAAACCTGTCCATGCAGTCACCTCTATTAAGTCAAACCTGTTCATGCAGTCACCTCTATTAAGTCAAACCTGTCCATGTGGTCTCCTCTATTAAGTCAAACCTGTCCATGCAGTCACCTCTATTAAGTCAAACCTGTCCATGCAGTCACCTCTATTAAGTCAAACCTGTCCATGCAGTCACCTCTATTAAGTCAAACCTGTCCATGCAGTCACCTCTATTAAGTCAAACCTGTCCATGTGGTCACCTCTATTAAGTCAAACCTGTCCATGTGGTCACCTCTATTAAGTCAAGCCTGTCCATGCAGTCACCTCTATTAAGTCAAACCTGTCCATGCAGTCACCTCTATTAAGTCAAACCTGTCCATGCAGTCACCTCTATTAAGTCAAACCTGTTCATGCAGTCACCTCTATTAAGTCAAACCTGTCCATGTGGTCTCCTCTATTAAGTCAAACCTGTCCATGCAGTCACCTCTATTAAGTCAAACCTGTCCATGCAGTCACCTCTATTAAGTCAAACCTGTCCAAGGAGTCACCTCTATTAAGCAGTCACCTGTATTAAAAATCACCTTTTTCTTATCCCGTTATGAAAATTTCATTTGAATTGAACCTCTTTTAAGAGGTTACCTGTCTTATAATGCCACTTTTCTTTGTTCCAAAGGTCATGACCTCTTAATAAGGTTTGGCTGTATTTATTTATACAAGAATTGAAAGTTCAGTTTGAGTAATACCACTATTTTTACCAGTAGACCAAATCTATTTAAATTTGACATCTGGTAACCTCAGTGTACTGTCTCTTTGGTTAAAATTCAGTCAGCTATGACCATAACGATACTATGCCCTTATTTGATTGTCCAAAAACATGACAATCCTGGGCATCACCATGCGATATTGATTTGAAAATTGATGTATACATTGATTGCATGACAATTCATACAAGTACGATTAAGAAACAAAAAGACAATTATTGTTCCTATTATGTAGGGATAATAGCAAAGTGATGTAACCTAGCAATTTGTGGTCCATTAGTCAATGATAACTCCGTCTGTTGGCAAAGTGATGTAACCTAGCAATGTGTGGTCCATTAGTCAATGATAACTCAGTCTGTTGGCAAAGTGATGTAACCTAGCAATGTGTGGTCCATTAGTCAATGATAACTCAGTCTGTTGGCAAAGTGATGTAACCTAGCAATGTGTGGTCCATTAGTCAATGATAACTCAGTCTGTTGTCTTAGAGCAACAGTAAATTAACAGATATTACAAACTCAAGATAGAGATATATGTCTTTCACACCTCTGTTGCCAAAATGAGTCAGGTTGCAGGTGCTCATGGTTGTCAACTGTGTCCAAAAAAATATGGTAAAATAAAATCACTTGAAAAAAACCTTTTATATCTTCTTTTTCTTCTTCCAAGTACTGGAGTAGACTCTAAGGTTAGAAAGTAATTAAAACAGTCATATCTGTATTGTCTAATAGTCTCTGTAACAACAGGATGGTGGTGATGATTTTTATCACTCATATTTTTAGTGTTGTTGTATTTATTTTTACAGAGAGATTACAAAGAACAATTAAAACATGGTCTGGCGAGTCTCCCTCGTCCTAAGAACGACTACGAGATAGTTGTACCAGATGATATGGAGCAGGATATACATGAACCAATGCAGCATGATAGTTACGTAGAAGACCAGGCAGATATTGATGCCAAGTCTGAGGATGAGAAGAGAGCTATCAGTAAGTTAGTCAAACCTGCCAAGGTGGTCACCTTTATTAAGCAGTCACCTGTATTAAACAGTCACCTCTATTAAGCAGTCACCTGTATTAAAAGGTCACCATTTTCTTGTCCTTTCATAGAAAATTTCATATGAATTGAACCTCTTTCAAGAGGTCACCTGACTTATGAGGCCACCTTTTCTTTGTCCTACAGATGACCTTATAATACAGGTTTGACTATATTTATATATCTCAAAGTTAAAAGACAATGTTATTTATGTTCTATACTGAACAACAAAAGAAATGCAAGTTTTTCCAATTGTTGAAGAAAAAAATTAAATATTAGTGCAAAATATATTATGGAATATATGAATTGTCTTTATGGTAGACCACTGCATCATATTTTTTCTTCAAATTTTACAGTTGTCTGTGTCACCGACTGTAAGCATTCTCGACATTGGCAAACAAATGTTCAAACATGATGTTGTTTTTTCTATTCAAATTCAGCAGTGAAAACTGATTAATAGAATTATTGCAAGCGACATCTGTGGTTGTAAAAGATGTTCAACATGTAAACTGTGCACATTGTGCCAAGCATTATCCAATATAATATTTACTCTTGAGGAAACCTTACGAAAGAAAAATAGAACATACTGTCTTTGTGGCAATTTCCTCCTGTTTTCACAGACTATGAAAGTAGCAACAATTAGCCATTAATACTAATGCAACATTTTCATGATAAAAATCTGATATATTTATGATGTTTTAGGACAAAAAGAATTAAGGATGAGATCTCAAGCGGTTCAAAGAGAAATGCCTCGGCCTACAGATGTCAACAGTAATATATTAAGAGTAGTTGGTCCTAGTGACCCAGCACTTAATGAATTACAAAAGGTTTGTCTGCCTTTTTTACTGATACCTTTTTCCGATTTTTTTCAACTTTTCTCAGAGATTTTCATATAGCAAAAAAAAATGTTTGGTTTTGAATATTCTGAAAACATTGAAATATATATGTATATAGGCCAAATGCATTTAGAAAGATTGCCATAGTATTTATGAAAATTAATCGATTTAATTTGGGCAAAGCAAAAAAGAAGTGTTGTTTTCTATTGTATTCTACCTTTCTCAGAGATTTTCATATAACGAAAACTAATCTGATTTATGGTTTTGAATATTCTTAAGATATGAAAGACATAATGAGTTATTTATATTCATGTATATTGGCCAAGCCATAAACAAAAATTCTGAAGTCAAATATTTTTGAATAAATTACAAATAATAAAATGACTATTTTTGTAAATTAATCTTTCATTTGGTGCACTAGCTAAGTTGTAAAGAAAGTTGAAACATATTACTTTTAAAACAAAATTTCAATGAAGCATTATGCCTATTTAGATAGGAAAAAATGTGGATGAAGAACATTTTCTTCTTTTTCTTTCATTTCCCAAGTGTGGCTCAGGATCAATTTAACATGTGAGTTACCTTGACAACTGACCTCCAGCAGATACTTAGCACAACTTACACAATTTTTTTTATCCAGACAAATGTCCCATAATGAAAATTATATTTTTAGGAAGTGACCTTGACCTTTGACATACTGTCCCAAAATCAGTAGGTTTCTTAAACTCCTCACACGATTTTTTTTTCATCTGATCAAGTTTGAAACATACAATGTCAGTTTCTCAAGATAATGTCCAAAAAAGAATATTATCTTTTTAGTAACAGGTGTCTAACCTTTGACCTACTGATGCATATATTAATTCTTTGCTGCAGGGTAAAACTCTGTCAAAAAAGATGAATCACATACACAACCAGCCATTATGTCAGGATATTAATTAGTGCCTTTTGTTTGGAGACTGACATGCTTCTTGCACTTATAAAACATCTGAGCAGATCGTAATGAGCAACATTTTGGTCATTGAAGGCTTGTTGCAAAGCAAAAGTTTTCGACCCCATCTGCCTTTTGGGTAGCAGCAAAAAAATAGGTCCACAGGCCCATCCTGGTGCCACCTTTTTACATACATGATTTATAGTTTGTAAACAGTCATGAATATTATTAAACACTTCTCCCTTGATGCTAAACAATAATCAATCGATCATATTTTATTTTATTACAGGCAGAAGAATTGATTAAGAAAGAAATGTTGACAATGCTTCACCACGATTCTTTGTTTACTCCCAGTCCTAACCAACTTGGTGTTATACCAGGAAATAAAAAACAAAGTCAGAAAAGTATCATCAATCAAGCTCAGCATGCTGCTTTTCTGGAGGAACATCCGTATGAAACAGTTGACGAAAGTGATCTGGAAGAGGTACAACAATGACTGATTTTATCAAATATTGTTAAATAATAAATTATATCAATTTATAGCTACTACATTGATGGTGTTATGATTAGTGGTGAATTCAAGCTCAGAATCAGGATAATGTGCCAGAGTGGAGCAACATGTCTACCTGCAGACTGTTGTTTCAATGAGCTAGTACTATTTAAAAAAAACTTAAGCGTATTGGTTTAGTACAAAGTGGATATCATCATCATCATCATCTTGTCTAATCATAGCTTGTTCTTGCCATGATATGGCTGAAACATTGCTCATTTGGCTTTAAACAACAATCACTCTCTTACTGAAACTGTATGTTGACCGAGATGTTATTATAAAATTCATAAAATTTATCTGCAATGAGAAAGTAGATCATTAAAATTTAAACAATGATGGCTGAAAATACAATCAACCACAGCACAAACCACTCCTCGCACAAACTTAAGACGTCCTAACACAGAAATGACTACAGAAGATTATGGAAAACTAGGTTTGTCTTAGAGCAGGTACAAAAATATGACTGGCTTAAACAGGTTTATATTCATACAAAAAAAAACGTGCATCTTTGTTCTCAAGGTTGTGTGAAGTTACATTGTACACTGCAATTTTAGCTCAGAATTATATGTGATTTTAAATCATTTTAATTCACATATATATAGTTGGCCGATATATAAAAAAAATAAAATATTTGTAATTACTTATCAAAATACTTTACAGGCAAAAAGATTGCTTCAGATGGAAATTGATTATGTAAAGAAAGGAATGGCCCATGGTGACTTGTCTATAGATGCTTACTCCACAGTATGGGAAGAATGTTATAGTCAAGTATTATACTTACCCTCACAGAACAGATACACAAGAGCTAATCTAGCCAGTAAAAAAGATAGGATAGAATCTCTGGAGAAACGTTTAGAGGTATAATTCATTTTCTAAATTACAACCAATAATTTTATAATTTAGTTTTGTATTTCAAATTCAGAAACAAAACCTCAATGAATACGATTTCTCAATGTTGATATAAATTTCAGTAATTTTATAACTGTCTTAGTGATTGAAAATATTTCAATATTTATATAATAAAAAAAATTTAACCATTTAGCCCAAGCCAGTTGTTTACAAAAATTTTTTTAAGTGATCTTCATGAAAAATTTGATGTTTTATTTCTTTTGTGATGTTCAGTAATTAAATTCAGCCTATTAAATCAGGTAGTAATTTGCATCAGTTGGTTAACATGTTGTAAAGATACACTATAATTGATTGTGTATAATACTTTTTCTTCAAAGTCGTGTACTTGATTGTATTCTAGTGGGATTTAGATCTGCCTTTGTAATTTTTTTTTCACAACTAAAGCTGAGAATTGTTCCCTGCCCATGATGAAGGTGTACATTATAAGATAAAGTTTGTCGATGGTTTTCTCCAGTTTCTCTCGCATATAAAACTGGCTGCCACAATATTATTAAAATATTTTTGTGAAAGTGGTGTTAAAACACCTATAACACTAAAACTACTTTATTTCCAAGACAAAACTTTTGTCCAGGCTGGTAAGTATTTTATGCAAATATATAAAATATAGCAATCATTTATTAATTTTTCACAAGAGGAAGCGTATATTATACATAGATGTGTAATATACACAGGCATTTACGGTAGTTTTGTAACTAGATTAGCACATTTTACTAGTGGAGCAGGAACTGCTTACCCTTCGGGAGCACCAGAGTTCACCCCCGTTTTTAATGGGGTTTGGGTTACTCGATCTCTAGTTGTATGTGTATGTTTTGTAGATCGTTGTTTGTACTTTTTCTTTTGGCCATTGTGTCGTCTGTTCTTCTTCAATATACAGATTCTGATTACCTCTCTTTGATATCTTCAAATTCTTCTTGTCTTGGTAGTCATATGAACAGAACTTTTGAAAGATAAGAAATATACCTGTACATTAATGTGTTAATATACCTGTACATTAATGTGTTAATATACCTGTACATTAATGTGTTAATATACCTGTACATTAATGTGTTAATATACCTGTACATTAATGTAATACACCTGTACATTAATGTGTTAATATACCTGTACATTAATGTGTTAATACACCTGTACATTAATGTGTTAATATACCTGTACATTAATGTGTTAATACACCTGTACATTAATGTGTTAATATACCTGTACAATAATGTGTTAATATACCTGTACATTAATGTAAATATACCTGTACATTAATGTGTTAATATACCTGTACATTAATGTGTTAATATACCTGTACATTAATGTGTTAATATACCTGTACATTAATGTGTTAATATACCTGTACATTAATGTGTTAATACACCTGTACATTAATGTGTTAATATACCTGTACATTAATGTGTTAATACACCTGTACATTAATGTGTTAATATACATGTACATTAATGAGTTAATACACCTGTACATTAATGTGTAAATATACCTGTACATTAATGTGTTAATATACCTGTACATTAATGTGTTAATATACCTGTACATTAATGAGTTAATACACCTGTACAATAATGTGTTAATATACCTGTACATTAATGTGTTAATACACCTGTACATTAATGTAAATATACCTGTACATTAATGTGTTATGTCTCTCTACATTGAATTAATTTTGTATTTATTTATTTTTTTAGAATAACAGAAATTACATGACAAAAGATGCAAAAACTGCTGCTAAAATGGAAAAGAAACTAAAAATTTTACTTGGGGGTTATCAGGTTAGTAAATTGTACTTGATTAAACACCTCTGTTTAAATCTGAACTATCTACCCAGGGGAACTGATCTCAGTATGTGTGTAATATAAGAAACTCTGTTTAAATCTGAACTATCTACCCTGGGGAACTGATCTCAGTATGTGTGTAATATAAGAAACTCTGTTTAAATCTGAACTATCTACCCAGGGGAACTGATCTCAGTATGTGTGTAATATAAGAAACTCTGTTTAAATCTGAACTATCTACCCAGGGGAACTGATCTCAGTATGTGTGTAATATAAGAAACTCTGTTTAAATCTGAACTATCTACCCTGGGGAACTGATCTCAGTATGTGTGTAATATAAGAAACTCTGTTTAAATCTGAACTATCTACCCAGAGGAACTGATCTCAGTATGTGTGTAATATAAGAAACTCTGTTTAAATCTGAACTATCTACCCTGGGGAACTGATTGCAGTATGTGTGTAATATAAGAAACTCTGTTTAAATCTGAACTATCTACCCAGGGGAACTGATCTCAGTATGTGTGTAATATAAGAAACTCTGTTTAAATCTGAACTATCTACCCTGGGGAACTGATCGCAGTATGTGTGTAATATAAGAAACTCTGTTTAAATCTGAACTATCTACCCAGGGGAACTGATCTCAGTATGTGTGTAATATAAGAAACTCTGTTTAAATCTGAACTATCTACCCTGGGGAACTGATCTCAGTATGTGTGTAATATAAGAAACTCTGTTTAAATCTGAACTATCTACCCAGGGGAACTGATCGCAGTATGTGTGTAATATAAGAAACTCTGTTTAAATCTGAACTATCTACCCAGGGGAACTGATCTCAGTATGTGTGTAATATAAGAAACTCTGTTTAAATCTGAACTATCTACCCAGGGGAACTGATCTCAGTATGTGTGTAATATAAGAAACTCTGTTTAAATGTGAACTATCTACCCAGGGGAACTGATCTCAGTATGTGTGTAATATAAGAAACTCTGTTTAAATCTGAACTATCTACCCAGGGGAACTGATCTCAGTATGTGTGTAATATAAGAAACTGTTTAAATGTGAACTATCTACCCAGGGGAACTGATCTCAGTATGTGTGTAATATAAGAAACTCTGTTTAAATCTGAACTATCTACCCAGGGGAACTGATCTCAGTATGTGTGTAATATAAGAAACTGTTTAAATCTGAACTATCTACCCAGGGGAACTGATCTCAGTATGTGTGTAATATAAGAAACTGTTTAAATCTGAACTATCTATCCAGGGGAACTGATCTCAGTATGTGTGTAATATAAGAAACTCTGTTTAAATCTGAACTATCTACCCTGGGGAACTGATCTCAGTATGTGTGTAATATAAGAAACTGTTTAAATGTGAACTATCTACCCAGGGGAACTGATCTCAGTATGTGTGTAATATAAGAAACTCTGTTTAAATCTGAACTATCTACCCTGGGGAACTGATCTCAGTATGTGTGTAATATAAGAAACTCTGTTTAAATCTGAACTATCTACCCTGGGGAACTGATCTCAGTATGTGTGTAATATAAGAAACTCTGTTTAAATCTGAACTATCTACCCTGGGGAACTGATCTCAGTATGTGTGTAATATAAGAAACTGTTTAAATCTGAACTATCTACCCAGGGGAACTGATCTCAGTATGTGTGTAATATAAGAAACTGTTTAAATCTGAACTATCTACCCAGGGGAACTGATCTCAGTATGTGTGTAATATAAGAAAAACATGTATTTGCAATCAGCATATTTAAGATTATGGACAAATTTTAAGTGATAAAATTGTTGCCAACTTAAAAATAAAAGGGCTATGCTTGGTAGCAGCATGATAAAACTACACTAAGCCATGATTGAAATGTTATAACATGTAGTTTAGGTTGTATAAAGTCTATCTTTGGCACCTGTGTGCCTCTTATTTAAACTAGGTTAAGGCTATAATCTCTAAACTAAATCTGAACCTTTAATGTGTGGTGATAAATGTTTTAAAGGATTGGTCAACTAGAACTTAGTTATTGTGAAAAATGTCTTGTTTTCAGATGGAAACGATGACAACACACTCGTTTTGTAATACCACCACTTTTAGCAGTATTGTAAGAAGTGTTGCTATATGTAAAATATTACAAGTAAAATTCTATCTATGATCCCAAGATATAAATTGTTCCCAATATGTATGTAAAATATGGTATAATTTACCTTAAAGTAAACAATTTTTGGGTGTTAGTTATCAATTTTTCTTTTAAATCTTTTATTACAGTCACGGTCACAAAGTTTGATAAAACAAGTCCACGATTTATATGAACAGATAGAACAAACCCACGTAGAATTACGAACATTTGAAGATCTGAGACACCATGAGATAGGAGCCATACCAAAGAGAATGGAGGTAGGTCAATCAAACGATTAAGTTCTAGTATAGCTTGGACAATCACATTTTTAGTTATTCCCTGAGAAAATCATTTGCAAGCTCTCATGTGTATGTGTTAGAGGCATCAATTTTGTCCGTTTCTTCAATTTTCCATTTAGATTTTGGAGCTATTCTGAGGCGCTATATTTTTTTAGCTCACCTTGCCAAAGGCAAGGTGAGCTTTTGCCATCACTTGGCGTCCGTCGTCTGTTAACTTTTCACATTTTAATCTTCTCCTCTGAAACCCCTCAGCCAAATGAACTGAAAATTGGTAGGAAGCATCCATGGAAGGTCCTCTATAAAGACTGCTAATTTCGTCCCAATCCATTAACAAACATGGCCACCACAGGCAATTCTTGTTTCTGATTGGCCTATTTTTAAAAATCTTCTCCTCTGAAACCACTGGACCAAATGAACTGAAACTTGTTAGGAAGCATCTATGGAAGGTCTTCTATAAAGATTGCTCATTTCGTCCCGATCCATTAACAAACATGGCCGCCCAGGCAATTCATGTTTACGATTGTATGCTTTATAAAAAAAACTGTTTTTCTGTGGAAAGGGAGATAACTCTAATTTAAATATAGATATTAGTAAAATACAGTTAGTTATGAATTGAATTACAGATAAATATGCCTCTAAGACCCCTCAGCCAAATGAACTGAAACTTGGTAGGAAGCATCTATGGAAGGCCCTCATTGCTCATTTCATCCCAATCCATTAACATGGCCACCATAGGCGACTCTTGTTTCTGATTGGCTGATTTTAAAAATTCTTCTCTTCTGTAACCGTTTGGCCAAATGAACCGAAACTTGGTAGAAAGCATCTATGGAAGGTCCTTTATAAAGATTGCTCATTCCGTCCCGATCCATTAACAAACATGACCACCACAGGCGATTCTTGTTTCTGATTGGTCGATTTCTAAAAATCTTCTCTGAAACCGCTTTGTCAAATGAACCGAAATTTGGTAGGATGCATCTATGGAGGTCCCTATCAATTAACAAATATGGCTGCCACAGGCCAGTCTTGTTTCTTATTGGTCAATTTCTAAAATAGCTTTTTCTCTGAAGCCACTTGGCCAAATGATATGAAACTTGGTAAGAAGCATCTATGCAAGATCCTCTATAGAGATTACTCATTTCGTTTTGATCCATTTACAAACATGGCTGCCACAGGCAATTCCTGTTTTGGATTGGTCAATTTCTAAAAATCTTCTTATTTGAAACTGCTTTGCCAAAATGAACCGATATTTGGTGGGAAGCACCTATGGAAGGTTCTGTATTAAATTTCCTCAAAGCAGAATGAAAGGTGAGCGACACAGGCTCAGCCCACTAAGGTGAGCGACACAGGCTCAGCCCACTAAGATGAGCGACACAGGCTCAGCCCACTAAGGTGAGTGACACAGGCTCAGCCCACTAAGATGAGCGACACAGGCTCAGCCCACTAAGGTGAGTGACACAGGCTCAGCCCACTAAGATGAGCGACACAGGCTCAGCCCACTAAGGTGAGTGACACAGGCTCAGCCCACTAAGGTGAGCGACACAGGCTCAGCCCACTAAGGTGAGTGACACAGGCTCAGCCCACTAAGGTGAGCGACACAGGCTCAGCCCACTAAGGTGAGCGACACAGGCTCAACCCACTAAAATGAGTGACACAGGCTCAGCCCACTAAGGTGAGCGACACAGGCTCAGCCCACTAAGGTGAGTGACACAGGCTCAGCCCACTAAGACGAGCGACACAGGCTCAGCTCACTAAGGTGAGCGACACAGGCTCGGCCCACTAAGGTGAGTGACACAGGCTCGGCCCACTAAGGTGAGTGACACAGGCTCGGCCCACTAAGGTGAGTGACACAGGCTCGGCCCACTAAGGTGAGTGACACAGGCTCGGCCCACTAAGGTGAGTGACACAGGCTCGGCCCACTAAGGTGAGTGACACAGGCTCGGCCCACTAAGGTGAGTGACACAGGCTCAGCCCACTAAGGTGAGTGACACAGGCTCAGCCCACTAAGATGAGCGACACAGGCTCAGCCCACTAAGGTGAGCAACACAGGCTCAGCCCACTAAGGTGAGAGACACAGGCTCAGCCCACTAAGATGAGTGACACAGGCTCAGCCCACTAAGGTGAGTGACACAGGCTCAGCCCACTAAGATGAGCGACACAGGCTCAGCTCACTAAGGTGAGCGACACAGGCTCAGCCCACTAAGGTGAGTGACACAGGCTCAGCCCACTAAGGTGAGTGACACAGGCCCAGCCCACTAAGATGAGTGACACAGGCTCAGCCCACTAAGATGAGTGACACAGGCTCAGCCCACTAAGATGAGCGACACAGGCTCAGCCCACTAAGATGAGCGACACAGGCTCGGCTCACTAAGGTGAGCGACACAGGCTCGGCCCACTAAGGTGAGCGACACAGGCTCGGCCCACTAAGGTGAGCGACACAGGCTCAGCCCACTAAGATGAGTGACACAGGCTCAGCCCACTAAGATGAGTGACACAGGCTCAGCCCACTAAGGTGAGTGACACAGGCTCAGCCCACTAAGGTGAGTGACACAGGCTCAGCCCACTAAGATGAGTGACACAAGCTCGGCCCACTAAGGTGAGTGACACAGGCTCAGTCCACAAAGGTGAGTGACACGGGCTCAGCCCACTAAGGTGAGCGACAGGCTCAGCTCACTAAGGTGAGTGACACAGGCTCAGCCCACTAAGATGAGCGACACAGGCTCAGCCCACTAAGGTGAGTGACACAGGCTCAGCCCACTAAGATGAGTGACACAGGCTCAGCCCACTAAGGTGAGCGACACAGGCTCAGCCCACTAAGGTGAGTGACACAGGCTCAGCCCACTAAGATGAGTGACACAGGCTCAACCCACTAAGGTGAGCGACACAGGCTCAGCCCACTAAGGTGAGTGACACAGGCTCAGCCCACTAAGATGAGTGACACAGGCTCAGCCCACTAAGGTGAGTGACACAGGCTCAGCCCACTAAGATGAGTGACACAGGCTCAGCCCACTAAGGTGAGTGACACAGGCTCGGCCCACTAAGATGAGTGACACAGGCTCAGCCCACTAAGGTGAGTGACACAGGCTCAGCCGACTAAGATGAGTGACACAGGCTCAGCCCACTAAGGTGAGCGACACAGGCTCAGCTCACTAAGGCGAGTGACACAGGCTCAGCCCACTAAGGTGAGTGACACAGGCTCAGCCCACTAAGATGAGTGACACAGGCTCAGCCCACTAGGGTGAGCGACACAGGCTCAGCCCACTAAGATGAGTGACACAAGCTCGGCCCACTAAGGTGAGTGACACAGGCTCAGCCCACTAAGGTGAGTGACACGGGCTCAGCCCACTAAGGTGAGCGACAGGCTCAGCTCACTAAGGTGAGTGACACAGGCTCAGCCCACTAAGATGAGCGACACAGGCTCAGCCCACTAAGGTGAGTGACACAGGCTCAGCCCACTAAGATGAGTGACACAGGCTCAGCCCACTAAGGTGAGTGACACAGGCTCAGCCCACTAAGATGAGTGACACAGGCTCAACCCACTAAGGTGAGCGACACAGGCTCAGCCCACTAAGGTGAGTGACACAGGCTCAGCCCACTAAGATGAGTGACACAGGCTCAGCCCACTAAGGTGAGTGACACAAAGGTGAGTGACACAGGCTCAGCCCACTAAGATGAGTGACACAGGCTCAGCCCACTAAGGTGAGTGACACAGGCTCGGCCCACTAAGATGAGTGACACAGGCTCAGCCCACTAAGGTGAGTGACACAGGCTCAGCCGACTAAGATGAGTGACACAGGCTCAGCCCACTAAGGTGAGCGACACAGGCTCAGCTCACTAAGGTGAGTGACACAGGCTCAGCCCACTAAGATGAGTGACACAGGCTCAGCCCACTAGGGTGAGCGACACAGGCTCAGCCCACTAAGATGAGTGACACAGGCTCAGCCCACTAAGATGAGCGACACAGGCTCAGCTCACTAAGGTGAGCGACACAGGCTCAGCCCACTAAGGTGAGTGACACGGGCTCAGCCCACTAAGGTGAGTGACACGGGCTCAGCCCACTAAGGTGAGTGACACGGGCTCAGCCCACTAAGGTGAGTGACACAGACTCAGCCCACTAAGATGAGTGACACAGACTCAGCCCACTAAGGTGAGTGACACAGGCTCAGTGGGCCTTTAGTTGTTTTTCATTTTATTATTCATTTGTCCACATGGTCCTATTTTAAATCTTCACCATCTTGGATTTCCAATAAATATTCCAGCCAAATTTGCTTGCAAATACTTCAGCGGTTTCAGAGAAGCATAATTTTGAAGTATTTCCCACAGGTTAGGATTTTGGTGTTTAACTCCACTTTCAACAATATTTCAGATATATCATGGTAGTCAATTTAATTGGTGGGTGGAGACCAGAGAAAACCACCTGACTCAAGTCACTGACAAACTTTTATCACATAATGTTGTATTGAGTAAACCTCACCATGAACAGGATTCAAACTCCCTAATTTAATGGTGATTGGCACTGATTGCACATGTAGTTATAAATCCAACTACCATATGATCAAGACCATTACAGCCTCCTCACAGGTCTGTGTAACAATTCAATCATGCTTATGGTTTGAGAAGATTTTTGAAATTTCAGTCAATCATAAAGCATAATAGGCCTAGCAACCATCTTAAATTTCCAAATGAAACAACAATCACAAATAATGTAGAGGACCATTCTAGTAACATGTCTGCCAGTTTATCTCCATTTGTCTGAGAAAAAGATTGAAATGTGAACAGCCACATACGACCATGGATGCAGTGATGACAATACCTCACATAGACCATTGATACTAAATTGTACGTTCTAACATTATATACTTTTTTTTCCCCAGTCATTAACAGAAGATGTACAAAGACAACAGGAAAGAGAGAAAGAATTACAGAGAAAATACAGTGAATTACAATATAAACAAGACATTATACAATATAATAAATGATTGTCATAATATCTACATACTAGGTCATATAGAAGATTTTTTCCAAAAATTATTTTGTCATATTTGAAGAACTTTATAGTATAATTTATATGAAGAGCTTTGTATAATTTATGAAGACTTGAAGAAATTACAACCTCAGTTGTTGAGACTGTCAGTAGTTTATCATATAAGAAGTGAATTGTGATTATTTCAGTAAATCTATAGTAGTCTATACTTCATCTTCAGAAATATCATGCTTCAACTTTAGAAATATCATGCTTCATCTTCAGAAATATCATGCTTCAAGTTGATGTACATACGTTTCTAATGCCATCATTCATCATCTTCACGAGTAAAAGTATATACATGTATACAAGGAAGAGAGTGTGTGCTGTAACAATCATATTCGTTACCTTCAAATAAAAACATCTAATATTACACAATGTGGTGTTTGTATACCGACATTCTATTTACTGACCTCTTGCAGTAAGGCATATTCTAGGTCCTTTGAATACCTTGAGAGGGGGAAGAATGGCGTCATTTATACCAACTACGATTCTCTTCCGACTTCACGGGGAAATAGGGGGGTTTCAGAAAAAGTGATATTTTCCTCCTAATCTTCTGTTAAATGTTGGACTTTTATATACTTCATATATATTGTGGTAGTTGATTAGAGAAGGAAACCAGTAACCAACCACAAGTCAGTGAAAATCTATACATAAAATTATATCTAGTCAACAATGAAATGTAACAGGTCAAAGGTACTGAAATAAATCCAGTTACCAAACGAATGTGGTCACAACAGCCTTTCTTGGACTTGCAGTTTATGACCCTATCAGTTCATGGTAGTAAATCCAAGATGGTTGCCACCACATGACTCAAATTTAACACATCATTCAATTTTTTAGTTTCTGAATAAAAAAATCATTTATTTATTTTTCACCAGTGAGTCCTTTGCTTAAAATTCATCTTGTGCTGGTGGGCATCTTAGATTTCAGATCCATACAAAATCTTAACTCTTAAAGAGTACCAGTTATGAAGAGTAATGGTCTTTAACCCACAGATTCTACTTTCCTAGTTAGTAGTCCGTTAACTACAAGCATTCATTGACCATGCTATAGTACTGTCCACGTTCATTTTTGTGATGGTATGTAAATCTGCAGGTTTTCATTATTTATATCTGGATTGCCATTAGAGATCCAACTATCAAGATAAGAAGGGTTGGGATCCCACTCTTTAACCTGGTCATTTTTGTGTCTGTTCAAAGTCAAGACCTGGATTTCCATTGGCATATGTCATGGTCTTTTTAGTGTATGATGCAAGATGAGAAGTGGTTATTATTTTTGTTGATATTGGTGAAATTGTCAACCATCACTGTTTAATTTTTCTTTTCATGATTTGCTTTGTCTTGTGGATAATTTTCATATTCTTTTCAACGTGTCACTCTCAGACCTATTATATTGCAGAAAAGTACAAGGCAATAATATATTTCTTGAACCAATAAGAAAATATCTGTAATAACTTAAATGACCTTGGAGTCAGATGAATTAACAACTCGTATGGTAGCTCCATTTTAATTTTCAGCTTGCCTGGTTATTCATGCAGTTTGGGTTCAATCAAGTTTGTACTTTGAAACAAGAATTGCCCATCACTGCAATGTTTGTTGATTGAACAAGAATAACTGAGAAAACTTTGTAGAGGACTTCACATACATTTAAGCTATGTAACAAATTATTGGAGAACATTCTTAATGTTCCATAAAATCAGAAGCAATGTTGGCCATGTTTTTTGCCAGAATAAGATTAAATAAAGAATCTTTGTAGACTACCTCACTAACATTATTTGTACTGAGTTACAAATCATTAGAACTTGGAAGTTTACGAGGAGAATGATCTAAAGCTTAAGTCAATCGGAACCAAAAATTGCACAGGGTGGCCATGTTTTTTGCCAAATCAGGACAAAATGATAAATATTTGTAGAGAATCTCACAAATATCCCTTTGCAAAGTTTGTCTATAATTGGAGAATGAACTCAAAAGTGATGGCAATAATTAGGTCAGCTGAGCTAAAATTAAGACATACATGTATTCCACTTTGTCTTTTTACCATTGGAAAACCATAGAATTTATCTTATTCATGGAAGAAATTGACAGTCCATAAATAATATAATTATTATTAAAACTAAGATTCTCCTCCCTCAAACATAGGTCATTTTGGCCATCCTGTATATGCCCGTTTGTTTTGCTCTCAGATATTTATTTGGGTTTCCAATCTTTGACTTTGAACATACCTGAAGGTTATTGAGCATACCTGAAGGTTATTGAACATACCTGAAGGTTATTGAGGCATACCTGAAGGTTATTGAGGCATACCTGAAGGTTATTGAGCATACCTGAAGGTTATTGAGCATACTTGAAGGTTATTGAACATACCTGAAGGTTATTGAGCATACCTGAAGGTTATTGAGCATACCTGAAGGTTATTGAGCATACATGAAGGTTATTCAAGAAATGTGGGATGAACACTAAATTAGATATCTACATTTTTATTCAACAGATTTTGTGGTAAAGAAATACTTCTGTAACAGTGGATTACGATATTTCTCTTCATGATAAGGGGGAAACGATTCACCGTATGTACCGAAATCGCGATTATTTTGGGGACGGTTCGGTTCACGATACGTGGAGGCCGCTTACGATACAAACGATATGATGCTCATTTTTTGAAAAAGAAAGTAGTGTTGAACTTCCGTTTTCTTCTTTTGGTGATCATTTAATTAATATTTTGAGAAAAGTGAATCAATTAATTTACGCTTTTAAAATTAATTAATCAAATATCAAATATTTATAATTTCCGCTAGTACGTAAGCGACCTCATATTAAAAAAAAACATGGCACCATGTCGACCAGCATGGACTTCAAGGAATAGTTAGTTTCCTATAAAACGTATCGTAATACATATCAAATATTGCGATACGTATCGCTTGTGGAAAAAGTGTATCGTTACACCCCTATTTCATGAGATATTAAATTATAAAATGTAACTATTGAGACTGGAGAAATATCGTAATCCACTGGTAGCAGAAGGAAAAATTGTTTCTCCTATGACAAAATCCTGAAGAAAACATTATACTGACCGGGCAAATATACTGTTATATTACATATGGTGTGGTTTTCGTACAATTTCATTGGCTAAATCAGTCACGTGATATACAGAATATTTAATGTATTTTTTCCACTGCGAAGAAACCAGACCTCTTGTTTCTATTTTTACGTATATTGACGCTATGTTACTAAATTTAGAAGTGCCAGTTCCTTGGCAGACGAAAAGAAAATTTGTTAATTTATCAGTACCGTATTCAAAAATTTCAAAAAATTTGAAAATTCTAAAAAAAATAAAATATTTTGAAGTTCAAAATTTCAAAATTTCAAAAAAATGTAAAATTTTCACAAGATTTCAAAATTTTCAAAACATTTCAAAAATTTCAAAATTTTAATATTTAAATAATGATATTGAAAAACATATGTAATATAAAAATTAAGGACTTTTTACTCTGTCAATATGCTATATATGGACCTGTTAGGATTATAATGACCTCGGACTTCGTCCTCGGTCAATATAATCCTAACAGGTCCATATATAACATATTGACCTCGTAAAAAGTCCATAATTGAAAAATATGAATCCTGAAGAAAACATTATACTGACCGGGCAAATATACTGTTATATGAATCCTGAAGAAAACACTATACTGACCGGGCAAATATACTGTTATATGAATCCTGAAGAAAACATTATACTGACCGGGCAAATATACTGTTATATGGACCAGCTCCTGATGAAAACATACTGACCGGGCAAATGTACTGTTATATGGACCAGCTCCTGAAGAAAACATTATACTGACCGGGCAAATATACTGTTATATGGACCAGCTCCTGAAGAAAACATTATACTGATCGAGCCCAGTCAATATACTGTTATATGGACCAGCTCAAAGACAAATAGGGAAAATATAAACATAAAGTATAATATAAATATATATTGTAAAAATTTTATTCATTGTCCTCGTGCCAGTACATCATTTACATATGGGTTATTTTTAGATTTGACATCGTCTTTAAGTTTTTTCATTTCAGTCATTAAGTCTTCTTCTGACATTGAAGCAACTGGTAAGGATTTCACTTTCTTCAAAAAATCTGAAATTATTTCTTCTCCCTCCTAAAATATAATATAATAATCAACTATAAATAACAATCTGTAGCTCACACAAACCTATCAAATGTGCTAAATTTGTAGATCTATGGTGTTTCAGGGAGCAAACTAAGCATGTTAGTCTGTACAAAGTGATATAGTGGACATCACCTCATAGAAATGTAACTTGTTATCGCCATGATATGGCTGAAATATTGCTGAGTTGATATTAAACCTCTAGTAATAGATGAAGCCTGAGTACCAAAGAACACCACTGGGCAATAGTAATAATGTGGTCAGGTTTTAATTCAACGTAAAAGATGAGACCACGTTTACACAAAACTTGTACCTACACAGTTACAGCTTTAGACCACTGTTACATAAAACTTGTACCTACACAGTTACAGCTTTAGACCACTGTTACATAAAACTTGTACCTACACAGTTACAGCTTTAGACCACTGTTACATAAAACTTGTACCTACACAGTTACAGCTTTAGACCACTGTTACACAAAACTTGTACCTACACAGTTACAGCTTTAGACCACTGTTACATAAAACTTGTACCTACACAGTTACAGCTTTAGACCACTGTTACACAAAACTTGTACCTACACAGTTACAGCTTTAGACCACTGTTACATAAAACTTGTACCTACAGTTACAGCTTTAGACCACTGTTACATAAAACTTGTACCTACACAGTTACAGCTTTAGACCACTGTTACATAAAACTTGTACCTACAGTTACAGCTTTAGACCACTGTTACATAAAACTTGTACCTACACAGTTACAGCTTTAGACCACTGTTACATAAAACTTGTACCTACACAGTTACAGCTTTAGACCACTGTTACATAAAACTTGTACCTACAGTTACAGCTTTAGATCACTGTTACATAAAACTTGTACCTACACAGTTACAGCTTTAGACCACTGTTACATAAAACTTGTACCTACACAGTTACAGCTTTAGACCACTGTTACATAAAACTTGTACCTACACAGTTACAGCTTTAGACCACTGATACATAAAACTTGTACCTACACAGTTACAGCTTTAGACCACTGTTACATAAAACTTGTACCTACAGTTACAGCTTTAGACCACTGTTACATAAAACTTGTACCTACAGTTACAGCTTTAGACCACTGTGACATAAAACTTGTACCTACACAGTTACAGCTTTAGACCACTGTTACACAAAACTTGTACCTACACAGTTACAGCTTTAGACCACTGTTACACAAAACTTGTACCTACACAGTTACAGCTTTAGACCACTGTTACATAAAACTTGTACCTACACAGTTACAGCTTTAGACCACTGTTACACAAAACTTGTACCTACACAGTTACAGCTTTAGACCACTGTTACATAAAACTTGTACCTACACAGTTACAGCTTTAGACCACTGTTACATAAAACTTGTACCTACACAGTTACAGCTTTAGACCACTGTTACACAAAACTTGTACCTACACAGTTACAGCTTTAGACCACTGTTACATAAAACTTGTACCTACACAGTTACAGCTTTAGACCACTGTTACATAAAACTTGTACCTACACAGTTACAGCTTTAGACCACTGTTACACAAAACTTGTACCTACACAGTTACAGCTTTAGACCACTGTTACATAAAACTTGTACCTACACAGTTACAGCTTTAGACCACTGTTACATAAAACTTGTACCTACACAGTTACAGCTTTAGACCACTGTTACATAAAACTTGTACCTACACAGTTACAGCTTTAGACCACTGTTACATAAAACTTGTACCTACACAGTTACAGCTTTAGACCACTGTTACATAAAACTTGTACCTACACAGTTACAGCTTTAGACCACTGTTACATAAAACTTGTACCTACACAGTTACAGCTTTAGACCACTGATACATAAAACTTGTACCTACACAGTTACAGCTTTAGACCACTGTTACATAAAACTTGTACCTACACAGTTACAGCTTTAGACCACTGTTACATAAAACTTGTACCTACACAGTTACAGCTTTAGACCACTGTTACACAAAACTTGTACCTACACAGTTACAGCTTTAGACCACTGTTACATAAAACTTGTACCTACACAGTTACAGCTTTAGACCACTGTTACATAAAACTTGTACCTACACAGTTACAGCTTTAGACCACTGTTACATAAAACTTGTACCTACACAGTTACAGCTTTAGACCACTGTTACATAAAACTTGTACCTACACAGTTACAGCTTTAGACCACTGTTACATAAAACTTGTACCTACACAGTTACAGCTTTAGACCACTGTTACATAAAACTTGTACCTACACAGTTACAGCTTTAGACCACTGTTACATAAAACTTGTACCTACACAGTTACAGCTTTAGACCACTGTTACATAAAACTTGTACCTACACAGCTACAGCTTTAGACCACTGTTACATAAAACTTGTACCTACACAGTTACAGCTTTAGACCACTGTTACACAAAACTTGTACCTACACAGTTACAGCTTTAGACCACTGTTACATAAAACTTGTACCTACAGTTACAGCTTTAGACCACTGTTACATAAAACTTGTACCTACACAGTTACAGCTTTAGACCACTGTTACATAAAACTTGTACCTACACAGTTACAGCTTTAGACCACTGTTACATAAAACTTGTACCTACACAGTTACAGCTTTAGACCACTGTTACATAAAACTTGTACCTACAGTTACAGCTTTAGACCACTGTTACATAAAACTTGTACCTACACAGTTACAGCTTTAGACCACTGTTACATAAAACTTATACCTACACAGTTACAGCTTTAGACCACTGTTACACAAAACTTGTACCTACAGTTACAGCTTTAGACCACTGTTACATAAAACTTGTACCTACACAGTTACAGCTTTAGACCACTGTTACATAAAACTTGTACCTACACAGTTACAGCTTTAGACCACGTTTACACAAAACTTGTACCTACACAGTTACAGCTTTAGACCACTGTTACATAAAACTTGTACCTACAGTTACAGCTTTAGACCACTGTTACATAAAACTTGTACCTACAGTTACAGCTTTAGACCACTGTTACATAAAACTTGTACCTACAGTTACAGCTTTAGACCACTGTTACATAAAACTTGTACCTACAGTTACAGCTTTAGACCACTGTTACATAAAACTTGTACCTACACAGTTACAGCTTTAGACCACTGTTACATAAAACTTGTACCTACACAGTTACAGCTTTAGACCACTGATACATAAAACTTGTACCTACACAGTTACAGCTTTAGACCACTGTTACATAAAACTTGTACCTACACAGTTACAGCTTTAGACCACTGTTACATAAAACTTGTACCTACAGTTACAGCTTTAGACCAGTGTTACATAAAACTTGTACCTACACAGTTACAGCTTTAGACCACTGTTACATAAAACTTGTACCTACACAGTTACAGCTTTAGACCACTGTTACACAAAACTTGTACCTACACAGTTACAGCTTTAGACCACTGTTACACAAAACTTGTACCTACAGTTACAGCTTTAGACCACTGTTACATAAAACTTGTACCTACACAGTTACAGCTTTAGACCACTGTTACATAAAACTTGTACCTACACAGTTACAGCTTTAGACCACTGTTACATAAAACTTGTACCTACACAGTTACAGCTTTAGACCACTGTTACACAAAACTTGTACCTACAGTTACAGCTTTAGACCACTGTTACACAAAACTTGTACCTACAGTTACAGCTTTAGACCACTGTTACATAAAACTTGTACCTACACAGTTACAGCTTTAGACCACTGTTACATAAAACTTGTACCTACACAGTTACAGCTTTAGACCACTGTTACATAAAACTTGTACCTACACAGTTACAGCTTTAGACCACTGTTACATAAAACTTGTACCTACACAGTTACAGCTTTAGACCACTGTTACATAAAACTTGTACCTACAGTTACAGCTTTAGACCACTGTTACATAAAACTTGTACCTACACAGTTACAGCTTTAGACCACTGTTACATAAAACTTGTACCTACACAGTTACAGCTTTAGACCACTGTTACACAAAACTTGTACCTACACAGTTACAGCTTTAGACCACTGTTACACAAAACTTGTACCTACACAGTTACAGCTTTAGACCACTGTTACATAAAACTTGTACCTACACAGTTACAGCTTTAGACCACTGTTACATAAAACTTGTACCTACACAGTTACAGCTTTAGACCACTGTTACATAAAACTTGTACCTACACAGTTACAGCTTTAGACCACTGTTACACAAAACTTGTACCTACACAGTTACAGCTTTAGACCACTGTTACATAAAACTTGTACCTACACAGTTACAGCTTTAGACCACTGTTACATAAAACTTGTACCTACACAGTTACAGCTTTAGACCACTGTTACACAAAACTTGTACCTACACAGTTACAGCTTTAGACCACTGTTACATAAAACTTGTACCTACACAGCTACAGCTTTAGACCACTGTTACACAAAACTTGTACCTACACAGTTACAGCTTTAGACCACTGTTACATAAAACTTGTACCTACACAGTTACAGCTTTAGACCACTGTTACATAAAACTTGTACCTACACAGTTACAGCTTTAGACCACTGTTACATAAAACTTGTACCTACAGTTACAGCTTTAGACCACTGTTACATAAAACTTGTACCTACACAGTTACAGCTTTAGACCACTGTTACATAAAACTTGTACCTACACAGTTACAGCTTTAGACCACTGTTACACAAAACTTGTACCTACACAGTTACAGCTTTAGACCACTGTTACACAAAACTTGTACCTACACAGTTACAGCTTTAGACCACTGTTACATAAAACTTGTACCTACACAGTTACAGCTTTAGACCACTGTTACATAAAACTTGTACCTACACAGTTACAGCTTTAGACCACTGTTACATAAAACTTGTACCTACACAGTTACAGCTTTAGACCACTGTTACACAAAACTTGTACCTACACAGTTACAGCTTTAGACCACTGTTACATAAAACTTGTACCTACACAGTTACAGCTTTAGACCACTGTTACATAAAACTTGTACCTACACAGTTACAGCTTTAGACCACTGTTACACAAAACTTGTACCTACACAGTTACAGCTTTAGACCACTGTTACATAAAACTTGTACCTACACAGCTACAGCTTTAGACCACTGTTACACAAAACTTGTACCTACACAGTTACAGCTTTAGACCACTGTTACATAAAACTTGTACCTACACAGTTACAGCTTTAGACCACTGTTACATAAAACTTGTACCTACACAGTTACAGCTTTAGACCACTGTTACATAAAACTTGTACCTACACAGTTACAGCTTTAGACCACTGTGACATAAAACTTGTACCTACACAGTTACAGCTTTAGACCACTGTTACATAAAACTTGTACCTACACAGTTACAGCTTTAGACCACTGTTACATAAAACTTGTACCTACACAGTTACAGCTTTAGACCACTGTTACATAAAACTTGTACCTACACAGTTACAGCTTTAGACCACTGTTACACAAAACTTGTACCTACAGTTACAGCTTTAGACCACTGTTACATAAGACTTGTACCTACACAGTTACAGCTTTAAACCACTGTTACACAAAACTTGTACCTACACAGTTACAGCTTTAGACCACTGGTACACAAAACTTGTACCTACACAGTTACAGCTTTAGACCACTGTTACATAAAACTTGTACCTACACAGTTACAGCTTTAGACCACTGTTACATAAAACTTGTACCTACACAGTTACAGCTTTAGACCACTGTTACACAAAACTTGTACCTACACAGTTACAGCTTTAGACCACTGTTACACAAAACTTGTACCTACACAGTTACAGCTTTAGACCACTGTTACACAAAACTTGTACCTACACAGTTACAGCTTTAGACCACTGTTACATAAAACTTGTACCTACAGTTACAGCTTTAGACCACTGTTACATAAAACTTGTACCTACAGTTACAGCTTTAGACCACTGTTACATAAAACTTGTACCTACACAGTTACAGCTTTAGACCACTGTTACATAAAACTTGTACCTACAGTTACAGCTTTAGACCACTGTTACATAAAACTTGTACCTACACAGTTACAGCTTTAGACCACTGTTACACAAAACTTGTACCTACACAGTTACAGCTTTAGACCACTGTTACATAAAACTTGTACCTACACAGTTACAGCTTTAGACCACTGTTACACAAAACTTGTACCTACACAGTTACAGCTTTAGACCACTGTGACATAAAACTTGTACCTACACAGTTACAGCTTTAGACCACTGTTACATAAAACTTGTACCTACACAGTTACAGCTTTAGACCACTGTTACATAAAACTTGTACCTACACAGTTACAGCTTTAGACCACTGTGACATAAAACTTGTACCTACACAGTTACAGCTTTAGACCACTGTTACATAAAACTTGTACCTACAGTTACAGCTTTAGACCACTGTTACATAAAACTTGTACCTACACAGTTACAGCTTTAGACCACTGTTACATAAAACTTGTACCTACACAGTTACAGCTTTAGACCACTGTTACACAAAACTTGTACCTACACAGTTACAGCTTTAGACCACTGTTACATAAAACTTGTACCTACACAGTTACAGCTTTAGACCACTGTTACACAAAACTTGTACCTACACAGTTACAGCTTTAGACCACTGTTACATAAAACTTGTACCTACACAGTTACAGCTTTAGACCACTGTTACATAAAACTTGTACCTACACAGTTACAGCTTTAGACCACTGTTACATAAAACTTGTACCTACACAGTTACAGCTTTAGACCACTGTTACACAAAACTTGTACCTACACAGTTACAGCTTTATACCACTGTTACACAAAACTTGTACCTACACAGTTACAGCTTTAGACCACTGTTACACAAAACTTGTACCTACACAGTTACAGCTTTAGACCACTGTTACATAAAACTTGTACCTACACAGTTACAGCTTTAGACCAGTTACATAAAACTTGTACCTACACAGTTACAGCTTTAGACCACTGTTACATAAAACTTGTACCTACACAGTTACAGCTTTAGACCACTGTTACATAAAACTTGTACCTACAGTTACAGCTTTAGACCACTGTTACATAAAACTTGTACCTACAGTTACAGCTTTAGACCACTGTTACATAAAACTTGTACCTACACAGTTACAGCTTTAGACCACTGTTACATAAAACTTGTACCTACACAGTTACAGCTTTAGACCACTGTTACATAAAACTTGTACCTACACAGTTACAGCTTTAGACCACTGTTACATAAAACTTGTACCTACACAGTTACAGCTTTAGACCACTGTTACATAAAACTTGTACCTACACAGTTACAGCTTTAGACCACTGTTACATAAAACTTGTACCTACACAGTTACAGCTTTAGACCACTGTTACATAAAACTTGTACCTACAGTTACAGCTTTAGACCACTGTTACATAAAACTTGTACCTACACAGTTACAGCTTTAGACCACTGTTACACAAAACTTGTACCTACAGTTACAGCTTTAGACCACTGTTACATAAAACTTGTACCTACACAGTTACAGCTTTAGACCACTGTTACATAAAACTTGTACCTACACAGTTACAGCTTTAGACCACTGTTACATAAAACTTGTACCTACACAGTTACAGCTTTAGACCACTGTTACATAAAACTTGTACCTACACAGTTACAGCTTTAGACCACTGTTACACAAAACTTGTACCTACACAGTTACAGCTTTAGACCACTGTTACATAAAACTTGTACCTACACAGTTACAGCTTTAGACCACTGTTACATAAAACTTGTACCTACACAGTTACAGCTTTAGACCACTGTTACATAAAACTTGTACCTACACAGTTACAGCTTTAGACCAGTTACATAAAACTTGTACCTACACAGTTACAGCTTTAGACCAGTTACATAAAACTTGTACCTACAGTTACAGCTTTAGACCAGTTACATAAAACTTGTACCTACAGTTACAGCTTTAGACCACTGTTACATAAAACTTGTACCTACACAGTTACAGCTTTAGACCACTGTTACACAAAACTTGTACCTACACAGTTACAGCTTTAGACCACTGTTACATAAAACTTGTACCTACACAGTTACAGCTTTAGACCACTGTTACATAAAACTTGTACCTACACAGTTACAGCTTTAGACCACTGTTACATAAAACTTGTACCTACACAGTTACAGCTTTAGACCACTGTTACATAAAACTTGTACCTACACAGTTACAGCTTTAGACCACTGTTACATAAAACTTGTACCTACAGTTACAGCTTTAGACCACTGTTACATAAAACTTGTACCTACAGTTACAGCTTTAGACCACTGTTACATAAAACTTGTACCTACAGTTACAGCTTTAGACCACTGTTACATAAAACTTGTACCTACACAGTTACAGCTTTAGACCACTGTTACATAAAACTTGTACCTACACAGTTACAGCTTTAGACCACTGTTACATAAAACTTGTACCTACACAGTTACAGCTTTAGACCACTGTTACATAAAACTTGTACCTACAGTTACAGCTTTAGACCACTGTTACATAAAACTTGTACCTACACAGTTACAGCTTTAGACCACTGTTACACAAAACTTGTACCTACACAGTTACAGCTTTAGACCACTGTTACATAAAACTTGTACCTACAGTTACAGCTTTAGACCAGTTACATAAAACTTGTACCTACACAGTTACAGCTTTAGACCACTGTTACATAAAACTTGTACCTACACAGTTACAGCTTTAGACCAGTTACATAAAACTTGTACCTACAGTTACAGCTTTAGACCACTGTTACATAAAACTTGTACCTACACAGTTACAGCTTTAGACCACTGTTACACAAAACTTGTACCTACACAGTTACAGCTTTAGACCACTGTTACATAAAACTTGTACCTACACAGTTACAGCTTTAGACCACTGTTACATAAAACTTGTACCTACACAGTTACAGCTTTAGACCAGTTACATAAAACTTGTACCTACACAGTTACAGCTTTAGACCACTGTTACATAAAACTTGTACCTACACAGTTACAGCTTTAGACCACTGTTACATAAAACTTGTACCTACAGTTACAGCTTTAGACCACTGTTACATAAAACTTGTACCTACACAGTTACAGCTTTAGACCACTGTTACATAAAACTTGTACCTACACAGTTACAGCTTTAGACCACTGTTACACAAAACTTGTACCTACACAGTTACAGCTTTAGACCACTGTTACATAAAACTTGTACCTACACAGTTACAGCTTTAGACCACTGTTACATAAAACTTGTACCTACAGTTACAGCTTTAGACCACTGTTACATAAAACTTGTACCTACACAGTTACAGCTTTAGACCAGTTACATAAAACTTGTACCTACACAGTTACAGCTTTAGACCACTGTTACATAAAACTTGTACCTACACAGTTACAGCTTTAGACCACTGTTACATAAAACTTGTACCTACACAGTTACAGCTTTAGACCACTGTTACACAAAACTTGTACCTACACAGTTACAGCTTTAGACCACTGTTACATAAAACTTGTACCTACACAGTTACAGCTTTAGACCACTGTTACATAAAACTTGTACCTACACAGTTACAGCTTTAGACCACTGTTACATAAAACTTGTACCTACACAGTTACAGCTTTAGACCACTGTTACATAAAACTTGTACCTACACAGTTACAGCTTTAGACCACTGTTACATAAAACTTGTACCTACAGTTACAGCTTTAGACCACTGTTACATAAAACTTGTACCTACAGTTACAGCTTTAGACCAGTTACATAAAACTTGTACCTACACAGTTACAGCTTTAGACCACTGTTACATAAAACTTGTACCTACACAGTTACAGCTTTAGACCACTGTTACATAAAACTTGTACCTACACAGTTACAGCTTTAGACCACTGTTACATAAAACTTGTACCTACACAGTTACAGCTTTAGACCACGTTTACACAAAACTTGTACCTACAGTTACAGCTTTAGACCACTGTTACACTGTGTTCACTCTACGACCAGTTCCTCACAACAGCATCAATCAATGAGAAAGGATTAAGAGTGTTTTCATCACTTTCCAACATATCTTAGTTTTATTGGTTGAGGAAACCAGAGCAGTGCTAGAAAAGAGGTCGAATTTTTTTTTTTGGGCCAGTAAAAAATTAGTCACTGGTCCAAATGGCACAATGGTGGCCCAAGCATTTTGTGACATTTTTTTTAATGAAAAAAAGACATCAGATATCAATATATAAACAGTTTTCAGATTAATTGTTTTTTTATCAATAGCATTAAAATTCATTCTTTCACTAGTCTCACGAGGGTTGGGGGGGCTCTTCAAGGTAATATTGGTAGGTACAGATGTGCAGCTGAAATTGCGAAAACACCCCAATGCATATATTGCTATCAAATGAAACCTGAATTTACTTGTTATAACCTTTTTGACAACCTTGATGCCATTGGCTAGGGTGGTCTTAAGAAACGATGCTAGTCCATCGGATGGGGACAATAAAAGGCTGGTTTGTGTAAGGGGAGATCAATGCCATGATCACATTAAAGACATCCGGAAAAGAGTAGACTAATGCCATTACAAGGACTGCTCTTGCACTCCCCAGAGTGAAGAGTGACATCACTTGTTTCAATTCACTATGAAGAAGTGATTTTAAAGTAAAATAACCTCTCAGTTCGGGGTAATGTCAGTTGGTTATTCATTCCAAATAAGTATCTCACTTTGTTGAAATAACAAACGGTGCTGTCATTTTCTGTTATATAAACAACTGTTAACTTTTCCTGTTATTTTTTAATTTGTAAACAAAGTTCTGGTTCCAAAAAAGAAAACCACTCCCAATTGTCATTGAAATGTAGCCGTGTACATGAACTATGAAAAGTTTAAAAGAAGTGACAGGCCAGATCGCTTCCGTAGTTTGACAACTGTCAACGATTTTCTCTCCATTGTTGGGGAAAAGTTTTTCAATGATTACCTAAGGATTGACACTAAAAGGTTTCCGATTTCTGTAAAATGAAATTCGTACATGTACATTTTGCAGCAGATTGAATGAATAAATTTCCGAACCGTGGAAGATACCAGATCGCAAACATTATAAGTTGACAGAATTCTCTTTATTGTTCACAACTTTCCACTTCGTCCGTGATTTTTAGCAATTTTAATAATTAAATCATAAAGAAACAAAAAAACACGTTTCTTTTCTAATATTTAGTGAATACTTGTGCATTACATGAAAACGTGTATTGATTGGCTCGATAAAAATACATAATTGGGGAGAACAGTAAATTACATTAGCTGTGTATTCATTGGCTACAAAAATGTATTTGGACCAATCGCTGTGCTCGCAACAAACCATTTTCGACTAGAACAGAAGAGTTATCTACCGTTGAAGTTACAGTAAAATATGTCCGGTTTCGGTAAAACAACAATTTTTAACGGTCTTTTAGGCAATCGCCCAAACGCTTTTTGTTGGGCCAGTGACTACCTAATTTGGAGCAGTTTTTGGTCACCCGAATAAGATATTAGTCGCATTTGGCGACTGGGCGACTGTCCATTTCAGGCACTGCAGAGTACCTGGAGTTTACCATCATCTTGCAGCAAGCAACTGAGAAATGTAAAAATATTCTTTCTATTCATATTTTTTGTATCTATTTGTAAGATGTTCTGACATGACAAGACCTCTTTCTTCATTGTAAAAATCCTTGCATCAGTAATCATGCCAACTGATACAGTGTATTTGTTTACAAATTTGTTAATTTTTGCTCTTATTAAAGGAATGAGAAATTGGAGAATTGGGTGAATTATGGGTGTTTTTTAATGCCACCTTCAACAACATTTGAGTACCTTGGCAGTCATATACAGTCAAACCTGGGTCACCACTATCAAGCAGTCATCTGTATTAAAAGGTCACCTTTTTCTTGTCCTGTCATATAAATTGAACCTCTTTTAAGAGATAACCTGTCTTAGAAGACCACTTTTATATTGTCCCAAAGGTGACTAGGTGGCTGGAATTACTAGAGTCCCTGGAGAACACCACTAACCTGCCACAAGACATTGACATACTTTAATCACATATACTTCATCACTGACTATTTACCTCTTTAACCAGCTTCCTCTTCTTGACAGCAGGTTCACCATCCCCCTCCAACCCTGTCCCTGTAAGATTTATACTCTGGAAATCTTCTAATTCACTTGCTTTCTTTTTAGCAAATTCTACTACATTTTTAGGAAAATGTGCTAATTCTGCTACATGTATTCCAAAGCTTTGATCACAAACACCTGAAAAAGAAATAAAAGTTCAATAAAATTATATTATATTTGATGACAGTGCTTACAAAACTGTCTATGCATTGGACCGTTGCTTAATGTCCATTTCCACAACACAGTTTTATTGGTGGAAGAAAGCAGAATACCTGGTAAATCCACCATCCTCCTTTTAGTCACAGAAAAAACTTGATCACATAAGGCAGTATTGAGTACACCTCACGAAGGGTCAAATCATAAACCTCTGATGATAGACAGACATTTAGCATATCATATACATGAAAGTTCACTATAAGATTTTGGATACAGTAGTATTATTATTGCTATAACACAAGGACATTTAGATATCACCCTTTTTGCATTGAAAAAGAGGCCTTTCTTCAGGTGAACAATTTAGTAATGTTTTACTATCTCAGTGCATCTGAAATTTGGCCTTATAAGAGAGCTTTTAGTATATATACCTGGTTTAACTCTGTATAACTTATATATACCTGGTTTTAAGTCTGTATAACTTATATATACCTGGTTTAACTCTGTATAACTTATATATACCTGGTTTAACTCTGTATAACTTATATATACCTGGTTTAACTCTGTATAACTTATATATACCTGGTTTAACTCTGTATAACAGGGTTAATGTATCATTTGTAGTAAGAGCTGTTACATGTAAGTTATTGACCGTGGAGACTTCATCTGATAAAGCTGTTAGTTCATGAAAATGTGTAGCAAATAAACAGAAGGCTTTGATCTTCGTCGCTATAAACCTGGAAAATAACATTATAGTGAGTGAGTAATTTTTCAGCTATATCATGGCGAGAAGTTACATTATATCTTTCTTATGAAGTTCATATTTAACTATTATGGCTCACATTTCTTGAAACAAACTTGTCAAAATAATTATGACTCAAATTAATGATTTTTTAAGGGGTAAATCAGAGGTTGGATGGTCTGTCTAAATAAGTATTAATGAAACCAACCAGTTCATTAAATTTAACATAGACCATGTAATGTTTGATAATATACTCACTCTGATATGGCCCATGCAAGACCAAAGCCATCATAAGTTGAAGTACCTCTTCCCAACTCATCTATTATAACTAATGAGTTTTCTGTTGCCGACTGAAAAATAAAGTGTTCATCAATAAAATAACTGTAAAATAAAGTGTTCATCAATAAAATAACTGTAAAATAAAGTGTTCATCAATAAAATAAAGTGGTGTTCATCAATAAAATAAAGTGTTCATCAATAAAAGAACTGCAAAATAAAGTGTTTATCAATACATATTTGACAACATAAAATGGAGATTGTTAACCTATGCCTATCTTGTTATAAATGTGTAAATACTCTTTTAAGAGCAACAAATTATTTTAACTAAAAAGTTCATCAAAAGTAAACTGATAGAAGAGAGTATAAGATAATTTTGACCTTTCATAATTTAAATGTAAATTCTGAAGGTCGAAGAATTTCTGATGTGAACACTTAGCTTTTGCAATATTGATTTAAGGGCCATAAGTTTGAAATATCTATGTCACAAAGGATCATGGATATGTGCTGTTTGTCAAAATCACAATCTGGTCCTTTCCTCTCTCATGACTTATCACCAGTTGTGTAACAGTGGAGCAGGAACTGCTTGCCCTTCTGAAGGTTTTTAGTTTTCTATGTAATGTTTTATAGATCATTGTCCTTTATCTTTTGGGCATTGTATTGTATGTCCTTTGATTTACGCCTTCTAATTATCACTTTGGTATCTTTAAACTTTTCTTTGATAAATGGTAATTAAATAAAACCCATTATCATTCTGCTCGGTGAATTTGTAGTATCTTCAATGAAGTCCCCACAACAGCACTTTAATTTGTTAACGACATTATAAAACAAATGTTTAGAATCAAATCCTACTTACCTTTAGGATAGAAGCTGTTTCTAACATTTCTGCCATAAAAGTAGATACTCCTTTTAACTGATTATCTCCAGCACCTACCCTGGCCAGAATACTATCTACTATAGAGATTTCTGCCTCTGAACACGGTACAAAACATCCTAATTGAGCCATCAACACAACGACACCTATCTATAAAAATATAACAACAGAAGCAGAAGTAAACAAATATTGGCCATTGTGTTGTCTGTCCTTTGATTTACAGATTCTGATTGCCCCTTTGGTATCTTCAAACTCTTCTTGTTGGTAGTATCAATAGTTTACCTTTAACATTACAGGTAACCTATGTTAATCTTGCTCCCAAGTCATGATTTACATTTCCATTGATGTATGTCATTGTAATTTCTGTGTTTAAAGGTTTGAGGTTTGCCAGCAGAGTGGTACATGCTGTTGTGATTGGTTGGGACCATGAAAAAAATGTAGATATCTGGCACAACCTTTACCAGATAAGTTCAATCAAAACATTAGAAAGCCAAATAATCTAAATGTCTTTGGGAACAAGAAAATACATTGTTTGCATTAAAATGTATTTCTCTAGTCACACTAAATAAAATCTAATGTATTTCACCTTTTTTCATGCCAAATGTTTCATTTGGTTGGGCTTATTGATGTTTAATGTCACTTTATTCAATAATATTTCAGCTACATCATGACAGTCAGTTAGACAGGCTAGTCCTTAATGATCTATTAAATACTAATGACATTACATAACCTCATGGAACTTTTGAGACATTGAACTGTAAATCAGATTTAAAAAGAGGGTAGGTGGGTAATTGGCACTTATCGTCACTTTCAGTAATTTTTCAGATGAATCATAACTATCATACTTAACGGAGGAGGAAAGCCACGCCAGTATATATTACATTGACCATTGAAACCCATGCCATTGGTAGGTGTCTAAAAACCATAACACTTGATGTGTAGAGAGATTCCAAATGTGATTAAAGTTAGATTGTTAATAATTGACTAATAATTTCTATATTTATTGTACAAACATAATATTGACTCACTGATCTAATATATGTTGACTTTCCACCCATGTTTGGACCAGTGATTATGTGAAACATTTGTATATCTGAAAAATAAATATGATTATCTTTGTACAACCTGCTATAAATAATAAATGATTTACATGTATTTAGGAGATATTTCTATCTTTATTTCTACAAATCTTGCACCAATATGTTAAATTTTCAATCATCTTCACAAATTGCCAAAGTACAATAAAACAGTAATTACAAAATTTAAACAATTGATTTCACAGAGTAAATGACATTATGGAATGGAATGTACTGGAATAAGGATGTTTAGCACCACTTGCAAGATATATATATATCACATAAAGTTGTACACTACATCTCTTGATGGGTGCATGTCAAACTACTTATATTAGTGTTAAAGATACAGATTTGTAGATTTGCTACATTTGTTTTGAGTTCTCAATTCTGTCAAATTTCTGCAGTTTCTCCCAATGATGTCACTTGAACCTGTTGGAATATACGGTTACTGTTTCTGCTTTTAAAAATGATGAATTAAGGTCAGGATTATGGTCTTTAACACCACTTTCAACGATATTTCAGTTATACTGTGGCAGTCAATTTTACTGGTGAAGGAAACCGTAGTACCCAGAGACTTTTGACAAATCAGTGGTTTTCTTTGTGCACTTTTGATAACCTTCACCAATAAAACCAATATAGTAAATGGTTACACTTCTCTACCTAGGGTTATATGAATTGTCAGATTAATTACGACCCTTGGTTAACTGTGTCAGTGGATATCCCCCTTCACTTACTTCGTATAGATTCTCTTACAATATAAGAGGTCTTGTGAACGAATCTAAGAGGGTGACATTGTATTTTATAGAGATAAAAAATGTTCCATTTTTACATATTTTACATATAGAGTAGTTGGGGTTCTATTTTTAGTTAAAACAAATAATAACCTTTTTCAAACACGGCATCATTTGGTATATAAGCCACATCATCTTGCATTTCCAGACAAGGATGTCTTGCTTCAGTCAGATCTAATTTTCCACTTCCTGAAAAAAACATAGACGTCCTTAAAAAAACACATATTTCCTTTTTATTTACATTGCAGTCTTTAACAAAACTTGAGTGTTGATGATTGAAAGTGAAAAGTAGTCCATTTTCCTAATAATTGGTATACATGAACACATAACAGAAGGAAAGTGAAAATCAGTTCCTTTTTCCTAGCAACCATCATGTAAGTATGTGCAACAGATTGAAAGTGAAAAGTCGTACCTGTCGGCATACAAGAAAAAGGGATATGACAGTACTAAATAGTTTGTTCAATATAAGATTTGTTTTCATCACTCATGGACTGAATTATACATACTATATTTTTACAACTATCAAATCTATCAAATACTAATATCGCCATGATATAGCTGAAAAATTGCTGAGTTGGTGTTAAACAACAATCACTCACTCACCAATATTATTGTTCTTTAAACTTTCAACTTTTACCTACCTTTTGACAATAGTTTTGGTCTGATGTAGGCAATCGGTGCACTGGCAGATACATGTGCAAAACTAACAAGTACATCTAATTGAGCAATGATGTCATTCATAATTAACATAGGTTCTATATAACCAGCTGTAACAGAAAAGTTGTTTTTAAACATTTCAAATTAGTAACGATTAAATCTCAGATACAGTAATTCCCTTTTCATAAGGTCAATCCCATCAAAGGCCATTTCTCTCATAAGACTAGATTTCATAATAACATATTACTAAAATGTCCCCCTCAAGATAGGCCACCCCTCTTATAAGGCCACTTTTTCATTGTAGAAGGGCACTAAAATGTCCCCCTCAAGATAGGCCACCTCTCTTATAAGGTCACTTTTTCATTGTAGAAGGGCACTAAAATGTCCCCCTAAAGATAGGCCACCCTTCTTATAAGGCCACTTTTTCATTGTAGAAGGGCACCAAGATGTCCCCCTCAAGATAGGCCACCTCTCTTATAAGGCCACTTTTTCATTGTAGAAGGGTACTAAAATGTCCCCCTCAAGATAGGCCACCTCTCTTATAAGGTCACTTTTTCATTGTAGAAGGGCACTAAAATGTCCCTCTCAAGATAGGCCACCCCTCTTATAAGGCCACTTTTTCATTGTAGAAGGGCACTAAAATGTCCCTCTCAAGATAGGCCACCCTTCTTATAAGACCACTTTTTCATTGTAGAAGGGCACTAAAATGTCCCCCTCAAGATAGGCCACCCCTCTTATAAGGCCACTTTTTCATTGTAGAAGGGCACTAAAATGTCCCCCTCAAGATAGGCCACCCCTCTTATAAGGCCACTTTTTCATTGTAGAAGGGCACCAAGATGTCCCCCTCAAGATAGGCCACCTCTCTTATAAGGCCACTTTTTCATTGTAGAAGGGTACTAAAATGTCCCCCTCAAGATAGGCCACCCCTCTTATAAGACCACTTTTTCATTGTAGAAGGGCACTAAAATGTCCCCCTCAAGATAGGCCACCCCTCTTATAAGGCCACTTTTTCATTGTAGAAGGGCACTAAAATGTCCCTCTCAAGATAGGCCACCCTTCTTATAAGGCCACTTTTTCATTGTAGAAGGGCACTAAAATGTCCCCCTCAAGATAGGCCACCTCTCTTATAAGGTCACTTTTTCATTGTAGAAGGGCACTAAAATGTCCCCCTAAAGATAGGCCACCCTTCTTATAAGGCCACTTTTTCATTGTAGAAGGGCACCAAGATGTCCCCCTCAAGATAGGCCACCCCTCTTATAAGGCCACTTTTTCATTGTAGAAGGGCACTAAAATGTCCCCCTCAAGATAGGCCACCTCTCTTATAAGGCCACTTTTTCATTGTAGAAGGGCACCAAGATGTCCCCCTCAAGATAGGCCACCCCTCTTATAAGGCCACTTTTTCATTGTAGAAGGGCACTAAAATGTCCCCCTCAAGATAGGCCACCCCTCTTATAAGGCCACTTTTTCATTGTAGAAGGGCACTAAAATGTCCCTCTCAAGATAGGCCACCCTTCTTATAAAGCCACTTTTTCATTGTAGAAGGGCACTAAAATGTCCCCCTCAAGATAGGCCACCCCTCTTATAAGGCCACTTTTTCATTGTAGAAGGGCACTAAAATGTCCCTCTCAAGATAGGCCACCCTTCTTATAAAGCCACTTTTTCATTGTAGAAGGGCACTAAAATGTTCCCCTCAAGATAGGCCACCCCTCTTATAAGGCCACTTTTTCATTGTAGAAGGGCACTAAAACATCCCCCTTAAGATAGGCCACCCCTCTTATAAGGCCACTTTTTCATTGCAGAAGGGCACTAAAATGTCCCCCTCAAGATAGGCCACCCCTCTTATAAGGCCACTTTTTCATTGTAGAAGGGCACTAAAATGTCCCCCTCAAGATAGGCCACCCCTCTTATAAGGCCACTTTTTCATTGTAGAAGGGCACTAAAATGTCCCCCTCAAGATAGGCCACCCCTCTTATAAGGCCACTTTTTCATTGTAGAAGGGCACTAAAATGTCCCCCTCAAGATAGGCCACCCCTCTTATAAGGCCACTTTTTCATTGTAGAAGGGCAATAAAATGTCCCCCTCAAGATAGGCCACCCCTCTTATAAGGCCACTTTTTCATTGTAGAAGGGCACTAAAATGTCCCCCTCAAGATAGGCCACCCCTCTTATAAGGCCACTTTTTCATTGTAGAAGGGCACTAAAATGTCCCCCTCAAGATAGGCCACCCCTCTTATAAGGCCACTTTTTCATTGTAGAAGGGCAATAAAATGTCCCCCTCAAGATAGGCCACCCCTCTTATAAGGCCACTTTTTCATTGTAGAAGGGCACTAAAATGTCCCCCTCAAGATAGGCCACCCCTCTTATAAGGCCACTTTTTCATTGTAGAAGGGCACTAAAATGTCCCCCTCAAGATAGGCCACCCCTCTTATAAGGCCACTTTTTCATTGTAGAAGAGACTACTGTAGTTCAATAATTTTATCTGTATAAACTCACCATATTGAATTGGATACATATTAATTATTAGTATTTTTTTTCGCAAGACAAGGATTATCAGGTCCATATCAGATGAGCTTGAAGAGAGAATCTGATATGGACCTGATAATCCTTGTCAAGTGAAAAAAAAATACTAATAATTTTTTTATAAGTAATTTCACAATTTCAATGCATGACAAATGACCTATTCAAAAAAACAAAAACAATTATTTTGTTACTTACCAGCTATATTTGTAATTTCTGCTACCAAGCTTTTCTGTTGTTCATTGTAATTCTCCTTACATTGAAGATATTCTTCATTCAGTTCTCGTAAAGCTTTATTATGGAAACGTACACCATTGTTTTTTGTATCAATAACATTGTAATGTTTATTGTTCCTTAAAGATTTTTCATCCTGAAACAGAATTTGTAAAATATTTCAGAACTTGACAGGAAGAAAAGAATTTCACATTTCAAATTACTCAATATATTTTGTTCTGTTTTGTAATTTTTCATCCTGAAATAGAATTTGTAAAACATTTTAGAACTTGGCAAGAAGAAATAAATTTCATATTTCTGAATTAATTTTTTGTTTTGTTTTTTTCTTGTTTGTATTTTTCTTAAAAATATTCATCCTAAAACATAATCTGTAAAACATTTAACACTTGATTAGAGAAAATAATAATTTCATGTTGATAGTGTCTTCCTAGATCAATTTAATTTAGTAAATTAATGTCTTTATTTTTAGTGATGAAATTCTTAATTTTGCTATTTTAAGTCAAACGTGTATAAACTCTTGTGGACCGTAATCATATGGTAGCTGGATCTACATCAACCTATGCCATCAGATCTATCACCACTCATGAGATTTCAAATGCCCCGAATCACTAGATGTACTATATACTATATGCATGTGAGGTACTCAAGTCTTCCCCACAAAAAAAAACTGAAATATTGTTGAAAGTGGCATTAAACACCAATAATCATAAACCGTGAGAATTTTTATACAATACCTTCCTGGTAACTCTGAAGAAGTATCCTAATTGTGAGTTACTCTCTAACTTCAGGACTTTATTTGGCTCTATTCCTAAATCTCTGGCAACCTGGAAATAAAATAATTACAATCTAATTACTGTCAAATTAGATATGGGTTAGATTTTTTTAAATATTTTTAACCAACACTTATACATACAAACATCTGTATAGTATAAAATAACCTTTCTATTATAACCAACACTTATACATACAAACATCTGCATAGTATAAAATAACCTTTCTATTATAACCAACACTTATACATACAAACATCTGTATAGTATAAAATAACCTTTCTATTATAACCAACACTTATACATACAAACATCTGTATAGTATAAAATAACCTTTCTATTATAACCAACACTTATACATACAAACATCTGCATAGTATAAAATAACCTTTCTATTATAACCAACACTTATACATACAAACATCTGCATAGTATAAAATAACCTTTCTATTATAACCAACACTTATACATACAAACATCTGCATAGTATAAAATAACCTTTCTATTATAACCAACACTTATACATACAAACATCTGTATAGTATAAAATAACCTTTCTATTATAACCAACATTTATACATACAAACATCTGTATAGTATAAAATAACCTTTCTATTATAACCAACACTTATACATACAAACATCTGCATAGTATAAAATAACCTTTCTATTATAACCAACACTTATACATACAAACATCTGCATAGTATAAAATAACCTTTCTATTATAACCAACACTTATACATACAAACATCTGTATAGTATAAAATAACCTTTCTATTATAACCAACACTTATACATACAAACATCTGTATAGTATAAAATAACCTTTCTATTATAACCAACACTTATACATACAAACATCTGTATAGTATAAAATAACCCTTCTATTATAACCAACACTTATACATACAAACATCTGTATAGTATAAAATAACCTTTCTATTATAACCAACACTTATACATACAAACATCTGTATAGTATAAAATAACCCTTCTATTATAACCAACACTTATACATACAAACATCTGTATAGTATAAAATAACCTTTCTATTATAACCAACACTTATACATACAAACATCTGTATAGTATAAAATAACCTTTCTATTATAACCAACACTTATACATACAAACATCTGCATAGTATAAAATAACCTTTCTATTATAACCAACACTTATACATACAAACATCTGCATAGTATAAAATAACCTTTCTATTATAACCAACACTTATACATACAAACATCTGTATAGTATAAAATAACCTTTCTATTATAACCAACACTTATACATACAAACATCTGTATAGTATAAAATAACCTTTCTATTATAACCAACACTTATACATACAAACATCTGTATAGTATAACATAACCTTTCTATTATAACCAACACTTATACATACAAACATCTGTATAGTATAAAATAACCTTTCTATTAATTCTGAAGCTTTGTATTCCTTCATAAACCACTATGCTGATCAGTATCTAAAAATGTTGCAGGCTTGTCAATGATTGGGCATTAGATCTAATCTGATACAAAAGGTTGTTAGATGTTAGCTTCTAATTATCTCTTTGGTATAAACTTTACTTACAAATTCAAAACAGATAATGTTTTTACCTACCTTGTTTAATTGTGATTTAATGTCATCTTCTATTCCATCAATTTTTTCTCTTAAAGCTGAAAAGGAAGAAAATAAGTTTGAACATCTGGTAAGTTTGATTATTTACTATCATTTCTAATTAGTTTGTAAACGTTAAGGACCAATAGTACTACAAATGTATAAGTTTATTGCATGAATATTGTCCAGAGTAGAATATCATAATGAATGATTTTGCGAGTAAAATTAATATTCTACGAGGGTCAATATTCACAAATATTCGTGCAAAATAGTCCTTTTGAATCAACTTTGCCACATTTTATTTCAAATTATTTTGCTCCAAAAAAACTAGAGGCTCAGCCCACTGAGCCTGTATCGCTCACCTGACAATAGAATGATACTGAAGCAAATTTCAAAGGGAGATAATCATTACCTTAAAAAACAGCAGCCATCTTGAATGGAGGGTGGGGCTGTCGGACACAATTTTGAAAGGGACACACCCAGGGACCATCTATGCCAAGTTTGGCTCCATTTGGCCAAGCTGTTTCAGAGAAGATTTTTTTAACATTAGCCAATCAGAAAAAAGAATTAATCTTGGCGGCCATGTTTGTAGGCCAAATGGAACGAAATGGAGAAACTTTATAGAGGACCTTACATAGATGCTTACTGCCAAGTTTGGTTCCATTTGGCCAAGTTGTTTCAGAGGAGAAGATTAAAATATGAAAAAGTTAACGGACGGACGACGGATGCCAAGTGATGGCAATACCTCACATGGCCCTTTGGGTCATGCGAGCTAAAAAATGATGAAAAAAGGGCAATAACTCCTAGACGGGTAATCAGATTTACTTCAAAATTGCAGGGTATGTAGATCTTGACAAGCTGAATATGTTTTCAGTTTACACTCAATATCTATCTCTTATAGTTTTTGAAATAAAGGACAAAAGGTATTAACATTTTGAAAATTTGACGAAAAAAGGGCAATAACTCCAAATTGGGTACTCAGATTAACTTCACAATTACAGGGTATGTAGATCTTAATATGCTGCACATGTTTGCAATTTAAACTTAACCTTTATCTCTAATAGTTTTTGAAATATCAGACAAAAATGTTTAAATTTAAAAAATAAATAAATAAAAAAGGGCGACAACTCCTAGACGGGTAATCAGATTTACTTCAAAATTGCAGGGCATGTAGATCTTGACATGCTGCACATCTTTGCTGTTTAAACTTAATGTCTATCTCTTATAGTTTTTGAAATAAAAAACGAAAAGTATTAAAATTTTGAAAATTTGATGAAAAAAGGGCAATAACTCCAAGATAGGTAATCAGATTTTCTTCAAAATTTCAGGGTAGTTAGATCTTCCTGTGCTGATCATTTTCACCTGCGTCAGATTTCTGATATTATTAACGGTTTTTGAGTTGTTACCAAAAACGTGCAATTTTACCATATTTTCTATTTTTAGTAACAGCGGCCATGTTTGTTGTTTGAATGGAACTAAATGAAGAAGTTTTATAGAGGATCTTACATAGATGCTTCCTGCCAAGTTTGGCTCCATTTGGCCAAGCAGTTTCAGAGGAGAAGATTTTTTTAACATTAGCCAATCAGAAACAAGAATTGCCCTTGGCGGCCATATTTGTTGGCGGAATGGGACGAAATGAAGAAACTTTATAGAGGACCTTATATAGATGCTTTCTGCCAAGTTTGGTTCCATTTGGTTCAGTTGTTTCAGAGGAGTAGATTAAAATATGAAAAGTTAACGGACGGACGACGGACGCCAAGTGATGGCAATACCTCACATGACCCTTTGGGTCAGGTGAGCTAAAAAAGGAAATCTGTTGATCAGAGGAAAAAGTACATATCTGAAAAATTTACAGTATTATATAAACTACAAACCTGCTAATCCTTCATCAAAATCAGCCTTGATAACAAACTCATGGTTTTCTACCTGTGCTAGATCCATAGTTGTTTCTATCATTTCCTGGAACTTGGCAAAGTCCATTAATACTTCCTGGAATATTAAAATAAATATATGAAAACCCCTTAAATATCTAGAACTAGAGGTTAACCTGGTAACTCGGACACTGTTTTGATTCAAGCAAGTACTTAGTTTTTGAGCAAACACTTTTGATTCATATTCCCATAGTTAAACAATGTTCTGAGGTGTTCGCTAACTTGAACTTTCAATCCACACAAAACATGAAAAGTTAGTGAGAGAGCATTCATTAACTATATATTTACCATTTGGTTTCAATCAAGTTCCTAATTTCTGAGAAAAGATATAATTTCATTTTCCCATAAGGTCTGATGTTAAATCTTTGTCCTGCAATAGTGGCCATCTTGGATTTGTAATTTACATATGTATAACATAAATGTGGTAAAAGATCGTCAAACTATTTAGGTTTGCTGTAAAAAAAAGTTCCGTAAAGTATTTTTCAAATAGGGTCCAATGTTAAATTTTGGAGATAACTGTATTGTATTTTAAGCTTTGTGGACGTTAATCGTCGGTTTTACAGTTGCAAATTGAGTTTACCTTGCGACCATAAGAGTTTGAATATAATAACAAACCTTAGCTGGATTAGTAAACAGTTCCATCAATAAACTTTTGTTAGGACCAGTATGACTTTCCAAGGTTTCCAATAAATAAGGTATTTTTTCAACAGCTTGGTACACTCTGTAACAATCCTGAATAAATACAACAGAGTTATATTCTAAAATAATTTAAGTATATATATGATTGAAGGATTCAACAGAGATAAATATTTCATCATAACTGATTTTTCATTAGAACTGAATTCATTTAAGGAATATTTGAAATTGTTGAACAGGTTATACGATATAACCTGGTTTGGGTCAGTTTACGCTTAATAAACCGCGAAACGTTTTATGAAAAGCGTAAGCTGACCCAAACCAGGTTATGCAAGTATAACCTGTTCAACAATTTCAAATATTCCTTATAATTTAATTTTTACTACAAAAATTAATGATTCCTCAATTTTAATTACGATTATATCATGTGACTTTGAATTTTCGTTGGCGGATGAACACGTTGGTGACGTCACAATACCAATCCAGGTTATCGAGTATAACCAAAATTTTCTCCAGGCAGATTGGCTAATCAGATCGAAATATTCAAATCAAATTAAATTATTAAAATAGGACTGTATTTTACTTTTTTAAAAAGCATATTTTTTTATACTAATGTCACAATGGTGCATAATAACATTTTAATATGAGGAAGATATTTCAAAGTTGATAAAAAGCACTTGTATATTTATATATACCATTCGTTTTAATATATTTTTTAATAACTTACATTAAATTTTGAATCAATTATTTTTGTTCAGGGAAGTCATGAAAATATATATTTCTTCTTTCGCCAAAAAAAAAAAAAGCATTTATACACAGTACTTGTAAAGAAGCTTTTTTCCTCTGGAATTTTTTAGCCAGTCTCTGGAAGTCTGGTATTTTTCTGAGCTGGTCTTCCTGTAAAGTTTGTCTTAATTCTGTGTCTTCTATCATGGCTTCAACAACATTCAATCTTTCTTCTGTATAAAAATGTGACACGAGATATTAAAAATAGCAGACGTTTCTAAAAATGGGAATAAGAGAGATCTAATTTACAAAATCATCAAAAATAATCAAATATACAAAAAAATATGAATTTCACAAGAAATATCCACTGAATCTAAATATAAAACAATGATTGTCACACTGGTAAACATTTGATTTCAGCAACTTTCAGCTTAAGATGTACATTTTATGTGTCTGTTTTCATTGAAAAAATTCTAGATTACAGAATGAGGTTTGGTTTATGGTGTTTAACTTTCAACACTATTTCAGTTATATCATGGCGGTCAGTTTTATTGGTGGAGGAAACCGGAGGACCTGGAGAAAACCACCGACAATCTAATTGGTCGAAAAGGTTGTAACCCATATTTATCATATCGTTACATATTCATGCCATTGGGTCACTCACATGTGACCCAAAATGCAGTTTCTACAGATCTCCCATGCCACGACATGTCAGTTTCTACAGATCTCCCATGCCACGACATGTCAGTTTCTACAGATCTCCAGTGCCACGACATGTCAGTTTCTACAGATCTCCCATGCCACGACATGTCAGTTTCTACAGATCTCCCATGCCACGACATGTCAGTTTCTACAGATCTCCCATGCCACGACATGTCAGTTTCTACAGATCTCCCGTGCCACGACATGTCAGTTTCTACAGATCTCCCGTGCCACGACATGTCAGTTTCTACAGATTTCCCATGCCACGACATGTCAGTTTCTACAGATCTCCCCTGCCACGACATGTCAGTTTCTACAGATCTCCTATGCCACGACATGTCAGTTTCTACAGATCTCCCATGCCACGACATGTCAGTTTTTACAGATCTCCCGTGCCACGACATGTCAGTTTCTACAGATCTCCAGTGCCACGACATGTCAGTTTCTACAGATCTCCCGTGCCACGACATGTCAGTTTCTACAGATCTCCCATGCCACGACATGTTAGTTTCTACAGATCTCCTGTGCCACGACATGTCAGTTTCTACAGATCTCCCATGCCACGACATGTCAGTTTCTACAGATCTCCTGTGCCACGACATGTCAGTTTCTACAGATCTCCCATGCCACATGTCCATTAATGGGAGCAGGTGAGAGATGTGATTTTAATCATGATGGATAGCCCAATACAATTGTGTTAGTTTATATAGACTGAAGCACATAATTATACTAACCTATCTTATTAAGATCCACTAATGGCTGTTTCACCCACTGACCCAATAACCTTTGACCTTGAGGTGTTCTACATTTATTTAACAAGCCTAATATACTTTGGTTTCTATTCCCTCCTGAAATTCAAACATAAATATTTATTTTCTAAGGTCGTCATGTGAAATTTAATTGTTTCTCAATATGTGACAAATATACCATATACACAAAAGTTTTAAAATGATAAGAAATTAATTTTTCAAAATGGAGTTACATTCTTGATGAAAATTAAATTTGATATTCTATCTAAATTGTAGGTTTTAGGTTTATTGTATTTAACGCCACTTTCAAAAAATATTTCAGTTATATTGTGGTGGTCAGTTTTATAGGTGGAGGAAGCCAGAGTACTCAGAGAAAACCACTGACCTGTCGCAAGTCACTGACAAACTTTATCACATAATGTTGTATCAAGTACACATCACCATGAGCGGGATTCAAAATCACAACTTAAGTGGTGATAGGCATTGATTGCATAGGTAGTTGTATATCCAACTACCATACGATCAAGGCCCCTCTAAATTGTACAACTCAACAAACATTTAAAACAGGATTTTTTTTTAAATAACGGGAATCTCTTGAGAAATGAGAGATGTTTAACATCCATGAGTCATGTTGTTTTTCATTTCTTTAATTTACAAGAACTTTTCAATTGGTAACTTCAATCTTTTTTTTCAAAGGTTCAATAAAACTGTCAAAAGTTGACAAGTACCTTCAACTGTACTAGGTAACAGATTTAAAGCCCTCACTGCTGCTGCATCAAGTCTCATATACTGTCCCAGATCAAAAGATGATAGCGTAAACTGTGAGAAATTACCCTCATCTGATAAAAGCTACAATGGTAAAATATTTTTAGTGTAGTTATGCTTCAGTGACAGTGATTTCATTTAGGGTTTTCTTCCCAACATCAGTTACAATTAGCTGAGATAAAAATGTAGACAGATGAAAGAGTAAACATCCCTATACAGTACCTCTACAGCTGGTTGGTCTAAGTCTGACACATTTGCTTCTAAATTATTTCAATAAAACTATATCATGGCAAGAACAAGTTACATTCGATGACATGATAGCGATGTACACTTTGTACTAGACCAACATGCTTAGCTGGATTTCAATATATTAAATATTTCAAAATAAACAAATAATACCATTTTGACATAAAATGTCTATACAATTTCATTTCAATCAAATTGTTTTGAAAAGAGCATTTCCTGTTAAATAACATGTTCAATGAAACCTGTTTATACCAAACCCTGAATAAAACAGAATCCTGAATAACTTAAAAATACAGTCCCACTGTAGGAAATCTTTGTTTAATTTAACCTGTATAAAAAGAACACCTGTCTATTCCAAACACAAAAGTACGAAGGAGGTTAAGTTTAGACAGATGTCACTGTATATAGTAAATACCTCTAAATACTTGATGACAGCCGAGAGAGCTCCAATAGCATGACATTTCTCTGTCTCCGCTGTTAAATACAAAATAAATAAATAAATACAAAATAATCATCAAAGTTATTTAACTGAATCACACTACAGGTCTACACAGAGTGAAGTATGATATGACTACAACATGTCAACAGTTGAACAAGTGTGAAGTGTATTTTAAAAGCAAGTGTGGACACAGTATTTTGCCCAACAGTCTACAGATATGTCAGTCCACTTACACATTATCCTAATTCTGAGCCAACCTGCCTTTGTTCTTACTCCTTTATGCAGCGTGTCAGGCGGAGAAGCAACAAATACCAATTTCATAGTCTTTGGTGTGACCAGTACAGGGCTCGAACCCACGACCTATCGCACAAGGCGAGCATGTTAACCATTATATCACTGATGCGGTTTACAATTATTTCAAATCCAACAACTTTTACAGCAAATGAGAAATTTACCAGGCAATTATCAATATTGTAGTTTTCTCTGTTCCGTCTTCCTCAACCATTAAATCTCTACCTATCATGATATAGCTGACAAATTTACAGAAAGTGTCAAATCAGCTATTCTTCTTATCTTTTTATAAACAATATACGAATGTGGCATATCAACTGAAATTCAAGATTGAGATTATAAAAAATAGAATTTAAGATCTCTTCACTTTGAATTCTTTGGATCCTTCTCTTACTTTGATGTATATTCATTATGACATTGTTTATTTCATTATGACTGTGTATTTCATTATGACTGTGTATTTCATTATGACTGTGTATTTCATTATGACATTGTTTATTCCATTATGACATTATTTATTTCATTATGACTGTGTATTTCATTATGACATTGTTTATTTCATTATGACATTGTTTATTTCATTATGACATTGTTTATTTCATTATGGTGTGTATTTCATCTGTGTATTTCATTATCACAGATGGCATTTTACATATACTAGTCTTGGGTGACCTTTACAAATATCTTACGTAATGCAGCACTGTTTTGTTGTTCTCCTTTCTTAAACTTCAGCAGTCTGTTTAAGTCTTGTACTGTATCCTTTGTGGAGAAATCACCTAAAATTAAAATAATAACATCCAGTTAAAACTAGAGGCTCACATGACAGTGTATGGATCACCTGGTCATTCATGCAAATTTTTGAGTGGAAACGAATCTGTGCAGGCTTTTTATTGTTTGTTTATATCTGTATTTGGAGATCCAATTATCAGAGGAGGTGGTTGGGATCTCCTTAACTGGTTTAATCCCACATTTTATTGTTTGTTTGTATTGTTGTTGGAGATTCAATTATCAGAGGAGGATTGTTGGCATCCCATTAACTGGTTTAATTCCACATTTTATTGTTTGTTTGTATTGTTGTTAGAGATCCAATTATCAGAGGAGGATTGTTGGGATCCCATTAACTGGTTTAATTCCACATTTTATTGTTTGTTTGTATTGTTGTTGGAGATCCAATTATCAGAGGAGGATTGTTGGGATCCCATTAACTGGTTTAATTCCACATTTTATTGTTTGTTTGTATTGTTGTTAGAGATCCAATTATCAGAGGATTGTTGGGATCCCATTAACTGGTTTAATCCCACATTTTATTGTTTGTTTGTATTGTTGTTAGAGATTCAATTATCAGAGGAGGATTGTTGGGATTCCATTAACTGGTTTAATCTCACATTTTATTGTTTGTTTGTATTGTTGTTGGAGATCCAATTATCAGAGGAGGATTGTTGGCATCCCATTAACTGGTTTAATCCCACATTTTATTGTTTGTTTGTATTGTTGTTGGAGATCCAATTATCAGAGGAGGATTGTTGGGATCCCATTAACTGGTTTAATCCCACATTTTATTGTTTGTTTGTATTGTTGTTGGAGATCCAATTATCAGAGGAGGATTGTTGGGATTCCATTAACTGGTTTAATCCCACATTTTATTGTTTGTTTGTATTGTTGTTGGAGATCCAATTATCAGAGGAGGATTGTTGGCATCCCATTAACTGGTTTAATTCCACATTTTATTGTTTGTTTGTATTGTTGTTAGAGATCCAATTATCAGAGGAGGATTGTTGGGATCCCATTAACTGGTTTAATTCCACATTTTATTGTTTGATTGTATTGTTGTTGGAGATCCAATTATCAGAGGAGGATTGTTGGGATCCCATTAACTGGTTTAATCCCACATTTTATTGTTTGTTTGTATTGTTGTTAGAGATCCAATTATCAGAGGAGGATTGTTGGCATCCCATTAACTGGTTTAATCCCACATTTTATTGTTTGTTTGTATTGTTGTTGGAGATCCAATTATCAGAGGAGGATTGTTGGGATTCCATTAACTGGTTTAATCCCACATTTTATTGTTTGTTTGTATTGTTGTTGGAGATCCAATTATCAGAGGAGGATTGTTGGGATCCCATTAACTGGTTTAATCCCACATTTTATTGTTGTTGGAGATCCAATTATCAGAGGAGGATTGTTGGGATTCCATTAACTGGTTTAATCCCACATTTTATTGTTTGTTTGTATTGTTGTTGGAGATCCAATTATCAGAGGAGGATTGTTGGCATCCCATTAACTGGTTTAATCCCACATTTTATTGTTTGTTTGTATTGTTGTTGGAGATCCAATTATCAGAGAAGGATTGTTGGCATCCCATTAACTGGTTTAATCCCACATTTTATTGTTTGTTTGTATTGTTGTTGGAGATCCAATTATCAGAGGAGGATTGTTGGGATTCCATTAACTGGTTTAATCCCACATTTTATTGTTTGTTTGTATTGTTGTTGGAGATCCAATTATCAGAGGAGGATTGTTGGGATCCCATTAACTGGTTTAATCCCACATTTTATTGTTTGTTTGTATTGTTGTTGGAGATCCAATTATCAGAGGAGGATTGTTGGGATTCCATTAACTGGTTTAATCCCACATTTTATTGTTTGTTTGTATTGTTGTTGGAGATCCAATTATCAGAGGAGGATTGTTGAAATCCCATTAACTGGTTTAATCTCACATTTTATTGTTTGTTTGTATTGTTGTTGGAGATCCAATTATCAGAGGGGGATTGTTGGGATTCCATTAACTGGTTTAATCTCACATTTTATTGTTTGTTTGTATTGTTGTTGGAGATCCAATTATCAGAGGAGGATTGTTGGCATCCCATTAACTGGTTTAATCCCACATTTTATTGTTTGTTTGTATTGTTGTTGGAGATCCAATTATCAGAGGAGGTGGTTGGCATCCCATTAACTGGTTTAATCTCACATTTTATTGTTTGTTTGTATTGTTGTTGGAGATCCAATTATCAGAGGAGGATTGTTGGGATCCCATTAACTGGTTTAATCTCACATTTTATTGTTTGTTTGTATTGTTGTTGGAGATCCAATTATCAGAGGAGGATTCTTGGCATCCCATTAACTGGTTTAATCTCACATTTTATTGTTTGTTTGTATTGTTGTTGGAGATTCAATTATCAGAGGAGGATTGTTGGGATTCCATTAACTGGTTTAATCACACATTTTATTGTTTGTTTGTATTGTTGTTGGAGATTCAATTATCAGAGGAGGATTCTTGGCATCCCATTAACTGGTTTAATCTCACATTTTATTGTTTGTTTGTATTGTTGTTGGAGATCCAATTATCAGAGGAGGATTCTTGGCATCCCATTAACTGGTTTAATCTCACATTTTATTGTTTGTTTGTATTGTTGTTGGAGATCCAATTATCAGAGGAGGATTGTTGGGATTCCATTAACTGATTTAATCCCACATTTTATTGTTTGTTTGTATTGTTGTTGGAGATCCAATTATCAGAGGAGGATTGTTGGCATCCCATTAACTGGTTTAATCTCACATTTTATTGTTTGTTTGTATTGTTGTTGGAGATTCAATTATCAGAGGAGGATTGTTGGGATTCCATTAACTGGTTTAATCACACATTTTATTGTTTGTTTGTATTGTTGTTGGAGATCCAATTATCAGAGGAGGATTGTTGGCATCCCATTAACTGGTTTAATCTCACATTTTATTGTTTGTTTGTATTGTTGTTGGAGATCCAATTATCAGAGGGGGATTGTTGGGATCCCATTAACTGGTTTAATCTCACATTTTATTGTTTGTTTGTATTGTTGTTGGAGATCCAATTATCAGAGGAGGATTCTTGGCATCCCATTAACTGGTTTAATCCCACATTTTATTGTTTGTTTGTATTGTTGTTGGAGATCCAATTATCAGAGGAGGTGGTTGGCATCCCATTAACTGGTTTAATCTCACATTTTATTGTTTGTTTGTATTGTTGTTGGAGATTCAATTATCAGAGGAGGATTCTTGGCATCCCATTAACTGGTTTAATCTCACATTTTATTGTTTGTTTGTATTGTTGTTGGAGATCCAATTATCAGAGGAGGATTCTTGGCATCCCATTAACTGGTTTAATCCCACATTTTATTGTTTGTTTGTATTGTTGTTGGAGATCCAATTATCAGAGGAGGATTGTTGGCATCCCATTAACTGGTTTAATCTCACATTTTATTGTTTGTTTGTATTGTTATTGGAGATTCAATTATCAGAGGAGGATTGTTGGGATTCCATTAACTGGTTTAATCACACATTTTATTGTTTGTTTGTATTGTTGTTGGAGATCCAATTATCAGAGGAGGATTGTTGGCATCCCATTAACTGGTTTAATCTCACATTTTATTGTTTGTTTGTATTGTTGTTGGAGATCCAATTATCAGAGGAGGTGGTTGGCATCCCATTAACTGGTTTAATCTCACATTTTATTGTTTGTTTGTATTGTTGTTGGAGATCCAATTATCAGAGGGGGATTGTTGGCATCCCATTAACTGGTTTAATCTCACATTTTATTGTTTGTTTGTATTGTTGTTGGAGATCCAATTATCAGAGGAGGATTGTTGGCATCCCATTAACTGGTTTAATCCCACATTTTATTGTTTGTTTGTATTGTTGTTGGAGATCCAATTATCAGAGGAGGTGATTGGCATCCCATTAACTGGTTTAATCTCACATTTTATTGTTTGTTTGTATTGTTGTTGGAGATCCAATTATCAGAGGGGGATTGTTGGCATCCCATTAACTGGTTTAATCTCACATTTTATTGTTTGTTTGTATTGTTGTTGGAGATCCAATTATCAGAGGAGGATTGTTGGCATCCCATTAACTGGTTTAATCTCACATTTTATTGTTTGTTTGTATTGTTGTTGGAGATCCAATTATCAGAGGAGGTGGTTGGCATCCCATTAACTGGTTTAATCCCACATTTTATTGTTTGTTTGTATTGTTGTTGGAGATCCAATTATCAGAGGAGGATTGTTGGGATCCCATTAACTGGTTTAATCTCACATTTTATTGTTTGTTTGTATTGTTGTTGGAGATTCAATTATCAGAGGAGGATTGTTGGCATCCCATTAACTGGTTTAATCCCACATTTTATTGTTTGTTTGTATTGTTGTTGGAGATCCAATTATCAGAGGAGGATTGTTGGCATCCCATTAACTGGTTTAATCCCACATTTTATTGTTTGTTTGTATTGTTGTTGGAGATCCAATTATCAGAGGAGGTGGTTGGCATCCCATTAACTGGTTTAATCCCACATTTTATTGTTTGTTTGTATTGTTGTTGGAGATCCAATTATCAGAGGAGGATTCTTGGCATCCCATTAACTGGTTTAATCTCACATTTTATTGTTTGTTTGTATTGTTGTTGGAGATCCAATTATCAGAGGAGGATTGTTGGCATCCCATTAACTGGTTTAATCTCACATTTTATTGTTTGTTTGTATTGTTGTTAGAGATCCAATTATCAGAGGAGGATTGTTGGGATCCCATTAACTGGTTTAATCTCACATTTTATTGTTTGTTTGTATTGTTGTTGGAGATTCAATTATCAGAGGAGGATTGTTGGGATTCCATTAACTGGTTTAATCTCACATTTTATTGTTTGTTTGTATTGTTGTTGGAGATCCAATTATCAGAGGAGGATTGTTGGGATTCCATTAACTGGTTTAATCCCACATTTTATTGTTTGTTTGTATTGTTGTTGGAGATCCAATTATCAGAGGAGGATTCTTGGCATCCCATTAACTGGTTTAATCTCACATTTTATTGTTTGTTTGTATTGTTGTTGGAGATTCAATTATCAGAGGAGGATTGTTGGCATCCCATTAACTGGTTTAATCTCACATTTTATTGTTTGTTTGTATTGTTGTTGGAGATCCAATTATCAGAGGAGGATTGTTGGCATCCCATTAACTGGTTTAATCTCACATTTTATTGTTTGTTTGTATTGTTGTTGGAGATTCAATTATCAGAGGAGGATTGTTTGGATCCCATTAACTGGTTTAATCCCACATTTTATTGTTTGTTTGTATTGTTGTTGGAGATCCAATTATCAGAGGAGGATTGTTGGGATTCCATTAACTGGTTTAATCCCACATTTTATTGTTTGTTTGTATTGTTGTTGGAGATCCAATTATCAGAGGAGGATTGTTGGGATTCCATTAACTGGTTTAATCTCACATTTTATTGTTTGTTTGTATTGTTGTTGGAGATCCAATTATCAGAGGATTGTTGGGATTCCATTAACTGGTTTAATCCCACATTTTATTGTTTGTTTGTATTGTTGTTGGAGATTCAATTATCAGAGGAGGATTGTTGGCATCCCATTAACTGGTTTAATCTCACATTTTATTGTTTGTTTGTATTGTTGTTGGAGATTCAATTATCAGAGGAGGATTGTTTGGATCCCATTAACTGGTTTAATCTCACATTTTATTGTTTGTTTGTATTGTTGTTGGAGATTCAATTATCAGAGGAGGATTGTTGGCATCCCATTAACTGGTTTAATCCCACATTTTATTGTTTGTTTGTATTGTTGTTGGAGATCCAATTATCAGAGGAGGATTGTTGGGATTCCATTAACTGGTTTAATCCCACATTTTATTGTTTGTTTGTATTGTTGTTGGAGATCCAATTATCAGAGGAGGATTGTTGGGATTCCATTAACTGGTTTAATCTCACATTTTATTGTTTGTTTGTATTGTTGTTGGAGATTCAATTATCAGAGGAGGATTGTTGGCATCCCATTAACTGGTTTATCTCATTATATTGTTTGTTTGTATTGTTGTTGGAGATTCAATTATCAGAGGAGGATTGTTTGGATCCCATTAACTGGTTTAATCCCACATTTTATTGTTTGTTTGTATTGTTGTTGGAGATCCAATTATCAGAGGAGGATTGTTGGGATTCCATTAACTGGTTTAATCCCACATTTTATTGTTTGTTTGTATTGTTGTTGGAGATCCAATTATCAGAGGAGGATTCTTGGCATCCCATTAACTGGTTTAATCTCACATTTTATTGTTTGTTTGTATTGTTGTTGGAGATCCAATTATCAGAGGAGGATTGTTGGGATCCCATTAACTGGTTTAATCTCACATTTTATTGTTTGTTTGTATTGTTGTTGGAGATCAAATTATCAGAGGAGGATTGTTGGGATTCCATTAACTGGTTTAATCTCACATTTTATTGTTTGTTTGTATTGTTGTTGGAGATTCAATTATCAGAGGAGGATTGTTGGGATTCCATTAACTGGTTTAATCTCACATTTTATTGTTTGTTTGTATTGTTGTTGGAGATCCAATTATCAGAGGAGGATTGTTGGGATTCCATTAACTGGTTTAATCTCACATTTTATTGTTTGTTTGTATTGTTGTTGGAGATCCAATTATCAGAGGAGGATTGTTGGGATCCCATTAACTGGTTTAATCTCACATTTTATTGTTTGTTTGTATTGTTGTTGGAGATCCAATTATCAGAGGAGGATTGTTGGGATCCCATTAACTGGTTTAATCTCACATTTTATTGTTTGTTTGTATTGTTGTTGGAGATCCAATTATCAGAGGAGGATTGTTGGCATCCCATTAACTGGTTTAATCTCACATTTTATTGTTTGTTTGTATTGTTGTTGGAGATCCAATTATCAGAGGAGGATTCTTGGCATCCCATTAACTGGTTTAATCCCACATTTTATTGTTTGTTTGTATTGTTGTTGGAGATCCAATTATCAGAGGAGGATTGTTGGCATCCCATTAACTGGTTTCATCTCACATTTTATTGTTTGTTTGTATTGTTGTTGGAGATCCAATTATCAGAGGAGGATTCTTGGCATCCCATTAACTGGTTTAATCCCACATTTTATTGTTTGTTTGTATTGTTGTTGGAGATCCAATTATCAGAGGAGGATTGTTGGGATTCCATTAACTGGTTTAATCTCACATTTTATTGTTTGTTTGTATTGTTGTTGGAGATCCAATTATCAGAGGAGGATTGTTGGCATCCCATTAACTGGTTTAATCCCACATTTTATTGTTTGTTTGTATTGTTGTTGGAGATCCAATTATCAGAGGAGGATTGTTGGGATCCCATTAACTGGTTTAATCTCACATTTTATTGTTTGTTTGTATTGTTGTTGGAGATTCAATTATCAGAGGATTGTTGGGATCCCATTAACTGGTTTAATCTCACATTTTATTGTTTGTTTGTATTGTTGTTGGAGATCCAATTATCAGAGGAGGATTGTTGGCATCCCATTAACTGGTTTAATCTCACATTTTATTGTTTGTTTGTATTGTTGTTGGAGATCCAATTATCAGAGGAGGATTCTTGGCATCCCATTAACTGGTTTAATCCCACATTTTATTGTTTGTTTGTATTGTTGTTGGAGATCCAATTATCAGAGGAGGATTGTTGGCATCCCATTAACTGGTTTAATCTCACATTTTATTGTTTGTTTGTATTGTTGTTGGAGATCCAATTATCAGAGGAGGATTGTTGGCATCCCATTAACTGGTTTAATCCCACATTTTATTGTTTGTTTGTATTGTTGTTGGAGATCCAATTATCAGAGGAGGATTGTTGGCATCCCATTAACTGGTTTAATCTCACATTTTATTGTTTGTTTGTATTGTTGTTGGAGATCCAATTATCAGAGGAGGATTCTTGGCATCCCATTAACTGGTTTAATCTCACATTTTATTGTTTGTTTGTATTGTTGTTGGAGATCCAATTATCAGAGGAGGTGGTTGGCATCCCATTAACTGGTTTAATCTCACATTTTATTGTTTGTTTGTATTGTTGTTGGAGATCCAATTATCAGAGGAGGATTCTTGGCATCCCATTAACTGGTTTAATCCCACATTTTATTGTTTGTTTGTATTGTTGTTGGAGATCCAATTATCAGAGGAGGATTGTTGGCATCCCATTAACTGGTTTAATCTCACATTTTATTGTTTGTTTGTATTGTTGTTGGAGATCCAATTATCAGAGGAGGATTGTTGGCATCCCATTAACTGGTTTAATCTCACATTTTATTGTTTGTTTGTATTGTTGTTGGAGATCCAATTATCAGAGGAGGATTGTTGGCATCCCATTAACTGGTTTAATCTCACATTTTATTGTTTGTTTGTATTGTTGTTGGAGATTCAATTATCAGAGGAGGATTGTTGGCATCCCATTAACTGGTTTAATCTCACATTTTATTGTTTGTTTGTATTGTTGTTGGAGATCCAATTATCAGAGGAGGATTGTTGGGATTCCATTAACTGGTTTAATCTCACATTTTATTGTTTGTTTGTATTGTTGTTGGAGATCCAATTATCAGAGGGGGATTGTTGGCATCCCATTAACTGGTTTAATCTCACATTTTATTGTTTGTTTGTATTGTTGTTGGAGATCCAATTATCAGAGGGGGATTGTTGGCATCCCATTAACTGGTTTAATCCCACATTTTATTGTTTGTTTGTATTGTTGTTGGAGATCCAATTATCAGAGGAGGATTGTTGGGATCCCATTAACTGGTTTAATCTCACATTTTATTGTTTGTTTGTATTGTTGTTGGAGATCCAATTATCAGAGGAGGATTGTTGGGATCCCATTAACTGGTTTAATCCCACATTTTATTGTTTGTTTGTATTGTTGTTGGAGATCCAATTATCAGAGGAGGATTGTTGGCATCCCATTAACTGGTTTAATCTCACATTTTATTGTTTGTTTGTATTGTTGTTGGAGATCCAATTATCAGAGGAGGATTGTTGGGATCCCATTAACTGGTTTAATTTCACATTTTATTGTTTGTTTGTATTGTTGTTGGAGATCCAATTATCAGAGGGGGATTGTTGGCATCCCATTAACTGGTTTAATCTCACATTTTATTGTTTGTTTGTATTGTTGTTGGAGATCCAATTATCAGAGGGGGATTGTTGGGATCCCATTAACTGGTTTAATCTCACATTTTATTGTTTGTTTGTATTGTTGTTGGAGATCCAATTATCAGAGGAGGATTCTTGGCATCCCATTAACTGGTTTAATCCCACATTTTATTGTTTGTTTGTATTGTTGTTGGAGATCCAATTATCAGAGGAGGTGGTTGGCATCCCATTAACTGGTTTAATCCCACATTTTATTGTTTGTTTGTATTGTTGTTGGAGATCCAATTATCAGAGGAGGATTCTTGGCATCCCATTAACTGGTTTAATCTCACATTTTATTGTTTGTTTGTATTGTTGTTGGAGATCCAATTATCAGAGGAGGATTGTTGGGATTCCATTAACTGATTTAATCCCACATTTTATTGTTTGTTTGTATTGTTGTTGGAGATCCAATTATCAGAGGAGGATTGTTGGCATCCCATTAACTGGTTTAATCTCACATTTTATTGTTTGTTTGTATTGTTGTTGGAGATTCAATTATCAGAGGAGGATTGTTGGGATTCCATTAACTGGTTTAATCACACATTTTATTGTTTGTTTGTATTGTTGTTGGAGATCCAATTATCAGAGGAGGATTGTTGGCATCCCATTAACTGGTTTAATCTCACATTTTATTGTTTGTTTGTATTGTTGTTGGAGATCCAATTATCAGAGGGGGATTGTTGGGATCCCATTAACTGGTTTAATCTCACATTTTATTGTTTGTTTGTATTGTTGTTGGAGATCCAATTATCAGAGGAGGATTCTTGGCATCCCATTAACTGGTTTAATCCCACATTTTATTGTTTGTTTGTATTGTTGTTGGAGATCCAATTATCAGAGGAGGTGGTTGGCATCCCATTAACTGGTTTAATCTCACATTTTATTGTTTGTTTGTATTGTTGTTGGAGATTCAATTATCAGAGGAGGATTCTTGGCATCCCATTAACTGGTTTAATCTCACATTTTATTGTTTGTTTGTATTGTTGTTGGAGATCCAATTATCAGAGGAGGATTCTTGGCATCCCATTAACTGGTTTAATCCCACATTTTATTGTTTGTTTGTATTGTTGTTGGAGATCCAATTATCAGAGGAGGATTGTTGGCATCCCATTAACTGGTTTAATCTCACATTTTATTGTTTGTTTGTATTGTTATTGGAGATTCAATTATCAGAGGAGGATTGTTGGGATTCCATTAACTGGTTTAATCACACATTTTATTGTTTGTTTGTATTGTTGTTGGAGATCCAATTATCAGAGGAGGATTGTTGGCATCCCATTAACTGGTTTAATCTCACATTTTATTGTTTGTTTGTATTGTTGTTGGAGATCCAATTATCAGAGGAGGTGGTTGGCATCCCATTAACTGGTTTAATCTCACATTTTATTGTTTGTTTGTATTGTTGTTGGAGATCCAATTATCAGAGGGGGATTGTTGGCATCCCATTAACTGGTTTAATCTCACATTTTATTGTTTGTTTGTATTGTTGTTGGAGATCCAATTATCAGAGGAGGATTGTTGGCATCCCATTAACTGGTTTAATCCCACATTTTATTGTTTGTTTGTATTGTTGTTGGAGATCCAATTATCAGAGGAGGTGATTGGCATCCCATTAACTGGTTTAATCTCACATTTTATTGTTTGTTTGTATTGTTGTTGGAGATCCAATTATCAGAGGGGGATTGTTGGCATCCCATTAACTGGTTTAATCTCACATTTTATTGTTTGTTTGTATTGTTGTTGGAGATCCAATTATCAGAGGAGGATTGTTGGCATCCCATTAACTGGTTTAATCTCACATTTTATTGTTTGTTTGTATTGTTGTTGGAGATCCAATTATCAGAGGAGGTGGTTGGCATCCCATTAACTGGTTTAATCCCACATTTTATTGTTTGTTTGTATTGTTGTTGGAGATCCAATTATCAGAGGAGGATTGTTGGGATCCCATTAACTGGTTTAATCTCACATTTTATTGTTTGTTTGTATTGTTGTTGGAGATTCAATTATCAGAGGAGGATTGTTGGCATCCCATTAACTGGTTTAATCCCACATTTTATTGTTTGTTTGTATTGTTGTTGGAGATCCAATTATCAGAGGAGGATTGTTGGCATCCCATTAACTGGTTTAATCCCACATTTTATTGTTTGTTTGTATTGTTGTTGGAGATCCAATTATCAGAGGAGGTGGTTGGCATCCCATTAACTGGTTTAATCCCACATTTTATTGTTTGTTTGTATTGTTGTTGGAGATCCAATTATCAGAGGAGGATTCTTGGCATCCCATTAACTGGTTTAATCTCACATTTTATTGTTTGTTTGTATTGTTGTTGGAGATCCAATTATCAGAGGAGGATTGTTGGCATCCCATTAACTGGTTTAATCTCACATTTTATTGTTTGTTTGTATTGTTGTTAGAGATCCAATTATCAGAGGAGGATTGTTGGGATCCCATTAACTGGTTTAATCTCACATTTTATTGTTTGTTTGTATTGTTGTTGGAGATTCAATTATCAGAGGAGGATTGTTGGGATTCCATTAACTGGTTTAATCTCACATTTTATTGTTTGTTTGTATTGTTGTTGGAGATCCAATTATCAGAGGAGGATTGTTGGGATTCCATTAACTGGTTTAATCCCACATTTTATTGTTTGTTTGTATTGTTGTTGGAGATCCAATTATCAGAGGAGGATTCTTGGCATCCCATTAACTGGTTTAATCTCACATTTTATTGTTTGTTTGTATTGTTGTTGGAGATTCAATTATCAGAGGAGGATTGTTGGCATCCCATTAACTGGTTTAATCTCACATTTTATTGTTTGTTTGTATTGTTGTTGGAGATCCAATTATCAGAGGAGGATTGTTGGCATCCCATTAACTGGTTTAATCTCACATTTTATTGTTTGTTTGTATTGTTGTTGGAGATTCAATTATCAGAGGAGGATTGTTTGGATCCCATTAACTGGTTTAATCCCACATTTTATTGTTTGTTTGTATTGTTGTTGGAGATCCAATTATCAGAGGAGGATTGTTGGGATTCCATTAACTGGTTTAATCCCACATTTTATTGTTTGTTTGTATTGTTGTTGGAGATCCAATTATCAGAGGAGGATTGTTGGGATTCCATTAACTGGTTTAATCTCACATTTTATTGTTTGTTTGTATTGTTGTTGGAGATCCAATTATCAGAGGATTGTTGGGATTCCATTAACTGGTTTAATCCCACATTTTATTGTTTGTTTGTATTGTTGTTGGAGATTCAATTATCAGAGGAGGATTGTTGGCATCCCATTAACTGGTTTAATCTCACATTTTATTGTTTGTTTGTATTGTTGTTGGAGATTCAATTATCAGAGGAGGATTGTTTGGATCCCATTAACTGGTTTAATCTCACATTTTATTGTTTGTTTGTATTGTTGTTGGAGATTCAATTATCAGAGGAGGATTGTTGGCATCCCATTAACTGGTTTAATCCCACATTTTATTGTTTGTTTGTATTGTTGTTGGAGATCCAATTATCAGAGGAGGATTGTTGGGATTCCATTAACTGGTTTAATCCCACATTTTATTGTTTGTTTGTATTGTTGTTGGAGATCCAATTATCAGAGGAGGATTGTTGGGATTCCATTAACTGGTTTAATCTCACATTTTATTGTTTGTTTGTATTGTTGTTGGAGATTCAATTATCAGAGGAGGATTGTTGGCATCCCATTAACTGGTTTATCTCATTATATTGTTTGTTTGTATTGTTGTTGGAGATTCAATTATCAGAGGAGGATTGTTTGGATCCCATTAACTGGTTTAATCCCACATTTTATTGTTTGTTTGTATTGTTGTTGGAGATCCAATTATCAGAGGAGGATTGTTGGGATTCCATTAACTGGTTTAATCCCACATTTTATTGTTTGTTTGTATTGTTGTTGGAGATCCAATTATCAGAGGAGGATTCTTGGCATCCCATTAACTGGTTTAATCTCACATTTTATTGTTTGTTTGTATTGTTGTTGGAGATCCAATTATCAGAGGAGGATTGTTGGGATCCCATTAACTGGTTTAATCTCACATTTTATTGTTTGTTTGTATTGTTGTTGGAGATCAAATTATCAGAGGAGGATTGTTGGGATTCCATTAACTGGTTTAATCTCACATTTTATTGTTTGTTTGTATTGTTGTTGGAGATTCAATTATCAGAGGAGGATTGTTGGGATTCCATTAACTGGTTTAATCTCACATTTTATTGTTTGTTTGTATTGTTGTTGGAGATCCAATTATCAGAGGAGGATTGTTGGGATTCCATTAACTGGTTTAATCTCACATTTTATTGTTTGTTTGTATTGTTGTTGGAGATCCAATTATCAGAGGAGGATTGTTGGGATCCCATTAACTGGTTTAATCTCACATTTTATTGTTTGTTTGTATTGTTGTTGGAGATCCAATTATCAGAGGAGGATTGTTGGGATCCCATTAACTGGTTTAATCTCACATTTTATTGTTTGTTTGTATTGTTGTTGGAGATCCAATTATCAGAGGAGGATTGTTGGCATCCCATTAACTGGTTTAATCTCACATTTTATTGTTTGTTTGTATTGTTGTTGGAGATCCAATTATCAGAGGAGGATTCTTGGCATCCCATTAACTGGTTTAATCCCACATTTTATTGTTTGTTTGTATTGTTGTTGGAGATCCAATTATCAGAGGAGGATTGTTGGCATCCCATTAACTGGTTTCATCTCACATTTTATTGTTTGTTTGTATTGTTGTTGGAGATCCAATTATCAGAGGAGGATTCTTGGCATCCCATTAACTGGTTTAATCCCACATTTTATTGTTTGTTTGTATTGTTGTTGGAGATCCAATTATCAGAGGAGGATTGTTGGGATTCCATTAACTGGTTTAATCTCACATTTTATTGTTTGTTTGTATTGTTGTTGGAGATCCAATTATCAGAGGAGGATTGTTGGCATCCCATTAACTGGTTTAATCCCACATTTTATTGTTTGTTTGTATTGTTGTTGGAGATCCAATTATCAGAGGAGGATTGTTGGGATCCCATTAACTGGTTTAATCTCACATTTTATTGTTTGTTTGTATTGTTGTTGGAGATTCAATTATCAGAGGATTGTTGGGATCCCATTAACTGGTTTAATCTCACATTTTATTGTTTGTTTGTATTGTTGTTGGAGATCCAATTATCAGAGGAGGATTGTTGGCATCCCATTAACTGGTTTAATCTCACATTTTATTGTTTGTTTGTATTGTTGTTGGAGATCCAATTATCAGAGGAGGATTCTTGGCATCCCATTAACTGGTTTAATCCCACATTTTATTGTTTGTTTGTATTGTTGTTGGAGATCCAATTATCAGAGGAGGATTGTTGGCATCCCATTAACTGGTTTAATCTCACATTTTATTGTTTGTTTGTATTGTTGTTGGAGATCCAATTATCAGAGGAGGATTGTTGGCATCCCATTAACTGGTTTAATCCCACATTTTATTGTTTGTTTGTATTGTTGTTGGAGATCCAATTATCAGAGGAGGATTGTTGGCATCCCATTAACTGGTTTAATCTCACATTTTATTGTTTGTTTGTATTGTTGTTGGAGATCCAATTATCAGAGGAGGATTCTTGGCATCCCATTAACTGGTTTAATCTCACATTTTATTGTTTGTTTGTATTGTTGTTGGAGATCCAATTATCAGAGGAGGTGGTTGGCATCCCATTAACTGGTTTAATCTCACATTTTATTGTTTGTTTGTATTGTTGTTGGAGATCCAATTATCAGAGGAGGATTCTTGGCATCCCATTAACTGGTTTAATCCCACATTTTATTGTTTGTTTGTATTGTTGTTGGAGATCCAATTATCAGAGGAGGATTGTTGGCATCCCATTAACTGGTTTAATCTCACATTTTATTGTTTGTTTGTATTGTTGTTGGAGATCCAATTATCAGAGGAGGATTGTTGGCATCCCATTAACTGGTTTAATCTCACATTTTATTGTTTGTTTGTATTGTTGTTGGAGATCCAATTATCAGAGGAGGATTGTTGGCATCCCATTAACTGGTTTAATCTCACATTTTATTGTTTGTTTGTATTGTTGTTGGAGATTCAATTATCAGAGGAGGATTGTTGGCATCCCATTAACTGGTTTAATCTCACATTTTATTGTTTGTTTGTATTGTTGTTGGAGATCCAATTATCAGAGGAGGATTGTTGGGATTCCATTAACTGGTTTAATCTCACATTTTATTGTTTGTTTGTATTGTTGTTGGAGATCCAATTATCAGAGGGGGATTGTTGGCATCCCATTAACTGGTTTAATCTCACATTTTATTGTTTGTTTGTATTGTTGTTGGAGATCCAATTATCAGAGGGGGATTGTTGGCATCCCATTAACTGGTTTAATCCCACATTTTATTGTTTGTTTGTATTGTTGTTGGAGATCCAATTATCAGAGGAGGATTGTTGGGATCCCATTAACTGGTTTAATCTCACATTTTATTGTTTGTTTGTATTGTTGTTGGAGATCCAATTATCAGAGGAGGATTGTTGGGATCCCATTAACTGGTTTAATCCCACATTTTATTGTTTGTTTGTATTGTTGTTGGAGATCCAATTATCAGAGGAGGATTGTTGGCATCCCATTAACTGGTTTAATCTCACATTTTATTGTTTGTTTGTATTGTTGTTGGAGATCCAATTATCAGAGGAGGATTGTTGGGATCCCATTAACTGGTTTAATTTCACATTTTATTGTTTGTTTGTATTGTTGTTGGAGATCCAATTATCAGAGGGGGATTGTTGGCATCCCATTAACTGGTTTAATCTCACATTTTATTGTTTGTTTGTATTGTTGTTGGAGATCCAATTATCAGAGGGGGATTGTTGGGATCCCATTAACTGGTTTAATCTCACATTTTATTGTTTGTTTGTATTGTTGTTGGAGATCCAATTATCAGAGGAGGATTCTTGGCATCCCATTAACTGGTTTAATCCCACATTTTATTGTTTGTTTGTATTGTTGTTGGAGATCCAATTATCAGAGGAGGATTGTTGGCATCCCATTAACTGGTTTAATCCCACATTTTATTGTTTGTTTGTATTGTTGTTGGAGATCCAATTATCAGAGGAGGATTGTTGGCATCCCATTAACTGGTTTAATCTCACATTTTATTGTTTGTTTGTATTGTTGTTGGAGATCCAATTATCAGAGGAGGATTGTTGGCATCCCATTAACTGGTTTAATCTCACATTTTATTATTTGTTTGTATTGTTGTTGGAGATCCAATTATCAGAGGAGGATTGTTGGCATCCCATTAACTGGTTTAATCTCACATTTTATTGTTTGTTTGTATTGTTGTTGGAGATCCAATTATCAGAGGAGGATTGTTGGCATCCCATTAACTGGTTTAATCTCACATTTTATTGTTTGTTTGTATTGTTGTTGGAGATCCAATTATCAGAGGAGGATTGTTGGCATCCCATTAACTGGTTTAATCTCACATTTTATTGTTTGTTTGTATTGTTGTTGGAGATCCAATTATCAGAGGAGGATTGTTGGCATCCCATTAACTGGTTTAATCTCACATTTTATTGTTTGTTTGTATTGTTGTTGGAGATCCAATTATCAGAGGGGGATTGTTGGGATCCCATTAACTGGTTTAATCTCACATTTTATTGTTTGTTTGTATTGTTGTTGGAGATCCAATTATCAGAGGGGGATTGTTGGGATCCCATTAACTGGTTTAATCTCACATTTTATTGTTTGTTTGTATTGTTGTTGGAGATCCAATTATCAGAGGAGGATTCTTGGCATCCCATTAACTGGTTTAATCCCACATTTTATTGTTTGTTTGTATTGTTGTTGGAGATCCAATTATCAGAGGAGGATTCTTGGCATCCCATTAACTGGTTTAATCCCACATTTTATTGTTTGTTTGTATTGTTGTTGGAGATCCAATTATCAGAGGAGGATTGTTGGCATCCCATTAACTGGTTTAATCTCACATTTTATTGTTTGTTTGTATTGTTGTTGGAGATCCAATTATCAGAGGAGGATTGTTGGCATCCCATTAACTGGTTTAATCTCACATTTTATTGTTTGTTTGTATTGTTGTTGGAGATCCAATTATCAGAGGAGGATTGTTGGCATCCCATTAACTGGTTTAATCTCACATTTTATTGTTTGTTTGTATTGTTGTTGGAGATCCAATTATCAGAGGAGGATTCTTGGCATCCCATTAACTGGTTTAATCCCACATTTTATTGTTTGTTTGTATTGTTGTTGGAGATCCAATTATCAGAGGAGGATTGTTGGGATCCCATTAACTGGTTTAATCCCACATTTTAATGTTTGTTTGTATTGTTGTTGGAGATCCAATTATCAGAGGAGGATTGTTGGGATTCCATTAACTGGTTTAATCCCACATTTTAATGTTTGTTTGTATTGTTGTTGGAGATCCAATTATCAGAGGGGGATTGTTGGCATCCCATTAACTGGTTTAATCCCACATTTTAATGTTTGTTTGTATTGTTGTTGGAGATTCAATTATCAGAGGAGGATTGTTGGGATCCCATTAACTGGTTTAATCTCACATTTTAATGTTTGTTTGTATTGTTGTTGGAGATCCAATTTTCAGAGGAGGATTGTTGGGATTCCATTAACTGGTTTAATCCCACATTTTAATGTTTGTTTGTATTGTTGTTGGAGATCCAATTATCAGAGGGGGATTGTTGGCATCCCATTAACTGGTTTAATCCCACATTTTAATGTTTGTTTGTATTGTTGTTGGAGATCCAATTATCAGAGGAGGATTGTTGGGATTCCATTAACTGGTTTAATCCCACATTTTAATGTTTGTTTGTATTGTTGTTGGAGATCCAATTATCAGAGGGGGATTGTTGGCATCCCATTAACTGGTTTAATCCCACATTTTAATGTTTGTTTGTATTGTTGTTGGAGATCCAATTATCAGAGGAGGATTGTTGGGATTCCATTAACTGGTTTAATCTCACATTTTATTGTTTGTTTGTATTGTTGTTGGAGATCCAATTATCAGAGGAGGATTGTTGGGATCCCATTAACTGGTTTAATCTCACATTTTATTGTTTGTTTGTATTGTTGTTGGAGATCCAATTATCAGAGGAGGATTGTTGGCATCCCATTAACTGGTTTAATCCCACATTTTATTGTTTGTTTGTATTGTTGTTGGAGATCCAATTATCAGAGGAGGATTCTTGGGATCCCATTAACTGGTTTAATCACCCATTTTATTGTTTGTTTGTATTGTTGTTGGAGATCCAATTATCAGAGGAGGATTGTTGGCATCCCATTAACTGGTTTAATCTCACATTTTATTGTTTGTTTGTATTGTTGTTGGAGATCCAATTATCAGAGGATTCTTGGGATCCCATTAACTGGTTTAATCCCACATTTTATTGTTTGTTTGTATTGTTGTTGGAGATCCAATTATCAGAGGAGGATTCTTGGCATCCCATTAACTGGTTTAATCCCACATTTTATTGTTTGTTTGTATTGTTGTTGGAGATCCAATTATCAGAGGAGGATTGTTGGCATCCCATTAACTGGTTTAATCTCACATTTTATTGTTTGTTTGTATTGTTGTTGGAGATCCAATTATCAGAGGAGGATTGTTGGCATCCCATTAACTGGTTTAATCTCACATTTTATTGTTTGTTTGTATTGTTGTTGGAGATCCAATTATCAGAGGAGGATTGTTGGCATCCCATTAACTGGTTTAATCTCACATTTTATTGTTTGTTTGTATTGTTGTTGGAGATCCAATTATCAGAGGAGGATTCTTGGCATCCCATTAACTGGTTTAATCCCACATTTTATTGTTTGTTTGTATTGTTGTTGGAGATCCAATTATCAGAGGAGGATTGTTGGGATCCCATTAACTGGTTTAATCCCACATTTTAATGTTTGTTTGTATTGTTGTTGGAGATCCAATTATCAGAGGAGGATTGTTGGGATTCCATTAACTGGTTTAATCCCACATTTTAATGTTTGTTTGTATTGTTGTTGGAGATCCAATTATCAGAGGGGGATTGTTGGCATCCCATTAACTGGTTTAATCCCACATTTTAATGTTTGTTTGTATTGTTGTTGGAGATTCAATTATCAGAGGAGGATTGTTGGGATCCCATTAACTGGTTTAATCTCACATTTTAATGTTTGTTTGTATTGTTGTTGGAGATCCAATTTTCAGAGGAGGATTGTTGGGATTCCATTAACTGGTTTAATCCCACATTTTAATGTTTGTTTGTATTGTTGTTGGAGATCCAATTATCAGAGGGGGATTGTTGGCATCCCATTAACTGGTTTAATCCCACATTTTAATGTTTGTTTGTATTGTTGTTGGAGATCCAATTATCAGAGGAGGATTGTTGGGATTCCATTAACTGGTTTAATCCCACATTTTAATGTTTGTTTGTATTGTTGTTGGAGATCCAATTATCAGAGGGGGATTGTTGGCATCCCATTAACTGGTTTAATCCCACATTTTAATGTTTGTTTGTATTGTTGTTGGAGATCCAATTATCAGAGGAGGATTGTTGGGATTCCATTAACTGGTTTAATCTCACATTTTATTGTTTGTTTGTATTGTTGTTGGAGATCCAATTATCAGAGGAGGATTGTTGGGATCCCATTAACTGGTTTAATCTCACATTTTATTGTTTGTTTGTATTGTTGTTGGAGATCCAATTATCAGAGGAGGATTGTTGGCATCCCATTAACTGGTTTAATCCCACATTTTATTGTTTGTTTGTATTGTTGTTGGAGATCCAATTATCAGAGGAGGATTCTTGGGATCCCATTAACTGGTTTAATCACCCATTTTATTGTTTGTTTGTATTGTTGTTGGAGATCCAATTATCAGAGGAGGATTGTTGGCATCCCATTAACTGGTTTAATCTCACATTTTATTGTTTGTTTGTATTGTTGTTGGAGATCCAATTATCAGAGGATTCTTGGGATCCCATTAACTGGTTTAATCCCACATTTTATTGTTTGTTTGTATTGTTGTTGGAGATCCAATTATCAGAGGAGGATTCTTGGCATCCCATTAACTGGTTTAATCCCACATTTTATTGTTTGTTTGTATTGTTGTTGGAGATCCAATTATCAGAGGAGGATTCTTGGGATCCCATTAACTGGTTTAATCCCACATTTTATTGTTTGTTTGTATTGTTGTTGGAGATTCAATTATCAGAGGAGGATTCTTGGCATCCCATTAACTGGTTTAATCCCACATTTTATTGTTTGTTTGTATTGTTGTTGGAGATCCAATTATCAGAGGAGGATTGTTGGCATCCCATTAACTGGTTTAATCTCACATTTTATTGTTTGTTTGTATTGTTGTTGGAGATCCAATTATCAGAGGAGGATTGTTGGGATTCCATTAACTGGTTTAATCCCACATTTTATTGTTTGTTTGTATTGTTGTTGGAGATCCAATTATCAGAGGAGGATTCTTGGCATCCCATTAACTGGTTTAATCCCACATTTTATTGTTTGTTTGTATTGTTGTTGGAGATCCAATTATCAGAGGAGGATTGTTGGGATTCCATTAACTGGTTTAATCCCACATTTTATTGTTTGTTTGTATTGTTGTTGGAGATCCAATTATCAGAGGAGGATTGTTGGCATCCCATTAACTGGTTTAATCCCACATTTTAATGTTTGTTTGTATTGTTGTTGGAGATCCAATTATCAGAGGAGGATTGTTGGGATTCCATTAACTGGTTTAATCCCACATTTTATTGTTTGTTTGTATTGTTGTTGGAGATCCAATTATCAGAGGAGGATTGTTGGGATTCCATTAACTGGTTTAATCCCACATTTTATTGTTTGTTTGTATTGTTGTTGGAGATCCAATTATCAGAGGAGGATTGTTGGCATCCCATTAACTGGTTTAATCCCACATTTTAATGTTTGTTTGTATTGTTGTTGGAGATCCAATTATCAGAGGAGGATTGTTGGGATTCCATTAACTGGTTTAATCCCACATTTTATTGTTTGCTTGTATTGTTGTTGGAGATCCAATTATCAGAGGAGGATTGTTGGGATCCCATTAACTGGTTTAATCTCACATTTTATTGTTTGTTTGTATTGTTGTTGGAGATCCAATTATCAGAGGAGGATTGTTGGCATCCCATTAACTGGTTTAATCCCACATTTTATTGTTTGTTTGTATTGTTGTTGGAGATCCAATTATCAGAGGAGGATTGTTGGCATCCCATTAACTGGTTTAATCACACATTTTATTGTTTGTTTGTATTGTTGTTGGAGATCCAATTATCAGAGGAGGATTGTTGGGATTCCATTAACTGGTTTAATCACACATTTTTGCTAAATGTAAAGGTCTTTCTTGTTTTGTGATTTGAGGCGAGAGGAAGTTGTTCACAATGTTGATATTGGTGGAATTGTTTACCATCACTGTTTAAACTTTCTTTTCTTAAAGAAGTTAGTAGTTTTGAGAAAAAGTTTCTTACTCCCATTGTTTAAAAATAGACTTTTATGGTGTAGACCAAATAAAATATGAAAACTTTATAGGGGACCAGGTAACTTTTAGATTCAATCAAATTTCTAGTATCTGAAGTATTTATCCATAGGGTCCTATGTTAAATCTTTGTCCTACGATAGCCACCATCTTGGATTTCAGATAAACTAAAAAAAAACATACATTAAGTAAAGGACCATCCATCAAACATTCCAGCTAAGTTTGCTGAGATTTCAGATAAGAATAATATTTAAATATTTTTTTACTTGGGTGTTATGTTAAATTAGTCATGCAGTGGTGGCCATCTTGGATTTCTGATCGACAAGGGACTATCCAATATTAGAGGGTCATATTAGGAACATTCCTATTATGAATTTATAATTCAATTACCCCATTTTCCACACTCCAGGCGAGCAAAGCAAGTCATTATTACAACAATGACGTTAAAAGATTTAGGACAAGTATCATTTAACATGTATATCTACATTACTTTTCTTTCTCTCTGTAACCAACAATCCACTTCTATCCAGGACTTGTTTAAGTTTACCATTCTCTACAGCTGAATCACCAGTGCTCAGTAAACATTCTTTTGGACCTAGTTGTACAATTAATGCCTAGAATAAACAAATAAAATCAGGTCAAAATAATGTGACATTGACACATGTAACTATTCAATGATTAGTCATACAAGATTCAACTCAATTTCTACATTTTGCACACAAAAAAAAATTCTTCACATTTCCTATGAGAAGAACATATTTGAATTTTAGCCAATCAGAAGGCATATATATAATTGGTCTTGCAGCCATATTGAATTTCCAAAAAGTAACATTTGGTTCCATTTACTCCAGTAATTTTTTAGTAAGATTGAAATGTGAAAAACATACCAGACTTGAAATCAAACTCAAGTCACGTGTGTGTCACTGTCTATTTATAGAGGAATACAAACCTCTAAATTTGAGAACTGATCATTATCTGTGAACTCGCTGACCATGAACTTTCTCAATGTTGCATCAGCATAGCCCACTCCAATAACCTTTAAAACAAATAAAATTACAAATATTTAATTTACAGATTCACAAATGTTTCTTGTTCGACTGTCTTTGACAAACAAATATTTCCTTTAACCAGACAAAGTGAGTAGGTGTATTTTTCTTTCAAATCTGAAAAAAACTTAATTCTAAATTAAGTAAAACTTGCTAGAAGTAATAAAATAAAATTATTTGGAATTCCTGCATTTTTGGGGTGTGGGGTAGTTTTGCTGGGTCACAAATTAGTACCAAATAAATGACAACACAGCATTTCTAGATGTTTATTTATGTACTAATCAATGAATATATTTCATATTTATAACAAATACATCTATACATTTGCTTTATCTACACAAGATTAGATTATCACAAATCAAATGTTTCCTCATACAAATGTGATGAATTTGTTTCAGACTAAGAAGTTTTATTAACAAGACCATAAAGGTTTTATTAGCTGGTAATCTCATTACATTTGTTCTAACAAAATCTCTGCTCTGTTCTAAGAAAATTTAGAACATTAGCAGAGATTTGATATTATTTTAGAAAAAAAGCAGCAATTTTCATCCGCCAAGCCAAGATTAGAAATTTATTCTTGTTCAAGAAAAGCTGCTGTAGAATGGGAAAAGAATTTTCTAACCTCTGGTCAAACAGCCATGAAGCTTGAAAATTAAGCCAGAGATTTCATGTGGTTTACTTTCACTTAATGTCAGGTTGGAACTGATTCATCAGTACTATATACCACATAACCAGTAATTTCTGCAGTATTCTGTGGTCAAATCCTGACCGCAGAAATTAAAATCACAGAATATTATGTAAAATAAATGTTTAATGTCCCGTAATAATAAATCAGTACAAATTACCTTTTCAAACTCCAATTCATCCGCAAATGTCAAATATTTAATTAGGCCCAATTACCATATCCAGATAAAAAAAAAATGGTACTATAGAAATGTTTACACAACAATTAAAGGTTATTTAGCTGTGGCATGATGATTTTTAATTGTTAATTACAATTACTCCGGATAAAGAAATATGATTGTACCAAGCTGACACCGACAATAATTGAAACAATCACATGATTAAATGTTTACAATCATAATAAAGTTTATTAAAGCAATATTTAAAATTGTTATTACATCAGTGTTTTATTTTATTGTTGCAGTAGCTGCGATTGAATAATATCAAACTGGGTGATCTCAGGATTCATCTAAAAACCAAACAAATTGAAATGTACTAGTAGTATATTTCCTGTTAACCCGAGTTTTTATGTCTACATTATACTAAAAGAATTGAATATAATTGCTTCTAATCATAATTCTTTTTAAAAAATTGTTATATGCTAAAGTATGAAAATTCAACTTTAAAAATATATATCCAAAATATCAATTATTATACCGATATTAATCCAACTGTTGACTTCGTATTTCCTGTCAACAAAATAGATCGCGAAAACAGTGACAAAATAGTTTTGAAGTTAACCAAATGCATATTCAAAAGCTGTAACCTTTGAAAACTTTCCAAAGAACTAAATATGTTTTTACATCTAAGGACCACTGTAATGTGCACCAGTGGTTTATCGTAACATCGCTTCAGTTGTTGCTTCCTGTGATACAAACCAAAAAAATTTTGATGCCGAGATTTTCAATCTGCAGAAAAAAACATTCGCAAAAATTAAATGTCTTCTTTTTAGTCAAAAACCGCAGAAATTACTGGTTAAACGGTATATGTATGAAATAAAATGAGAATGCAACTGAATATTTAGTACACTAATAATACCTACCCGTTGTCCAGAATCAGAGCTGAGTTTAACAGCTATGACACCTACAGATACAGACATATCATTATTACCAAACAAAATCTCTTCAAACTGTGTCAAGTTACCAGGTGAAGCCTACAAAACATTCATCAATTCATATCAATGTATTTCTTTTTCTCTCGAGAAAGCGTTGATTACATTTAGCATGGCAATATAATTTAAAGTCAAAAGAAAACGATGGAAGTATCTGATAAAATTTTCAGAAGCCATTGTCTGAACTTCTGTAATTTTTCAGATTTTACCAAGTTATATTGTAACCAAAGATGACAATGGACACTTTTATCCTTTACAGGGAGATTTTTTTCTGGAAGCGTCCGACAATAAAATTTATATCCGGCAGTGACAATATCTTATATTTCAGATCAATATAAAAATCATTAACTTTGTAATGAACCATCATGTACAGTTTCTGAAAAGTTTTACTCATTTTCGCTCATAGATATCAGTCATTCCAAAGTTACCTTGGACTTCACTGGACATTTGGTCCAGTAAAGGTAGAACTCTTACCGAATCAAATCACTTTTTACTGGACCAAATTTTTTTAACACAATTTATGTGCAATATTTTATTCTCTTGTATATTGATATATGTAAGCCCAGTTTTCAACTTCATCATGCCAATCTTCACAAAAGTCATCATCATCATCATCTTTGCCATATTTTGCATGTCATGATGTCGTTGCTCTCATCGTAATCCAGTCATTCACGATTGGTCAACCACTTCACGTTAAATTTAGGTGCCTTTCTATTTTCTTCATGCTTCTTCGTTTTCTCCCGCTTGTCGTCACTTTCCGTGGTTTTCGTTTTCAGACTCTTTCCAGGAATAGCCCTGGCTACATATCGGAGTCCCAACATTTTGATTTCAACAAAAGATCGGTGAAAAATTTTTGCTTGAAATTTAGCCATGCGCGATTCGTTATTTAAAGCGTAGTAAAGATAAGGATTTAAAATGCTCTTTCGACAATTACTGAAGTCCCTATATCAATATTTTAAAAATAGAAATGGGATTTTCCACGAACTCAAGCTGAACTTACGATGAGAGCAATGATCAAATATTTTGATTTGACAATTGTTTGAAAACTTGCCAAAAATAAAATACTTCCGGGCATATGTTAACCAGTCAATTGGTCTAAATATTAAGATTATTTTATCGGTCCAAGACAAATTTTGTCAGACATTTGCCACTGTCCGACGAACATTCGGAATGACTGAGATATGGGAAATTCAGCCAATCAAATTCGCCCATAGACATGAGAAACCAAGCCAATAAAATGGTAGTTGGCTCCAATGGATATTTATATTTGTCTTTACTAAATGTGTCTAAAAAAATTATTATACATTTGGTGCAGTTTAGTATCTTTGAGGTGGCTATGATGAATTAATGATCTGCATCTAAATCACAAATTCTGATGAGGTTCACCAAAGAACAATTCTTGCAATATTTTTTCTTTCTGCTCATTTCATCTTAGTGTACAGTGATGACAATAGCCCATATCTTCACTTAACAGGTCAATACTAGGTATCTCACAAATAATACATTTTTTTTACCTTGTAAGCTACACTCCATTCATTATTTTTGGAACCTCCTTTATTTTTATAAACCTCTACACGATACTGTCTAACCAATAGCAGGTCTCGTACCAAAGATTCAAAATTCATCTTACTAAGTACCACTGATTCAACTTTCCTTTCTCCTGAAAAAGTAAAATATAATATAGAAACAATTATCTCTTTGATGTTACATGAAGAAGCAACAAATACCAATTTCATAGTCTTTGGTTTGACCGGGGATCTACTACACTCATGGCGAGCGCGCTAACCATTACACCACCAATGTCATGATTACCCATTGTGAGCATGCTTCTTATCTCTTTAGTTTTCTGTCATGTTTTTCTTGTTTTGTTTGTATTCGTCCTACATCCTGTTTCCTAATGTTGCCAATGATTGGATTGTTAAATTTTTATTGCCCCTTCGGTTTTTTCTAAAACGTTCATTTACCGACAAAGAAAGACGCAGTGATGACAATATATCACTTGACCAAAAATTGTCAAATTTGATAGGAATGAACATAAAACTTACATGTACGAAGATATTTAATTATATAACTTACCTGTACCAAGATATTTAATTATATAACTTACCTGTACCAATATATATAATTATATAACTTACCTGTACCAAGATATTTAATTATATAACTTACCTGTACCAATATATTTAATTATATAACTTACCTGTACCAAGATATTTAATTATATAACTTACCTGTACCAATATATTTAATTATATAACTAACCTGTACCAACAAGATATTTAATTATATAACTTACCTATACCAAGATATTTAATAACAGCAGTAGTCTTAAAGACTTCTTTAGCAACAAAAACTGCATCTTCTCCGTGTACTGTGTAGTACTCCTAAAATATAGAAACATAATGACTAACATACAAAGGTGAAGCACTGAAAGGAAAATATTTCTACAACACACAGAACAATAAATGATGGTATATTCATGAAACTTTACCTATTTTTCACTCACCCAACCAGAGACTCACCTTGTTATTCATACAACGTTTGGGTTCAAGTAAGTTTGTAATTTCTGAATCAAGAATTGCCCATCGTTCACATTGACTTTAGCGTTAATTTGCCTCATGGTTTTGGTGAAGAAGATAGAAATGTAAAATGTTAATGTAGAAAATGCTGTGACTTCAGACGATGACAATGGATACCAAGTGATGACATTAGCTCACATGGTTTTCGGCCAGGTGAGCTGTAAATGGAAAAACTCTAAGACTTACAAATAGTGAAATACCACACGACTCCTTTAATAATAGAAATAAATAGTGTGGACACACAATGGTGTATCCTTTATGAAGACAAATTACTATTGACACGAGCAATTGCAAGTAACTTCAGTATAATAAATCCTTACTTACTGTTCTGTCAAATGTTCGCAATGTTGTACTGGATTTCTGAAGAAAAAAAATATATATGAAAGTATGCATATGTTTATGTTTGTTTGTTTGATGGTGTTTAATGCCATTTTAAACAATATTTCAGTTATATCGTAGAGGTCAGCTTTATTGGTGGAGAAAACCAGAGGACCCGGAGAAAATCACCGACCTGTCGCAAGTCAACTGACAAACTTTATCACATAATGTTGTACACCTCGCCCTGATCAAGATTCGAACTCATAACATGAGGTGATAGGCACTGATTGCATAGGTAGTTGTAAATCCAACTACCATAGGATCACAGCCACGACAGATCTTAAAAGTATGTTTCATTTCCTTACAGCAATATCTAATTTATCTAAATGAAATATTGTTGAGAGTGGCGTTAAACACCATAAACCCATAATTTATCTAAACATCTATCTCTCTGTCATGTTAGGTGTCGCCCTGGTTGTGACCTTGTGCTAAATGTAAATACTGTGTAAATATGACTGTGCATAGCACATGTAGTACTGGGGGGGTCATTGTGGCTGCTATCATTTGGTAATTAGATATTTACATCTACAAACACAATCAGTGTCTGGCACTGCTGAAGTTTGTATTTGATTCATGCCAGACATATTATCCTAACTCTGAACCAACCAGTCCTTGATCTTCTTCTTTAATGTTGCATGCAGGGAAGCAGCAAATACATTCTTAAATATTAATACAAGCATGATCTTGTCATTAAGACATGTATGATCTTGCCATTAAGACAAGCATGAACTTGCCATTAAGACAAGCATGATCTTGTCATTAAGACAAGCATGATCTTGCCATTAAAACATGCATGATCTTGCCATTAGGACAAGCCCGATCTTGTCATTAAGACAAGCATGATCTTGCCATTAAGACAAGCATGATCTTGCCATTAAGACAAGCATGATCTTTCCATGAAGAAATGCATGCTCTTGCCATGAAGACAAGCATGATCTTGCCATTAAGACAAGCATGATCTTGCCATTAAGACAATCAAGCAAAAATAAAAATACAATTCAGTAAACATGGATTTCCATAAGTATATATGTAATGGATTTTTTTGTACTTAGGAGTTCTTTTATACTGATATTGTATGTATTATTGACCTTTGCTGGTTAAACTTTCTTTTATATTGATATTGTATGTATTATTGACCTTTGCTGATTAAACTTTCTTTTATATTGATATTGTATGTATTATTGACCTTTGCTGTTTAAACTTTCTTTTATACTGATATTGTATGTATTATTGACCTTTGCTGTTTAAACTTTCTTTTATACTGATATTGTATGTATTATTGACCTTTGCTGTTTAAACTTTCTTTTATACTGATATTGTATGTATTATTGACCTTTGCTGATTAAACTTTCTTTTATATTGATATTGTATGTATTATTGATCTTTGCTGTTTAAACTTTCTTTTATACTGATATTGTATGTATTATTGACCTTTGCTGTTTAAACTTTCTTTTATACTGATATTGTATGTATTATTGACCTTTGCTGTTTAAACTTTCTTTTATACTGATATTGTATGTATTATTGACCTTTGCTGATTAAACTTTCTTTTATACTGATATTGTATGTATTATTGACCTTTGCTGATTAAACTTTCTTTTATACTGATATTGTATGTATTATTGACCTTTGCTGTTTAAACTTTCTTTTATACTGATATTGTATGTATTATTGACCTTTGCTGTTTAAACTTTCTTTTATACTGATATTGTATGTATTATTGACCTTTGCTGTTTAAACTTTCTTTTATACTGATATTGTATGTATTATTGACCTTTGCTGTTTAAACTTTCTTTTATACTGATATTGTATGTATTATTGATCTTTGCTGTTTAAACTTTCTTTTATACTGATATTGTATGTATTATTGACCTTTGCTGTTTAAACTTTCTTTTATACTGATATTGTATGTATTATTGACCTTTGCTGTTTAAACTTTCTTTTATACTGATATTGTATGTATTATTGACCTTTGCTGTTTAAACTTTCTTTTATACTGATATTGTATGTATTATTGACCTTTGCTGTTTAAACTTTCTTTTATACTGATATTGTATGTATTATTGACCTTTGCTGTTTAAACTTTCTTTTATACTGATATTGTATGTATTATTGACCTTTGCTGTTTAAACTCTCTTTTCTGGAACTGCTTACCCTTCCAGAGCACCTCAGTTCACCCCTTGCTTTTAGTGAGGTTCGTGTTATTTGATCTTTAGTTTTATGTGTATGTTTTTAGATCGTTGTTTGTCCTTTTTCTTTTAGCCATTGTGCTGTCTGTCTTTCGATTTACGGATTCTGATTACCTCTTTGGTATGTTCAAACTCCTCTTTCATGTAATGATAGGGCTTAGTTATGAAATAATCTCTTGGCTCTTTCATGTAATGATAGGGCTTAGTTATGAAATAATCTCTTGGCTCTTTCATGTAATGATAGGGCTTAGTTATGAAATAATCTCTTGGCTCTTTCATGTAATGATAGGGCTTAGTTATGAAATAATCTCTTGGCTCTTTCATGTAATGATAGGGCTTAGTTATGAAATAATCTCTTGGCTCTTTCATGTAATGATAGGGCTTAGTTATGAAATAATCTCTTGGCTCTTTCATGTAATGATAGGGCTTAGTTATGAAATAATCTCTTGGCTCTTTCATGTAATGATAGGGCTTAGTTATGAAATAATCTCTTGGCTCTTTCATGTAATGATAGGGCTTAGTTATGAAATAATCTCTTGGCTCTTTCATGTAATGATAGGGCTTAGTTATGAAATAATCTCTTGGCTCTTTCATGTAATGATAGGGCTTAGTTATGAAATAATCTCTTGGCTCTTTCATGTAATGATAGGGCTTAGTTATGAAATAATCTCTTGGCTCTTTCATGTAATGATAGGGCTTAGTTATGAAATAATCTCTTGGCTCTTTCATGTAATGATAGGGCTTAGTTATGAAATAATCTCTTGGCTCTTTCATGTAATGATAGGGCTTAGTTATGAAATAATCTCTTGGCTCTTTCATGTAATGATAGGGCTTAGTTATGAAATAATCTCTTGGCTCTTTCATGTAATGATAGGGCTTAGTTATGAAATAATCTCTTGGCTCTTTCATGTAATGATAGGGCTTAGTTATGAAATAATCTCTTGGCTCTTTCATGTAATGATAGGGCTTAGTTATGAAATAATCTCTTGGCTCTTTCATGTAATGATAGGGCTTAGTTATGAAATAATCTCTTGGCTCTTTCATGTAATGATAGGGCTTAGTTATGAAATAATCTCTTGGCTCTTTCATGTAATGATAGGGCTTAGTTATGAAATAATCTCTTGGCTCTTTCATGTAATGATAGGGCTTAGTTATGAAATAATCTCTTGGCTCTTTCATGTAATGATAGGGCTTAGTTATGAAATAATCTCTTGGCTCTTTCATGTAATGATAGGGCTTAGTTATGAAATAATCTCTTGGCTCTTTCATGTAATGATAGGGCTTAGTTATGAAATAATCTCTTGGCTCTTTCATGTAATGATAGGGCTTAGTTATGAAATAATCTCTTGGCTCTTTCATGTAATGATAGGGCTTAGTTATGAAATAATCTCTTGGCTCTTTCATGTAATGATAGGGCTTAGTTATGAAATAATCTCTTGGCTCTTTCATGTAATGATAGGGCTTAGTTATGAAATAATCTCTTGGCTCTTTCATGTAATGATAGGGCTTAGTTATGAAATAATCTCTTGGCTCTTTCATGTAATGATAGGGCTTAGTTATGAAATAATCTCTTGGCTCTTTCATGTAATGATAGGGCTTAGTTATGAAATAATCTCTTGGCTCTTTCATGTAATGATAGGGCTTAGTTATGAAATAATCTCTTGGCTCTTTCATGTAATGATAGGGCTTAGTTATGAAATAATCTCTTGGCTCTTTCATGTAATGATAGGGCTTAGTTATGAAATAATCTCTTGGCTCTTTCATGTAATGATAGGGCTTAGTTATGAAATAATCTCTTGGCTCTTTCATGTAATGATAGGGCTTAGTTATGAAATAATCTCTTGGCTCTTTCATGTAATGATAGGGCTTAGTTATGAAATAATCTCTTGGCTCTTTCATGTAATGATAGGGCTTAGTTATGAAATAATCTCTTGGCTCTTTCATGTAATGATAGGGCTTAGTTATGAAATAATCTCTTGGCTCTTTCATGTAATGATAGGGCTTAGTTATGAAATAATCTCTTGGCTCTTTCATGTAATGATAGGGCTTAGTTATGAAATAATCTCTTGGCTCTTTCATGTAATGATAGGGCTTAGTTATGAAATAATCTCTTGGCTCTTTCATGTAATGATAGGGCTTAGTTATGAAATAATCTCTTGGCTCTTTCATGTAATGATAGGGCTTAGTTATGAAATAATCTCTTGGCTCTTTCATGTAATGATAGGGCTTAGTTATGAAATAATCTCTTGGCTCTTTCATGTAATGATAGGGCTTAGTTATGAAATAATCTCTTGGCTCTTTCGTGTAATGATAGGGCTTAGTTATGAAATAATCTCTTGGCTCTTTCGTGTAATGATAGGGCTTAGTTATGAAATAATCTCTTGGCTCTTTCGTGTAATGATAGGGCTTAGTTATGAAATAATCTCTTGGCTCTTTCGTGTAATGATAGGGCTTAGTTATGAAATAATCTCTTGGCTCTTTCGTGTAATGATAGGGCTTAGTTATGAAATAATCTCTTGGCTCTTTCGTGTAATGATAGGGCTTAGTTATGAAATAATCTCTTGGCTCTTTCGTGTAATGATAGGGCTTAGTTATGAAATAATCTCTTGGCTCTTTCGTGTAATGATAGGGCTTAGTTATGAAATAATCTCTTGGCTCTTTCGTGTAATGATAGGGCTTAGTTATGAAATAATCTCTTGGCTCTTTCGTGTAATGATAGGGCTTAGTTATGAAATAATCTCTTGGCTCTTTCATGTAATGATAGGGCTTAGTTATGAAATAATCTCTTGGCTCTTTCATGTAATGATAGGGCTTAGTTATGAAATAATCTCTTGGCTCTTTCATGTAATGATAGGGCTTAGTTATGAAATAATCTCTTGGCTCTTTCATGTAATGATAGGGCTTAGTTATGAAATAATCTCTTGGCTCTTTCATGTAATGATAGGGCTTAGTTATGAAATAATCTCTTGGCTCTTTCATGTAATGATAGGGCTTAGTTATGAAATAATCTCTTGGCTCTTTCATGTAATGATAGGGCTTAGTTATGAAATAATCTCTTGGCTCTTTCATGTAATGATAGGGCTTAGTTATGAAATAATCTCTTGGCTCTTTCATGTAATGATAGGGCTTAGTTATGAAATAATCTCTTGGCTCTTTCATGTAATGATAGGGCTTAGTTATGAAATAATCTCTTGGCTCTTTCATGTAATGATAGGGCTTAGTTATGAAATAATCTCTTGGCTCTTTCATGTAATGATAGGGCTTAGTTATGAAATAATCTCTTGGCTCTTTCATGTAATGATAGGGCTTAGTTATGAAATAATCGTCCACTTTGGCTCTTTCATGTAATGATAGGGCTTAGTTATGAAATAATCTCTTGGCTCTTTCATGTAATGATAGGGCTTAGTTATGAAATAATCTCTTGGCTCTTTCTGTAATGATAGGGCTTAGTTATGAATATACTCGTCCTAGTGGCTCTTTCATGTACATATTAGGGCTTAGTTATGAAATAATTCTCTTGGCTCGGGTTTTTTTTTTTTCAATG